>JALIGW010000091.1:90000-252500 GCA_023053685.1 Diadophis punctatus similis | reverse complement strand
AAAGAAGGGATCAAACTCAGTCAGAGTTGCCCATGGTCATATTCAACCACAATAAAATTACTGCTAGGCAGATAAAAACCATTCTGCCTTGTTGCCCTCCCAGTTGTCATTTCATTTGCTAAATAAAATTGGCATGCAATATTTATTTTAAAAATGGAGAGGAGAGAGAGAGAGAGAGAGAGAGAGAGAGAGAGAGAGAGAGAGAGAGAGAGAGAGAGAGAGAGAGAGAGAATTCTGGAGAATGTAGTGTCGATGATGATCTTTGCGCTGTACGATATTTTTTCTCTCTCTGAGATTCACAACACAGGAATATCAAACTTTTCAAAATTCATGTCAGCCCTTCGAGGTAAATCAGACAGGAAACATGACAAGATGAAGTTACTCAACTTTACTGTAAAGCTACAATAACAGAATCTTGCAAGTCTGAAAACAAAAACAAAAAAACTTCCTGATTCCAATTTTAATTGATTTATTAGGCCTTTTTAGGTTTCTTTCTCTGACCATTAAGCAACTGCAGGCTCCTGCATCTTTTCTCTTATTGTTTCCCAGGTGACATCTCTTCTTTCTCCAAGGCCATTCATATTGTACACTATATTAAATAGGTTTTGTGTTTGCAATAGCTGTACTGACATCATTATAAACTTCTGGCCATTTTAGTACAGCTAATCTTACAACAGTTTATTTAGTCATCATCCTCTTTTAACGATCCCATAATCCCTTGCAGGGTGGAGTCTGGGCAATAGAATGGAGCTGAGTGTTTCCTGGCCAGATGCCTTTCCTGTCACCAATGCGGAGCTATATTCAGCAGATATTCAGCTATAGTCAGCAGATATATTCTCATCCTGCCCAGAGAGAGAAATATCTGCCTCTACCTAGGATCAAACTCATAGCCTGTGAGGCAAGAGCTCCACCTCTAAGCCACTGCACCATTCACAATTGTTCATTTAGTGACAGTTGAAAGTTACAACAGCACTAAAAACATCTCTTATGACTGTTTTTCACACTTATGACCGTTGCATGGTCACACGAACAATATTCGGACGCTTGGCAACTGCTTCATATTTAGGAGTTGCAGTGTCCCAGGGTCACATGATCCCCTTTTGCGATCGTCTGCCAAGCAAAGTCAACGTGGAAGCCAGTTTCACGTTGTTGTTCATCCATTGTGTTCGAAGCGGACCTTGACATCTATCAGGTTGTGGGCTGCTTACGATGTGTACGCAGGTGGTAAGGCCTATATGGGCACGAAATGTTCTGCCACATGTTGGGCAGACATGTGTGGGCACCACTGTCGCAGCATTTGCAGCTCTGGCTTTGCGGAGTGCTCGCTTCTCTTCTGCTAAGGCTGTTCTTCTGTCCTCAGATATTTGGCAGCCTTGGTGGATCAGCATGCGCCATGTTGATCGATCTTGTGCCAGGGTTTCCCAGGAGGTGGTGTTGATATCGAGGGACTTGAAGGAGGCTTTCAATGAGTCTCTGTATCACTTCCTTTGTCCCCCGTGCGATCGCTTTCCTTTAGACAGCTCACCATAGAGGAGCTGTTTAGGGATGCAATGGTCTGGCATCCTTGCAACATGGCCTGCCCAGCATGTCTGGGCTTTCATCAGCAGGGTGGGTATTGATGGCAGGCCTGCTCTGGAGAGGACTTCTGTGTCTGGCACCTTATCCTGCCACCGGATCCTCAGAATTCTACGAAGGCAGGTCATGTGGAAGTGGTTCAGTTGCCTAGCATGCCTCCTGTACACAGTCCAAGTCTCACTGGCCTACATGAGGGTAGTTAGCACTACTGCTCGGTAGACTTTGAGCTTTGTAGCAAGGCTTATTCCACAGCGGTCCCACACATTATTCACTAATCTGCCAAATGCAGAACTTGCCTTGGCGATTCTGCAGTTGACCTCAATGCAGTTGACCTTCACTTAACAACTCAACAACTGCAATGATTCACTTAACAGCCATGGCAAGAAAGGTCGTAAAATGGGGCAAAACTCACTTAACAAATGTCTCACTTAGCGACATACATCTGGGGCTCCGTTGTGGTCATAAGTCAAAGACTGTCTGTGCAATGTTGCACAGAAAACAAAGTTGTTGCAAGGTTGGGATGCTTCCAGAATAGATAAAACAGGACTGGAATATTTCTAGCAAGATTGGCACCCAGCCCGTTTGCAGTCAAAACAACTGTTTGGTGCTTCGAATTGAGAAGTTTGAAATGTTTCACTTTGAAAAGGTTTTGCAAGTCCTCTAGCTGAAAACAAAGCCAGTTTGGTGTAGAGGTTAAGGCATCAGGCTAGAAACCAGGAGACTGTGAGTTCTAGACCTGCCTTAGGCACAAAACCTACTAGGTGACCTTGGGCCAGTCCCTCTCACCCAGCCTTAGGAAGAAGGTGGCAAGGGTAAACTACTTCCAAAACTTATGGCTAGAAAACTGCAGGGACCTGTCCAGTCACAGAGGTCAAAACTGACTTGAAGGGATTTCTGCCCCCCCCCCCAGCTGATAGCCTTGTTGGCTTTCCACACTTTCATTCAGTTCAAGGAAGGGCATCAAGAAAGAACTTCCTTTTGTGTTTTTCAGATTCAGGAAGTGTGAGAAGGTGTGCCTTCTTAGGTTTGTACAGTATAAATGGCCCGACATACTTTTGAATTATTGTTGCATTTTTCAGGAAATGCATTCTAGTTCTCAGCTCCTTCAAACATTCTTTTCACTTTATCTCTATATTTGTCTGCCTGCCTGCCTGCCTGCCTGCCTGCCTGCCTGCCTGCCTGCCTGCCTGCCTGCCTGCCTGCCTGCCTATCTATCTATCTATCTATCTATCTATCTATCTATCTATCTATCTATCTATCTATCTATCTATCTATCTATCTATCTATCTATCTATCTATCTATCTATCTATCATCTATCTATCTATCCATCCATCCATCCATATCTATCTATCTATCTATCTATCTATCTATCTATCTATCTATCTATCTATCTATCTATCTATCATCTATCCATCCATCCATCCATCCATCTACCCACCCACCCACCCATCCATCCATCCATCCATCCATCTATCCATCCATATCTATCTATCTATCTATCTATCTATCTATCTATCTATCTATCTATCTATCTATCTATCTATCTATCTATCTATCTATCTATCCATCCATCCATCCATCCACCCACCCACCCATCCATCCATCCATCCATCTATCTATCATCTATCTACAATATCTATCTATCTATCTATCTATCTATCTATCTATCTATCTATCTATCTATCTATCTATCTATCTATCTATCTATCTATCTATCTATCATCTATTTCTATCATCTGTCTGTCTGTCTACCTATCATGTCTTCATTTCAAGAATGATGAGTATAGCTCAAAACAAAAATGTTGCTCAGGACATGTGTCTATGAGATTATGTTTATAAGTGCCCATCTCAAATTGCAGAACAAATTAAGAGATAAACATTATTTTAAAATTTCCCACAGATTCATACAATATCCTGAAATTTTTATTTCCCCTAAATATTTCTAACGGAATATGCTAAATTATGATTTGTTAATACATAAAACGAAAGGTCAAATTCCAACATATCCCTCATTAAATGTCCTTATTTTGTGGAACATTACATGTCTTAAAAAGATTAAATTCCTTAAAGTTCTTTTTCAATCGTTCCCTAGTTAAGGAAATCTTAACTTCATAGCAAAAATTACTTACAAAAATTGATTGCTTGTCTCACTGGAGTGCACTTTCCTGGCTTCTAATCCAGCATCTTCACTACTGTACCAAACTGGCCCTAATGGAGAACAATCTTCTCCCTTGCGATCTCCAGGTACTGAGGACTATCAATAATATATTTTTTAGTCATTTACATTGAATGGGTCGGGGTGACTGAAGGAGGCAGTTTTCTTGTAGGTGCCTCAGCTCTCTCTAAGGATTCTCCATTATCACTTGATGATTGTCTAGCAATAGAAACCCTCATTCATTCATTCATTCATTCATCCATTCATCAGATTTGGATGATGCCCATCTCCCTCACAGGATGACTCTGGGTGGTATACAATTAAAACATCAAAGCCTAAAAACTATATAAATACGGTACTATATTCCTGTAAGAGGCAGTTAGAACAAGAATAACGTATTATCTTACTGTTTCAATATTTTATAATATCTGTACATTATAATTCAACTATAACATTGCAAGCCAGCCAGAACCACACAACAATGAGATGGGTGGCAAATATATTTAAGTAGAATAAAATAAAAAAATAAAATAAAATAAAATAATAAAATAAAAAATAAAATAAAATAAAATAAAAAAATAAAATAAAATAAAATAATAAAATGAAATGAAATGAAATGAAATAATAATAAAATAATAAAATAAAATAAAATAATGAAATGAAATGAAAAAATAAAATGAAATAATAATAAAATAATAAAATAATAAAATAATAAAATAATAAAATAATAAAATAATAAAATAATAAAATAATAAAATAATAAAATAATAAAATAATAAAATAAAATATAAAATAAAATAAATAAAATAAAATAAAATAAAATAAAATAAAATAAAATAAAATAAAATAAAATAAAATAAAATAAAACAATAAAAAAACGATAGGAGAACTTTCAAGATGCTAACCAACTTCAATGTCCCAAAAGTGTTTTTTTTTTCAAAAGGCAACTGGACTTTCCAATTGCTTCTTGAAAAAAAGCACCTTTGGGACAACTATGATCTGGATGACTAAGAATCTCCATAGACATTTGTCAGATAGGAATTTTCCTACCAGAGGCGATCATAGGATCTTGCTTCCTTGAAGTCATTCGTACTTAGAAAATAAAACCGAGATTCAAATCTAATTAACAAAATATTTATTTCAGTACAAAAGTAACAAAAATAAACCCTTAATAAACTACATCAGGAGCTGAGATAGCGCAGTGGTTAAAAGCAGCATTGCGACCTTCAGCTGATTGCTAGTTCAGCAGTTCAGCTGTTCAAATCTCACCGGCTCAAGGTTGACTCAGCCTTCCATCCTTCCGAGGTGGGTAAAATGAGGACCCAGATTGTTGGGGGCAATATGCTGAACTCTGTAAACCGCTTAGAGAGGGCTGTAAAGCACTATGAAGCGGTATATAAGTAAAGTGCTATTGCTATTGCTATCTTCTCAGCTAATAGATTCACGTCTGCTTTCGGGCAGGCATCGAAGAAGAAGAGAAGTAGGAGTTGACAAAACTCCTGGAATGCACGCATGGGTAGTAAAACATATCACATGTCTGCTTGATTAGAAATTACAGTAAACCTAGAAATATTACAGAGATGCACAACTGGCAATTATTCACATCGTGACAACATTTAACCAACTTCAAGTTTGTATATTCTTCCATAAGCCCCAAGTGAGTCATCAGAGCTAGTCTTCAGACACTTCCAAAAGGCCAAGAGAAGATGGGCCCACCTCACCTCTGGGTGGAGAATATTCCAAATAGTGGCAGCAATGACAGAGAAATCTCTGCCATCTATTCAATTCAGCACACTCATTGATAGATCTTTCTTCTCCAGGATATTGTATTCCCAACCTGGCCCTTCCGGTTTTTCAGGGGTGGCCCTGTTACCATTATTGAATCCATCCACCTTGTTCCTGTTCATCCACATCTGTTGCCGATGCAGGCATGGCTGTACAACACTTGTCTTGAGACCAACCAAATGGGTTACAACAATGTGTGCAGATTTTCAGGTTCTCCTCCTTCAAGCAAAAGGAAGAATCTGATATTCCAAGAAAGGATGTTGAGAAGCTAAACAATGGAACATGGGGGCTAAGTCATAGCTAGGCTTCAAAAACAATGCAGATGTCTGCTTCCTCCTGCTCCCTTCCGCAAACAGAAAGATAGATTTGTCCCTATTGCAGATAATTTTGTTTTGCATCTGTTTTTCCCCTGGACCAACATGAAAACCATTCTCTCTCTCTCTCTCTCTCTCTCTCTCTCTCTCTCTCTCTCTCTCTCTCTCTCTCTCTCTCTCTCTCTCTCTCTCTCTCTCTCTCTCTCTCTCTCTCTCTCTCTCTCACACACACACACACACACACACACACACACACACACACACACAGTTGATTTCATTGTCTGCTCCATTGGCTTTGGCGATCTGTTTCTCCATTCAGCATCACACATCATCTAACATTACCCCAGGCCTGGGTATTTTAAAGCCTTTGTAAAATTAGAACTGGTGAGTGGAAGATTTTTGACTAATTAGGTTTCTTGGATAATAAGAGCTATTTAATAAGGTACATATCACTTACAATATTGCTAATGAAATGTGAAAGCGATTCGGGACTCAGAAAGATAATGGCTAACTTGTTTTAATTGTTAACATTTTTTCTTTGCTTGCATTGACACAGTCATTATTTCGCAGTCACCACTTATCGTGAAATCCAAGAGATTAATGGTTTCACTTATACCAGCGAAAATGTTTAAGCTGTCCCGATTATCTGTGCACTTGGAAAGAATAATGGTTATTTGTCAGTGCATTTAGCACCAGGATAAATTGTTCTCCAAGTAATGCTGTTTTTAACCCTTTCAAGTTCAAGAAGACTTTTCAATTAAAAGGTAAAATGTACCCATGTTTCTTGGGATGAACCCATCTTGCAAAAAAATGAAATTTTTGATGACGCAAAGAGCTCCAAAATATCATGGTCTGTTAAAAGTTACCCTGTGTGTGGTCACACCTTCTCCAAATAGAAGAACTGTTCAGTATTCGTTCATTTTTAGGTCTGATTTATGATCTTCTAAATCTCTTGGTGACCTAAATCACGTTTGCATATTCCTCCAGATACCTTTTGTATCCTGTTTCAACATTAAGCTCCATATTTTTCAAACCAACCTCTTCATGAATATTCTCCTTGAAATGTGTAGTCTGGTACATAATTCTGAATCTGTTCTGCCTTTAAAAAGGATATTTAAGGAAGGAAATGTTTCTTATTTAAAATAAGCGAAGTTAAAAATGTCTTGGGTTGAGTTTGTGGGAACTCCTTTGCCATTTTCTTGGCAACAATGTGGACATATGTGGGAGCTGAATTTGTCACATAGGTGAATTTCAATACAGGTATTTGACTGGAGGCACAAATTAAATTCCTCAAACATCCCTATGTTTACAGTGTATCCATGTTTTCTGATGAAGAAAAATCACATTTGTAGATATTAATGTGGGGAAAAACCTGCTTGTGAATGTAGCTATCCGTACCCCCATACATTCAGACCCACAGATTTAGGGATATATGTGCATAAATCCAATACTTTGTTGTGCTTTCACAAATCTAAATCCTTGCAACAGCCCACCTTGTAGCTAAATTTATCTTCCAGATGAGATTCATAGACCATTCTTTCTCGCTTAGACTTCTTTCTTTCTCAACATAGATGGTGTCTTCAGATTAGCTTCCAGCATTTTTATGAGGAAAAGTCGACCCTTTAAATTGCTGTAGGATGAGATGGACAAAGTGAACACAAAGAAGCATATAAGGAAATAAATAAGGGGGTTCACATATTCTAGGGGGTGGAATTAAAAAGCAACCACTGTTTCATTAGGTGATTTCTTTACTTTTACAGAACATTGAAATAAATATTTGTCTTCATTGTACTTACCACCAGAAGAGAAAGAATTAGAAAAGACAAAAGCTTATTGCATACCTCAAGTCAGTATTTCAGATGTTTAAGATTCGCAAACATACAAAGAACTGATAAAGAAATAAAGGGAGACTAGTATAGATCTATTTCAAGCTATTTAGCTTTCATCAGCTAGCCATAACCTTATAGGATTCGAACTGGGGCTGATATGCCTTGTTAGGCAATGCTTTTACCCTCTAAGCTTCCTCCCATAATTGGGTATACCAGGTGACTCGGCAGAAAAACTCTTTATATATACATACATACATACATACATACATACATACATACATACATACGTATGTACATACGTACGTACGTATGTGTATGTGTATGTGTATATGTATATGTATATGTGTATATGTGTATATATGTATATATGTATATATGTATATATGTATA
The DNA here is from genome assembly GCA_023053685.1 of Diadophis punctatus similis. Lineage (NCBI taxonomy): Eukaryota > Metazoa > Chordata > Lepidosauria > Squamata > Dipsadidae > Diadophis > Diadophis punctatus. Next base: position 244,451 of record JALIGW010000091.1, on the reverse strand, counting down.
TATGTATATATGTATATATGTATATATGTATATATGTATGTATATATATCCGAGAGTTGCAAGATTTACTTGGAGTGCAAATAATAATGGTTTCATCAAATCATGAAAAAAAAGACAAGAAATATTGACTACCAAAGAGAATCCTGGGTTGTATAAACATAGGCATAGAATCAAAATCGCGTTAAGTATTAGTACCATACCACTTTATAAGACCACACCTGGAATACTGCAACCAATTTAGGTCAACACACCACACTACAAAAAGTGTGCTGTTGAGACTTTGAAAAAAGTTCAGGGAAGAGCAAGTAAGATGATCAAAGACCTGCAGACTAAAACATATGAAGAACGGCTGCAGGAATTGGGTTTGTCTAGTCTAGAGAAAGAAGAATTAGGGGTGACAGGATAGCAGTATTCCAGTATTTGAGGGGCTGCCACAAAGAAGAGGGAGTCAAATTATTCACCAAAGCACCAGAGAGCAGGACAAGAAATAATGGTTGGAAACTAATCAAAGAAAGAAGCAACCTGGAATTAAGGAGAAACTTCCTAACAATGAGGACAATTAAACCAGTGGAACAGCTTGCCACCAGAAGTTGTGGATGCTCCATCACTGGAAGTTTGTAAGAAGAGATTAGACAGCCACTTGTCTGAAATGGTATAGGGTTTCCTACTTAAGCAGTAGGCTAGTCTAGAAGACCTCCAAAGTACTTTCCAGCTCTATTCTATTCTAAAAAGACAATTATATTATTGTTCTTGCTTTTTCTTGCCTTCAATCAGTGTTGGGTCCTGGCAACTGCCTGGATCAGTCCCTGATATATTTCAGATGTGGTTAGCCATTGCTTCCTTCTTAGGGCTGAGACAAAAGGACTGACCTAAGGTCACCCAGCTATCTTCATGCTTAGGACAGGACTCAGATTCATGGGTCTTCCATTTTCTAGCGTGGTGCCTTAAGCACTGCATCAAACTGATTCTTACATGTATTTCATATTATGTAAATTATGGCCCTTCCTTAAAAAACAGATTCTGAGAGGGTATTGAAATCAAACTTTTAGCTGTAGCAGTAAACATTTCTAGTAACTGATTCATGTAACCTGAGTGGCAATCCTATGTTTGATAGGCAGCGCTCATACCCTGTCATCAGTCAATTTCTCAACCTGTCTCTGTTGAAAAATATAATATGAAAGTCTCAATCCAAGTGTTAAATCTGTGATAGCTCCTTCACTCAGACAAATAGAGATGAACTAGCTTCACAAGCCCAGACTGACGTGAGAATAGTTGAGGTCCCTCTGGACCTCTGAGCCTCTCAGATACACAAAAGCTGGAACAGAATAATAGAATAACAGAGTTGGAAGGGACCCTGGAAATCTTCTAGTCCAACCTTCTAGTCCAACCCAACCTGTAGGGTTTCCTACTCAGGCAGGAAACCCTACACCCATGATGGCGACCTAAGACACACATGCCAGAGGTGGCACACAGAGCCCTCACTGTGGGCACAAGGGCCATTGCCCCAGCTCAGCCAGCTGGTTGTCGAGTTTCCGAGGCATTCATGCCAGCGGTTCGGCCCAATTCAGAGAACCAGTAATGGCGGGAGGCTCTACCCACCCGCCCGGGACGCTTCTGCGCATGCGCAGAAGCATTTCGTATGTGTGCAAGTGCACGCATGAACTGGTAGCAATGGGATTTAGAACCCACTACTGATGCATGCACACCGGCCAGCTGGTCATCAGGTTTCTGAGGCGCGCCTTTCAGTTTGGGCACTCTGTGCCAAAAAGGTTCACCATCATTGGCCTACAACATTTCAGACAAATGGTTGTCCAATCTCTTCTTGTAAACCTCCATTGTGTTGGAGCACCCGTAACATCTGGAGACAAGTCAATCCACTAATTAATTGTTCTATAGCAGTGATGGCGAACCTATGGCACGCGTGCCACAGGTGGCACGCGGAGCCATATCTGCCGGCACGCAAGCTGTTGCCTAGCTCAGCTCCAGCACGCATGTACGTGCCAGCCAGCTAATTTTTGGCTCACATGGAGGCTCTGGGACGGCATTTTTGGGTTCTGGAGGGCCTCCAGGGGGATGGGTGAGGCCGTTTTTTGCCCTCCCCAGGCTCCAAGGAAGCCTCTGGAGCATGGGGAGGGCTCACCAGAAGTTGGGAAATGGGCCATTTCCGGCCTCCAGAGGGCCTCTGGGGGGCGGGAGAGGCCGTTTTTGTCCTCCCCAGGCTTTGAATTATTGGTATGGGCACTCGCGCATGCGTGATAGTGCACGCGCATGTACTTTTGGCACCCGAGGGAAAAAAGGTTCGCCATCACTATTCTATAGTTTCCACAATTTCTGGAGGCAAGGCGTTCCACTGATAAAATTGTTCTACAGAACAGTTCCCAACATGTAATAGTTCAGGGTAATAGATGGTGAATCCTAAACTTCCATGCTGTGAACCTCGGGTTAGCTTTAACCTAGCATTCATTTGGCACAGAGTCCCTAAACCAAAAGTTCTGGTGTATTTTTTAATATAGTAAGGTAAAATAAAATGCATTACTAGATTAAAAATACAGCTCAACAAATGCAAAAATGAAAAAGAGATTCATTGCCAAGGAAACGATGAGTCCTAGGAAGAATGGCTAAAGGGATTTATGACTGGGTGGAAGGTCTCAGAGGGAGATCCAATCTGGAAATAAGCAATAGCAATAGCACTTTACTTATATACCGCTTCATAGTGCTTTACAGCCCTCTCTAAGCGGTTTACAGAGTTCAGCATATTGCCCCCAACAATCTGGGTCCTTATTTTACCGACCTCAGAAGGATGGAAGGCTGAGTCAACCTTGAGCCTAGTGAGATTTGAACAGCTGAACTGCTGAACTAGCAGTCAGCCTGCAGTCGCAGCATTTAACCACTGCACCACTTCAGCTCATGATAAGGAGGAATTTCCTGATGGTGAGAATGATTAATCAGTGCTATAGCTTGTCTGAAGAAGTTGTGGGTGCTCCATTGCTGGAGGTTTTCAAAAAAAGATTGGACAACCATTTGTCTGAGGTGATATGGACTCCTGCCTTGGTTAGGGGATGGATTGAAAGGTAAAGGTAAAGGTTCCCCTCGCACATATGTGCTAGCCATTCCCGACTCTAGGGGGCAGTGCTTATCTCCATTTCAAAGCTGAGGAGCCAGCACTGTCCGAAGACGTCTCCGTGGTCATGTGGCCGGCATGACTAAACGCCCAAGGCGCACGGAGCGCTGTTACCTTCCCACCAAAGGTGGTCCCTATTTTTCTAGTTGCATTTTTACATGCTTTCAAACTGCTAGGTTGGCAGAAATTGGGACATGTAACAGGAGCTCACTCCGTTAGGCAGCGCTAGGGATTCGAACCATCGAACTGCTGACTGTCTGATCGACAAGTTCAACATCTTATTAGAAGACCTCAAATGTCCCATCCAGCCCCAAGATACGATGATATTATCCCCAGTAGTCAAGCTCTACTCAAAAGTGTATTTTAATGAATCTTTCTAAAATAGATTCATAAACCTCTAATGCAGAATAAACGAATTACAAAGAATTACACTGTTGTTTAATGCTATTGTATCTACTAGAATTCTTAGTATTCTAAGCAGAGTCTTAGAATCATAAGTTGGAAATGACCATGTAACGTGCACAATGATGGAGAAATATTGAAATATCCATAATGGCAGATTAGATTGTGAAGAGGGCAGAATTTGCAGAAACAGCAAAAGAGACCTGTTTGATCAGGGATAAAATGAGAAGTACTTTTATAAAAGACTGGAAACATTTTATGCACAGTGTGCTGAAAATGGGAAAAAAACATTGAAATGGCAATTTTTGGATTTGCTCCTTAAAAAGGGGTTGAATATGGAATAGAAGGAAACTATGTAATGTAATATTAAAGAAGGAAAATGGATAATAAGCTTGTTTGTAATTATTGAAAAGATCAGAAGCCGCCTCTTTAATTATCTCCTTCTTCCATCTGTATTGTTCTTTGCAGTTTTCTTTTATCACTTTCTTAATTTTTCTTTATATACCGGTAACCGTTATCTAGCTTCATGCTTACCTTTTAAAAGCTTCTCATAAAATATACATACAGGTACTGTGTTTCTTTGAAAATACAACCTGGTCTTATTTTCTTTTGACCCCCGAAAAAATGGCTAGGCCTTCTTTTTGAGGGGTGTCTTAATTTTTCCCCCATGCGCCTTGTCTGGCCAATGGGCCGCTTCTTTCAAGGCCAAAAAGAGTGAGCGATGCGACCCACATGCCTGGCCAGGCCACCGGGCCTCTTCTTTCATGGCCGAAAAGAGTGAGCAACGCAATCAACGTGCCTTGCGCACCAGGGGTGGGTTCCTACCGGTGCGGTCCAGCCCGCAGCTCCAGTAGGGACCCGCCAATTACGCAATTTGTGCGCAACTGCTCCGGTACCATCTTCACCAGACAGTCGCACGCGTCGCCATCTTTTTAAAAGAATTTTTCAGCTTTTTTGCTTCTGTGCATGTGCGGAAGCAAAACCTCACCAAAATCTCATAAGGGAACGTGCGCGTGCACGAGATTTCACGAGATTTCACTTCCGTGCATGCGCAGAAGCAAAATATCACCGAAATTGCATGAGATGGCACGCATGCGTAGCAAGCGCACGTGCGTGAAATGTGGAGATGCGCACGCAGCGCACCGGCATCAGTAAATAAGCAACCCGCCCCTGTCGCACACCCTTGCATCCTTTAATGGTCACTCCAACTACCGGTAGCCGTCTACCCAAAAAAGCCTGCTGTCATCCACTCCGGCAAGCCTGGCCGTGTATGCACTTAAATAGGGCCAAATTTTGGGGGTAGGGTTTAATTTTAACGCATGCGGACAAAACAGTGCTGGGCCTTCTTTTTGGGGTGGGTCATTTTTTAGGAGAAACATGTTAGTCCTTGACTTATGACCAAAATTGAGCCCAAAATTTATGTTGCTAAGTGAGAAATTTGTTAAGTGAGTTTCGCCCCATTTTATGACTTTATTAGCCACATTTGTTAAATGAAACACTGCAGTTGTTAAATTAGTAACACGGTTGTAAAATGAATCTGGTTTTCCCATTGACTTTGTTTCTCAGAAGGTCGCAAAAGGGGATCACGTGACCCTAGGACACTATGACCGTCATAAATGTGAGTCAGTTGTAAAGTATACGAATGTAAATCATGTGACCATGGGGGTGCTGCAATGGTTATAAGTGTGAAGAAATGGTCATGTCACTTTTTTCAGCACCATTGTAACTTTTAATGGTCATTAAATGAACTGTTGTAAGTCAAAGACTACCTGAACTGTTATGCCCCCTGTTATGTCCCCCCTCCCATCTTCTGCCACAGTCTCACTCTGCGGCAGAAGATGAGCTGGAACAAGAACTGACAGCAAGTGAGAGGGCAGCTCCATCGGCCTTAGAGGAAACTGGGGAAGGGCAGAGTCAGTCCAGGCAAGGCTGTTCAGAATTAGCAAGGCCTACAGGCAGGGAGGAACAGAGCTCAGTTGAGGAGCATGAACCACCTCCTTCTGATGCAAGGGCTTGGAGAGTGCAGAGGAGGCGGGATCAGCTCAGACAGAGGAGGCCACTCATGAGGAGAGTGCCCCGCCCAGCTTCACCAGGCACACCTGGGGAATGAGACTTAAGGAGACTCTGTGGAGAGGGGCATTTGTCAGGAACAAACGCTGAGTTCCTGGAGTGTTGTGTGCCAACGTTTGAACTCGCCAAGAATCTTTGCATTCCTGTGTGGCGTTCTGGACTGATTTTCTGGATCTTTTGCTCCCTGAACTCCTTGCTTTGTTCTTGTTTTGCTAAATAAATTTGGGATTTGTTGCCATGCAGACAGCGCTGGGCTGGACTAATTGTGACCAGAGGCTGTTTGAGGTTTGTTTGGGGGAGATTTGGAGCACTAAAATGGCCTGTTTGAACTGCCAGCTGTTTGTGTTATCTCTGTGCCATGCCCTGGGTCATCACATTTACATGCATTTCTTTGTTATATACAGTACAGAAAGAAGTGACCATTTATTGCCCCGAGTCCAATTTTCTTTTCAAGAATCCAAAGTTAAGCATCCTGGACATACATTTTGATGTTCATTCTGTGCTTGAATGTATCCACTAAAGGAGATCTCTCATCTTTCTGAGTAATCAATTCCCCTTTTGAATTGCTCTTCCATTTAGGAAGTTATTTTTCATAGTATGCAACCAAAAGGACATCAAAAACCTAAGCTTCAATCCACCCTTCCTGGAACGCTTAGTTCTTGGTGTCCTTCCAAATTTTATCCAATCAATAACATAAGGAAGGTAAAATTGAACTTTTTCGATTCTGCAATGTTAAGGAATATTGTGTTGTTAATTTTGATACTGAGGTTTGCTGAAAGGAGGAGGAAGGGAAAAACAGCTTAAAACAAGCTTCACAAATTGCGCAAATGTTATTCTTTATTTATTACATTTATATGCCACCTGTCTCACTGTTGAAGCAACATATGGAACTCATGTTTCTTTAACTGGTCCAATTAAATGTATCCTATGAATGTTGAAGAAGACACTTGAGAGTCCCTTGGATTGCAAGGAGATCAAATCAGTCCATCCTAAAGGAAATCAATCCAGACTGTTCTTTGGAAGGACAGATAGGAACTTGAAGCTCAAATAGTTGGGTCATCAAATTTATTTGTTTGTTTCTTTATTTATTTGGCAGTTTTTTCTATGCCGCCCTACTCCCTCAGGACTCAGGGCGGCGTACAACATTTTATGAAAAGTCCAAACAAAATAAGAAGAGAGGATTCCTTGGAGAAGACCCTGAGGTTGGGAAAGAGGGAAGGCAAAAGGAGAAGGGGACAACAGAGGATGAGATGGTTAGATAGTGTCATCAACGCAATGAACATGAAGTTGAGCAAACTCCAGGAGGTAGTGGAGGACAGGGGAGCCTGGCATGCTATATCCCATGGGATCACATAGTTCGACACAACTTGAACAAGAATAACAACTACAAATGCATCCGATCTCAACCAAAAGCAAGAAGTCCCAAATGTGAGGCAGGGGATTGAAGCAGTTTATCAGGTAGATGGAATGTTACAAGTTCTTTTACATATAACATGGTTTTTTTTAGATTTTAGATTTATTATTAGGGTTGGAAGGGTCCTTGTAGGTCATCTAGTCCAACCCCCTGCTCAAGCAGGATTTCCTACACCATTTGAGACAAATGGCAGTCCAGTCTCTCCTTGAAGGTCGCAAGTGTTGGGGCTCTCACAACCTCCGCTGGCAAGCTGTTCCACTGGTTGATTGCTCCCACCGTCAGAAAGTTTCTCCTCACTTCCAGGTTGAATCTCTCCTTGGTCAGCTTCCATCTGTTATTCCTTGTTTGGCTTTCTGGTGCCATAGAGAACAGCCTGACCCCCTCCTCTCTGTGGCATCCCCTCAAGTATTGGAACACTGCTATCATGTCACCCCTGGTCCTTCTCTTCGCCAGACTGGCCAAGCTCAGTTCCTGCAACCGCTCTTTGTATGTTTTATTTTCCAGAGCCTTTATCACCTGACCTCCAAACAATACAGCCACCAGTACCCAAAGGATATTACTCACTATTTCCCATACCAATCGTCTCCAAAGCTACTACAATTCCTGTTCTTCCACTACTTCTCTTTGTGACCCCGACTTCTAAAGAACAGTAACTCTTCAATCTATCTTAAGCTGCTTCAGGCTGTTTTAGTTTCTGCCTTCCCTCTCACTTCCACATCGCCAAAAGCATTTGTAGGCAGTTGAATTTCCAAAATTAGCCTTAGAATTGTCATTTTTAATGTGGTCAAATGTGAAATCATTAACAGATGGGAAGTAACCATGTTATAGCAAACTGAGCTAATTTAAATTCCATTCACATTTAGTTAAATCAAACTTAGTTTTTCTCCTTGTCCTGTTTACTCTAGTAAGATCTGAGTACATTACTCAAAAGCCGATTATAGTCCTCAGCTAAATTTGGTTGTCCCCTAATCTTCATGAGCCGGTGATCTGACTTGGCATGAACCAGCTTTAGAAATTGCCTTTTTATTTAGAACCATGAGACTGGAGTCCTTCTGCATCTTTAGAAGAAAGATTGAAATGCAACAGTCAAGCTTCTGCTGTTGTACAACCTCTTGGCACATCTATGGAGCTTCTCAGTCATCCAGGTTGTCCCAAGGGTGTTTTTTCAAGAGGCAACTGGCCCTTCTGGTTTTTCTTTGAAGACCAAAGAAGCTTCCTCCAAGAAGCTTCTTCAGCTCTGACTGGATGGTGGGGATTTATACTCCTTGCAGACAGCTGGTCATTTACATTCTTTTAGAGAGTCGTTGAGGCCACTTGGAGGTTTGTCTGTGTCCTCAGGGTCACCTAAATATTGCAAATCAGTGCAAATCTTGGAACTGTTGAAAGGACTGTGTTGAAGTCTGGAGGTAGATGATGTCGTATCCCTCCACCTCTGTTGAGAGAGGGCTGTTCAGTTTTGACATAGATGGCCTCTTTGATCACTCTTTCAAACCAGCGGTCCTCTCTGTCCAAAATGTGGACTTTGCGGTCTTCAAAATAGTGGCCCTTGTCTTTTAAATGCAGATAGACTGCTGAATCTAGTCCTGATGGGTTTGTTCTCCTTTGTTATATAAATCCTTCCATTCCCCACCATCCAGTCACAGCTGAAGAAGCTTCTTGGATAAGAAGTGAAACGTCTTCAGAAGGAAAAAACCAGAAACTCCAGTTGCCTCTTGGAAAAGCACCTTTGAGACAACCATGACCTGGATGACTGAGAATCTCCATAGACCAGGGGTCTCCAACCTTGGCAACTTTAAGACTTGTGGACTTCAACTCCCAGAATTCCTCAGCCAGCAAAGCTGGCTGAGGAACTCTGGGAGTTGAAGTCCATAAGTCTTAAAGTTGCCAAGGTTGGAGACCCCTGCCATAGACGTTGCTCCCAAATATGTTTGTTTCAGAGATTCTTATTTCCTTAATTTCAATTCTATTCCTTTCTGTTCAAGCCTTCTTTTGCATCTGCTTCCTCTTTTGCAGCCTTTTTTCCCTTGAAATAAGAGAAAGAGCAGAAGGAATAATGTCACGGAGATGATAAAAGATGGAAAGGAAAAGTACAGATTGTGTGATATGCAAGTTACAGACCTTGGCAACTTCCATTATTCTTTGAGGGGAAAAAGAAAGCTTTAAACTGGGGTCTTTATATTTTCAAAGATACAGTCTAACAGGCTGTATCAGATGCCTCCATATATTAGACTATAGGCTTGCTACAGGTTTCATTTCTTTTCTTTTCCCATTTTTAAAGATACTCGCTTTTTTCTGCCTTTAATCTTTTTGGACAGCCAATCTCGATAGTTTGGCCATGTTGTTAAATTCTCTGGCCTGTTATGAAGATGTCATCTACTATCTTCCAACGAAAAGTATTAATGTCTACCTCCTCGAGCATATTTCAAATGTCACAGCCCACACAACCTCTCTACATAACTAGATCTAGAGTTTGCTTGTGATTTGCCTCTCTTTTAAGCTGCCTGGGAAAACTGAATTTCAAAGGCCAGCGGTCTCATTTTAAAAGTCAAATGATTAAAAATAAAGGGATCTTTAAGGAACTCTACATTAGCCAAGCTCTAACCACCCATTCTCTAGTGGTTTAGATTTTTTTTTCTAAATTGTGATTGTTAACTACATCCCAGTAGCCCTGGAGAAGTTGGGAATAATTAGTAAGTAGATGTGAAAAGCTATAGGAAAGTTGCATTGTGGATCACCTTCGAAGTTGAAAGTATGGAATCTAGACTACTGAGAAAGAAACTAAGCTATCTGTATACAATGCAGAAGGGGGGAAAAGCAGTATTCCAGTATTTGAGGGGCTACCACAAAGAAGAGGGATCAAGTTATTTTCCAAAGCTTCAGGGGGCAAGGTAAGAAACAATGGATGGAAACTAATGAAGGAGAGAAACAACCTGGAATTAAGGAGAAACTTCCTCACAATGAGAACTATTAGCCAGGGGAACAGCTTGCCTTCTGATGTTATGGGTGCTTCATCAGTGGAGATTTTTAAGAAAAGGCAGGACAGCCATTTGTCTAAAATGGCATAGGGTAGGGATGGCTAACCTTTTTTTGCTCAGGTGCCGAAAGATGGGTGCCCACACCCACAATGCAATGCCTCCCTTTGTGCCCCCCCAAGCATGCGTGGGTGACCCACCCCATGCTGCCCCCCTGCGCATGCGAACCTGACCCCCCACACTGCCCCCCACGCATGCGTGCATGACCCCCCCCCCCAGCACCCCACTTTGGGCCCAGCAGGCCTCCCTGAAGCATCCAAAGGCCAGAAACGGCCCATTTTTTGTCCTCCCCAGGCTCCGGAGGCTTTCCTGCCCGTTTCCAGACTTCCGGAAGACCCGGTAGGCCCATTTTTTGCCCTCCCCAGGCTCCGGAGGTTTTCCTGCCCGTTTCCAGACTTCCGGAAGACCCGGTAGGCCCGTTTTTTGCCCTCCCCAGGCTCCGGAGGCTTTCCTGCCCGTTTCCAGACTTCCGGAAGACCCGGTAGGCCCGTTTTTTGCCCTCCCCAGGCTCCGGAGGCTTTCCTGCCCGTTTTCAGACTTCCGGAAGACCCGGTAGGCCCGTTTTTTGCCCTCCCCAGGCTCCGGAGGCTTTCCTGCCCGTTTCCAGACTTCCGGAAGACCCGGTAGGCCCGTTTTTTTGCCCTCCCCAGGCTCCGGAGGCTTTCCTGCCCGTTTCCAGACTTCCGGAAGACCCGGTAGGCCCATTTTTTGTCCTCCCCAGGCTCCGGAGGCTTTCCTGCCCGTTTTCAGACTTCCGGAAGACCCGGTAGGCCCGTTTTTTGCCCTCCCCAGGCTCCGGAGGCTTTCCTGCCCGTTTCCAGACTTCCGGAAGACCCGGTAGGCCCGTTTTTTGTCCTCCCCAGGCTCCGGAGGCTTTCCTGCCCGTTTCCAGACTTCCGGAAGACCCGGTAGGCCCGTTTTTTGTCCTCCCCAGGCTCCGGAGGCTTTCCTGCCCGTTTCCAGACTTCCGGAAGACCCGGTAGGCCCGTTTTTTGCCCTCCCCAGGCTCTGGAGGCTTTTCTGGAGCCTGGGGAGGGTGAAAATGACCTCGCCTGGCCCTCCGGAGGCTGGAAATGGCCCATTTCTGGACTTCCGGGAGGCCCATTTTTCACCCTCCCAGAGCCTCCATGCGAGGCCTGTACTTACCTGGCATCCAAAATGGGTCACATGGAGACTCCTGGGAGGTGAGGGGTGGCATAGGTGGGGCCAGCCAAAAATTAACTGGCCAGTGCGTGCGCGCACATGCACAGAGGAGGTGACTTAGGGCAATGGCTCGCGTGCCTGCAGAGATGGTTCTGTGTGCCACCTGTGACATGCGTGCCATAGGTTCGCCATCATGGGCGTAGGGTCTCCTGCTTGAGCAGAAGACTAGAAGACCTCCAAGGTTCCTTCCAACTCTGTTATTCTGTATTCCATAAAAACAAAAAAGGGTAACCTCTCATACTATAAAATAAATCAACAGCAAGCTTTTCTAATTGTGATTTGGCACCCAGTTAATACACACACAAACACACACTTCCAGAGATTTGAATTCACTGTCCTGGGAGATGGAATCCCCTGATCAATAGCTTGGTGTGATTCTTACCTTATGCGGTGGTGGATCAATTATAACCAATCACATACTCCTATCTTTTGCAAAGTACTTTATACTTCTACATTGTCCACCTATTTTAACATCACACTCATTTTCCAACTCTAAACCTTTTGGTAATTTGCTAAAGCCTGCATGGAATGATTGACATATTTGACTGAGCAGGTGGAAATCTACATCTAGAACTCAATAAAGCCTCTATGCTTGATCTTTAAAGCTCTCTGAGATACAGCATATGGCGATGCAGCAATGCCATTTAAATTTGTCAACTGTAAGGCACATGGATGATGCAATTGGAAAGAAACCTTTGCAAATATCAGTTCCAAGTGCTGGGTGATGCCATTGATTCAACAGATCCAAGCAATTCTTGCTAGTTCTGCAAATGGTGGTATTTATAACACTAAAAACCCCAAAGCATGAAAATTAAAAGTTGTTTGCTTTTAATTTTTAATTTTAAGCTCACTGTAACAGCATTGCCAAAAAAGCATTAAGAATTGTTAACCTAATCTTGCGAAGCTTCTTCTCCGGTAGCATTGTATTACTAATTAGGGCATACAAAACCTTTTCCAGACCAATTCTTGAATACAGCTCATCCGCCTGGAATCCATACTGTATATCAGACATTAACACAATTGAGGTATTTCACGAGAAGAGTACTCCACTCCTCTACTCACAATAGAATCCCTTATGCCACCAGGCTTGAAATTCTGGGCTTGGACAATCTGGAACTGCACCGCCTGTGGTCCGATCTAAGCATAGTATACAAAATTGTCTGCTACAATGTCCTACCTGTCAACGACTTCTTCAGCTTCAATCACAACAATACACAGGCAAACAATTGATACAAACTCAAGGTAAACCGCTCCAAACTCGATTGTAGAAAATACAACTTCAGCAACAGAGTGATCAACGCCTGGAATGCTCTACCCGACTCTGTTGTTACAGCCTCAAACCCTCACAGCTTCAACCTCAAACTATCTACCGTGGACCTCACCCCATTCCTAAGGGGGCATGCATAAGCGCACCAGCGTGCCTAACGTCCCTGTCTTACTGTCTCCATTCATGTGCACTTACTTCCTTTGTTTATGTTTATGTTTATGTTTATGTTTATACCTATACCTGCTATCTTGTTCATGTTTGACAAATTAATTAATTAATTAATTAATTAATTAATTAATTAATTAATTAATGTCTGGTGGGAAGTTATTCATAAGAACAGTTCAGCCCTATTCCCCAACACTTTCCAACTCATGTTATAAAATGTTTTTTCAAATCCCCTTTATCAGTCTCCTAATATTTATCCATTTCTTAAGATGGGATTATTTGAAGCAGAAGCAATTCCAGCTAGCTGGAAGCTCCCATTAAAATAATTTTTATTTTAAAATGTTGAGAACAGTGGTAGGTTATACCAACTTTCTTCTTAATTCAATAAGGTCATACTTTCAGATACATCGCACAGAAATGTGAAATTTCTGACTACCCCGTTCCTTTAAAAAGGAGAGAGAGAGAGAGAGAGAGAGAGAGAGAGGGAGGGAGGGAGGGAGGGAGGGAGGGAGAGAGAGAGAGAGAGAGAGAGAGAGAGAGAGAGAGAGAGAGAGAGAGAGAGAGAGAGAGAGAGAGAGAGAGAGAGAGAGAGAGAGAGAGAGAGAGAATGTGCCAGATCCTGTTAAATCTCTGACGTTTGTCACTGAGATACAATATTATACAAGGCGATCTTGGTTGTGTTTAGTTTAGCAGTGCTCCTGCTTAAATGGTTATGGCATTTGATGGACAGTGTACCCTAACAATGGTTCACTTATTAAGAGAAGTCTTGTCAAACAAGCTCAAAACCCAGCATAAAAGCAAGCTCTCTGTTCACCTCCCATTAAAATGAAGATTTGTGATTCCTTTTGAGTATCTGAGTGTCAACATTAAAGAATCAGCATGTCCTTCCGTCTCTCCTGATGAGTCACTTGACCACTTAACAGAAAACAGAGAGAGTATATTATAGGGTGATAGATCAAAGTTCAGGAGGGTTCAGTGTGGTTTCTCATTAAGAGATGTTTCTGCGCTCAGTCCATAGGTGGATAAATCAATATTTTCTGGCTCAAAATATCAGGGGGAGTAAAGAGCTCTTTAATTGGGCTGATACCATTTATGGAGAGAGAGTGTGTGTGTTTATGAGGTTTTCTGACAATAAACAGCAGGACAGGTTGACAACTTCCCTATGTCTTTGTGCCATGGAACATGACGAGTGTAATGAGGGAAGTTTCTGACTCCAAGTGGCAGGTAGGCATAGTCTACGTTAACTGGTCAAGAATTTAGGTTTTCAAATTGAGATCCAGCATTTGATATGGCAGTAGATGGCTGGAAACCAGGATGTTGTACATAGCAAGTACATTTTATATGTCGGTGCTTACACCCAGTAGAAAGTTAATGCATACTCCACCCCCCTCCCATTTGCATTTCCTTGCATGGGAAGGGTTGATATTTTAATTTGTTGGAGAAAAGGAGGAGGAACTGGAAGATTTGATTTGATTTCTTATCTCTATATATTGAAGTCATAATCTCAACTTCTCTAGAAGAAGGCAACAATGTCAGTTGGCTACAACACAGGAAATAAAATAGTAGTAAGCAATATAAGTTATGAATTTCATTTTGATTCCAGCTAAAAGCCAAACCAAATTGAATGAGGATCTGGTAGAATACTGATTTTAGGAGCCCAGGTTGCTAAATTTAATCCATGGGTTCTTCAGATGATCTCCAAATATTCCTCTTTGAAATGTTTCAGTATCTCTACCAATCAATTTCAATCCTTTGGGGTAGAATCTATATTCATGGATTTCAACTCCTCAGATATTCAGCAATGTCTGCGAAGATTGGGGATGTCTTCAAGTTGAGTGCCCAAATGGAAGTTGTCATCATTTGAAGCACCAGGTTACCTCTGTATAACCTTCTTCTTATTGAAAGAAATTGAGGCAGGTACCTTTGGAGAGGTCAAGCAGAAATTCAACTTGACTTAAACCATCCCATCCTCTAGTTCCACAGTCATTTACAAAACGCAAACTTGGGAAAGTATTTTGGAAATAACCAGTAATACATTTCACAGATTTATTTATTTATTTATTTATTTATTATTAGGTTCTTCTATGCCGCTCTACTCCCTAAGGACTCAGGGCGGCGTACAACATTTTAAGAGAACGCTAAACAATAAACTTATTTAAAAACAGTTTTAAAAAGTTAAAAAAGACATCCAACAACATACATACAGGGGGAGATCTCGGATATAAACTTGTCTCAGACCCCTGCCTGCAGGAAGAGCCATGTCTTAATGGCTTTCCGGAAGGCCAGCAGGGTGGGGAAAATTCGGATCTCTGGGGGAAGTTGGTTCCAGAGCATGGGGCCCCCCACAGAGAAGGCCCTCCCCCTAGGCCCCGCCAGTCGGCATTGTTTGGCTGATGGGACCTGGAGGAGACCCACTCTGTGGGACCTGACCGGTCGGAGGAAAGTATGAGGCAGAATGCAGTCCCGGAGGTAACCTGGTCCTAAGCCATGTAGGGCTTTAAAGATGATGATCAACACCTTGAATTGTACCCGGAGACCAATGGGCAGCCAATGCAGCTGGCGGAGTATGGGTGTTACGTGGGTTTATCTTGGCACACCCACCACGGCACGCGCAGCCGCATTTTGCACCAACTGAAGTCTCCGAATACTCTTCAAGGGTAGCCCCATGTAGAGCGCATTGCAATAGTCCAATAGGGAGGTGACAAGGGCATGAGTGACCATGAGTAGAGCCTCTTCTCCAAGTATGGTCGCAATTGGTGCACCAGGCGAACCTGTGCAAAAGCCCCCCTAGCCACAGCTGTAAGGTGTTGGTCTAATTTTAGCTGTGGATCTAGGAGAACTCCCAAATTGCGAACCTGTTCCGAGGGAGTTAATTTTCCTCCCTCAAGAACCAAGGAGGGACAATCGACATAGTCCTTAGGAGGCAATATCCAGAGCCACTCAGTCTTGTCAGGGTTGAGCCTGAGTCTGTTTCTCCCCATCCAGGTCCTAACGTCGTCAAGCATTGGCACATTACATCGGATTGGATATATGGGAAAGTTACTGTCATTCTTCCATACTTCTCAAGTTAGAAATTATAAGCTCCATTACTTTGAGTTGATGTTGAGTCTTGCAAACTGGCTGGTCAAATCCCTGCAGTTTTCCTGGCAGGATTTCAGAAGTGTTTTGCCATTGCGTGGTTCCTAGGCCTAAGAGAGAATAACTGATATTATGTTATGCCCAAGATCAACCCAGTTGGCTGTCAACCCTGAAGCTGGCCTGGCCGAAGCCATCTTGGAGTCTCAGTGCTGCCACAGTGGAGCTGAGGGATAGGGAGGGGGGATTAGAGATAGCTGGGGTTGTGTAGTCAAAAATAAAATACTTTCTCTTGGGAACCAAGGACGTTCTCACACCAGGTCAGAGGAAGGAGGAGTGATGTCACCAGACCAGTGGATGCTGCTCTCAAAGGTCCAAGCTCCAGTAGGAAAAACGCCGCAAGCTTGAATGCAAACTGGGTTTATTCAGCCGGACTCTGGCACACAGTGAGATCATTCAGCAGCAAAACAGCAGTCAGCAAAGTCTGGGTGAAGCAAGTCTGTTTGATGCAAAGTCAGTGCTGGGAGCGTCCACTTCCCAGCGCCCTTAAATAGGCGAGCCACGCCTTTCCTCTGCACCGGCCTCGCCCTGGAAGCTGTCATGCGCCTCACAGCTGAGCCTTGTATGCGCCGCAGCACCATCCCAGCTGATTGTCGGGCTGAAACAGCTGCTTGGCATGTTCCCTGCTTGGCCATGCCTTCACGCCTCGCAGCTGAGCTTTGTTGTTGCCGCCGCCGCCGCGAGGCTGCCGAGCCGAGCCGAACATATGTGCCATGCCTTCCGTGCTACAGCCAGGTCTCCTGTGTTGCTGCTGCAGCCGTCCTGACACCCTTCACCCATGCCCCTTCCCGCCCCACTGTGGCAAGCCCCGGGCCTCATGGCTTGACAGCTGCTTTGATTGGGCCATGTGACTGATTGTTTGGGATTGGGATTGGGATTGGGAGAAAACTGGCTTTGTGTCTAAAGCAGGACTAGAACTCACAGTCTCATGGTTTCTAGCCTGATGTCTTAACCACAATAACTCTCCTAACTCCCAATACTATCTTCAAATGCTATTACTGTCTGACAGATTATGGGAAGGAGCAATTATTCTCTCCCTCAGTTGCAATAGGGACTTTCTTATTGCTCTTGTTGCCAGTAAGTTCAACACAGATAAAAGTTATTTTAGGGGAGCTTTTAGTATAACAGTAGGATATGTCCTATTAAGACAAATTAGTTAGTCTTAAAATAAGTCTAATTAAGACAAATCACATTCCATTTGGCTTCAGTCGGTTCAGAGATTATGGTCCCTTTCATTAATTCTACTAAATGCATTGAACTGGACACAGAATGGTGGATTCTTAATGGTGATACACTGGTTCAGATGACCAAAATTTCCATACAGTGAATTGAACATCTTAAAAATGAACAGTTGAGGGAGGGAGGTATGTCTAGTGCCTATTGAAGAGAAGACTTAGGAGGGTCATGGCAGGTCTCTTCCAGTACTTGAGCGCCTGCCACAGAGAAGAGGGCAGTGGTGAAATCCAATTTTTTTTTACTACCGGTTCTGTGGACGTGACTTGGTGGATGTGGTGTGGCTTGATGGGCGTGGCTTGGTGGGCATGGCAGGGGAAGGATACTGCAAAATCCCCATTCCCTCCCTACTCTGGGGCCAGTCAGAGGTGGTATTTGTTGGTTCTCCAAACTACTCAAAATTTCCGCTACCAGTACTCCAGAACCTGTCAGAACCTGCTGGATTTCACCCCTGGAAGAGGGCTTATTCTCAAATCACTAAAGGACAGGACAAGAAGTTAATGGGTGGAAGTTTGTTAAAGAGAGATCCAATCCAGAAGAAGAAATTTCCTGACAGTGAGAGCAATTAATCAATTGCTTCATGGAGTTCTGGGTGCTCCATCACTGGAGGTTTTCAAAAAACAGACTGGATATTAGTGGACAACCATTGGACTAGGATGGTATAAGGCAGTGATGTCAACCTTTTTGGTGCCGAGTGCCCAAAGCATGCTCGAAACTCCTTCTCCTTCTTCTTCTCCTTCTCCTTCTCCTCCTTCTCCTCCTCCTCCTCCTCCTCCTCCTCTTCCTTTTTCTTCTTCTTCAACAGGCCCAATGGTAACCATCCTACTTAAGTGCCACTTCTCAAAATTCTATATCTCCAGCTTAAACCTAACCAACCCTTTCCTGTTTCTAATCAAAGGACACCAGTGTCACGCAGTGATTTTTATTGCCAGTTATATGTATATGCAGGGAGAAGCATCCCTATCTAATATAATGGTTTATCCCTGAGCACGTGATTGATATGTTCTAGTACGCATGTGTGCATTCCATTCTCTCCGATCTTTCCTTGTTCCTGGCTTCCATTGAAGCAAGACCTACTTTTATATCAGAGATGTAGATTAATGAGGATTTATTGTTTTTGTACCGAAATAAACATTTTTACTTAGACTTTTAAACTGCGGTTTCTTTTCTAATGTCTGATGTCCGGGAAAAGATCTATTTCTCCCTTGTGAGATTAATTATCGCCTCTGTCAACCAGACCATTTGATCACTCTTGCCATTTATTCCTGAGATGGGGAAGGTTTGAAAATCCATGCTAGAGAAAGAACAGTCATAGGTGCCCTTCATTTGTGGAACCCAGATGAAATCCTTTGTTATTTTCCAGCCAACATAGTCAGTGCTAGTTATATTTCACAGAGCTTAACAGCTTAAATCACCACCCTGTTCTTTCCAATATTGGTCATCATAGCAAAAAAAAAAAGGGGGGGGGAGTCAGTGACATTCCTATATAATAACAAAACTGTTCAAGAATTTAATTCTGTCTGAAATTGACTGACAAGTCAAAATGTGGATTGATCTAAGTTTCTAAGACTGGCGAGGATTCTGGATGTGGTCTTTTTTCATATGTCTTTTTTAAAAAGTTATTAAACCCCTCAATCCTTTACCAGAGGTCTAATTTTGATGGACATATTATGCTTCATTGTTTCATCAGTAATCCATAGTAACACCACCAACGAGATCCGCCTGTCATCTTATGGACAGCTTAAGAAAAAAGAAAGAAGAGAACGGAAGAAACTCCTGGGAGCTTATGGTCCCGAGTAGCCTTAAGGGACCTTTTGAATAAGCAGTACTTTATTTGTGCAAAAGATTTCTCTCTTTCTCCGATAACTAGAAATTAAGCTTGCCTGGAAGAAATGTAAATAACGTTTTGAATTTGCATATTGAATTACCATTAAATATTATGTGCACACATAATCACATCAAATATTTCAGAGCTCTGAAACTGGGATAACACTCAAGCAGCCACATAACACCTTTCATCTTCAAAGAACTGCACCAATATTATTTATGTATTCATATAACACCTCTGGTGGTCTAACACCTTACGTTTTCATTCCCCCCCCCCGCCCCCACCCCCCCAAAAATCATGAAGAATTGAGGAGGAAGAATTGGAAAGCACAGAAGAGAGAAGAAGAATTTGTCAGAATTCTTGAAGAAGATTCTCAACTAATTTGACTGGAATGAGAGAGTCAGACCTGGAAGCCATCTTTTAGCTTTTTGTATTCAGGCCTGCCACATTTTCGACTGTGGGAAAATGGGAGGGGGGATTATATGGAGTAGGTGATATGTAGTGGTCTAAATAACATTCTTTCCAGAAAGTCAAGGCCGCTGTGCCCGGCAGCTGCGAGGAAGTGACGGGGCGGCATCTTCAGTTTTGGATGGTGCCTGATTGGATCGTGTGATGGACATGTGGGTGCTCTACAGGGACTTTGAGAGTGTAGTACATTTATTGAATAGCCCAAAGGCCTTTTCAAAAAAAGAAAAACAGAACAAACAGGTATAGAAACAACCGTACAAAAATATATATGGTACATGACATCAAAATTCAACGATATCAAAATTCAATAACTAAATTTCTAAAACTAGATAACCCAAATAAAATATTTTGTCTCTAACTCAGCTCATCTTTCTTACAATCAATGAAATTCTTTTCAATGCAGCTGGCTTGTATTGCTGTCATCCTATTAAGATAGCGAGTAATAGACAGGGACTTGAACCTTCATTTGGGTGGAGAAAACCTGGAAGCTGTCGGATTCGGGTTTTCCCAGATGTTGCCAACATGGCATCTCTAATAAACTGGAACTTTGAGGAACTTCTAGCCTTGGAGTCTTGTTTTGCTGGGGGTGTTTATTGGAACGCTGACAGAGAGCTGTCCTATGTCCCATCTTCACAGATCTCCTCGCCATGTCATCTTCTTTGCTTAGTGAACCTCCAGGATGTTCACCCCAAAAGCATCGAGCCCTGAAAGGGATCCTTTCCATGAAAACTGGTGTCCAAATATCAAATGCAACCCACTATAAAAAAATGTATAAAGTGAACACAAGAGGAGGGGATCATGGTTTCTGAGACTTCCTATGCATTGCAAATATTTGTAGGAGTTACAGTGAGGGACACCTTCACATAGTAAGGATTCTTGCTCCTAATCCTCAAGAAAGAGGAAGTTATACTATTATTCTGGAATGTGTGGATCAGCAGATGTTACATAGTCTCCTTTGAGGATACTTCAGTTAGGACTTCACACAAATGACCTCAATGTCCACCATTATCTCGCTGGCCTTACATTATAGCAGTTGTAAGGAATGTGGTTCTCCGGGGTGTCTATATACAATTGTTAAAGTTCTCGCTTGTCCTGAATGGTATAGGGCCACGGATGTCAAACTGAAGGCCTGTGGGCTGGATCTGGTCCACGGGGTGCTTCGATCTGGCCCGCGGGGCCGCCCTGGAAACACCGAAGGTCCGGCCCATGGTGCCTCTGCCAGGGAAAATGGAGCTCGGGAGGGCTGCACATGCCCCCCCCTCAGCTCCGTTTTTATTGGCAGAGGGTTGCAGGAGGCCGTCGTTGCCGAAAACGGAGCTCGGGAGCCCATTTTCGCTGGCAGAGTACTCAGGCCACAGGCACCCACGACATGAGTGGTGTCAAGCTGGCCACGTCCCCCCTGGCCACACACACCCAGCCCCGCCCCAAAGATCAAACACAACCCTGATGTGGCCCTGGTGTAGGGTCTCCTGCTCAAGCAGAGGGTTGGACTCAAAGAGGGGTCCCCAATCCCAGTCCGTGAACTGACACTGGGCCGTGGCATGCCAGCAACTGGGACACACAAACAAGCAAAAAAAAAACCCATCTGCGGGATGCAGGTAGCACATGAAACTACGCCCCCCCGGGCCACGGAAAAACACTCTCTCCATGGAACCAGTCCCTGGTGCCCAAAAGGCTGGGGGCCACTGGACTAGAAGACCTCCAAGGTCCCCTCCAACCTTATTATTCTATGTTCTATCATCTCTGGAGCACTATATACACCCAAGTACACCTATGGAGTATCTCTTCCCACCTATGGGGTATCTCTTCCCACCAGATCTTTTACATTGTCTTCTCCAGTTCTACCTCTTCCACTTCTGATCTCTGGATGATCAGCAGCATAAAGAAAGGAAAAGCACACTCAGTGAGGGCAAAGAGGAGACAAGACATAATAAGATAAATATATGTGTGTGTTATTCTGCATAAGGGTTTCCCAGAGCTGGACTAGACTTGATTTTAGTGTCTCATCCTATGACATCACTAATCTGGCCCTTTGACCTGATCTGAATATGTCTTCTGTTAGAATATTCATGACTGGGAGAGCCAGTGGTAACAAGGTCAGCCAATGAATAGGCATAGCAACTAAGTCAGCCAATGGGAGCTAACCACTTCTGAGTCTCTGCAGAGAATCGAAACTGAAAGTTTAAGCTTAAGGCTGGGTGTGGCTCCAGTCTCCACTTTGCACTCTCCTCTCTGTCCACTCTGCTCTCCTGTCCTCTCTGAACTCTGCTGAAATGAAACTAACTCTCCTGCTTGTGTTTACCTGTAACTGATTGAAGAAGAATTCTACTTGTGGTATTGTAAATATATATATTATTATGTTTATAAAAAAGTTATTGAATCCAGCTGAATCAGTCATCTGTGTGTGCTTAATATCTTCATTGTGATCTGTTGATGCTCCTGGAAAGTGGATTATAGATACAAATAATCCAGTCAATTAAAAAAAAAACCTCAACAACCTTATCTGCTGGCCAGAACAGACCATTCTAGGTTCGGGAAAGACAAGCAGATTATTTTGTTGAATCATCATCATCATCATCATCATCAATCATCATCATCATTTTAGCCATTGTCTGTGCACTGCATGATGAAAGGCTCTTCCACATGTTTCCAGCCAATCCAGTCCTGAGCTTCCTTTTGCCACTTGGGCCCCCATACTTGTTGATGTCATTGGTCCATCTTGTTTTAGGTCTCTGTCATGGAGGCTTTTGATCAAGTGGGATCCATTCTAGGACTGCCTTGGTTCACCTGCCATCAGTTCTTCTTCCTGTGTGACCAGCCCGTTTCCATTTCAATTCTTTGACTCGCTTGATGATATCGTATACTTTCATTTGTTCTCTAATCCATATGTGGGTCTTTCTTGTCTTGTGATGCCAAACATATATCTTTCCATGACTCTTAATAGAATAGAATAGAATAGAATAGAATAGAATAGAATAGAATAGAATAGAATAGAATAGAATAGAATAGAATAGAATAGAATAGAATAGAATAGAATAGAATAGAATAGAATAGACTTCTTTATTGACCAAATATGATTGGACACACAAGGAATTTGTCTCTGATACATATGCTCCCAGTGTACATAAAATAAAAGATACATTTGTCAAGAATCATGAGGTACAACACAATGATTGTCATAGGGTACAAATAAGCAATCAAATCATATTAGGAACCAGTCAATATAAATTGTAAGGATACAAGCAACAAAGTTACAGTCATACAGTCATAAGTGGGAGGAGATGGGTGATAGGAACGATGAGAAGACTAATAGTAATAATAATGCAGCCTTAGTGAATAGTTTGACAGTGGTGAGGGAATTATTTGTTTAGCAGAGTGATGGCGTTCGGGAAAAAACTGTTCTTGTGTCTAGTTGTCTTGGTGTGCAGTGCTCTATAGCGTCATTTTGAGGGTAGGAGTTGAAACAATTTATGTCCAGGATGCGAGGGGTCTGTAAATATTTTCACAGCCCTCTTTTTGACTCGTGCAGTATACAGGTCCTCAATGGAAGGCAGGTTGGCAGTAATTGTTTTTTCTGCAGTTCTAATTATCCTCTGAAGTCGGTGTTTGTCTTGTTGGGTTGCAGAACCGAACCAGACAGTTATAGAGGTGCAGATGACAGACTCAATCATTCCTCTGTAGAAACTCTTTGTGCCACTCGTAGCTTTTGTATCGATTGTGAGGTTAGTGTCCATGTTTCGCCAGCATATGTTAGAGCAGGTAGCACCAGAGGTGGAATCCACATAATTTACCTACCAGTTCGCCCAGCACTGACACCGTCACACACGCACCTTCCACGCATTTGCACGGCCTTCCACGCATGCGCTTTGCTCGCTCACTCAGCTTGCATTTATTTATTTATTTATTTATTTATTTATTTATTTATTTATTTATTTACTTACTTACTTACTTACTTACTTACTTACTTACTTACTTACTTACTTACTTACTTACTTACTTACTTATTTATGTTGAGAGATTTATATACCGCCTCACAGTGCAAGCACTCTCTAAGCGGTTTACACCAATAAGCAATGTATATTTATAATGCCCCCAACAATCTGGGCCCTCATTTTACCTACCTCGGAAGGATGGAAGGCTGAGTCAACCTTGAGCCAGTGAGATTTGAACCGCTGACCTGCGGATCACAGTCAGCTAAAGTGACCTGCAGTACTGCCTCTAACCACTGCGCCACCTTGGCTCTTAAGCACACGGCTTGAAAACGTGGCTAAATAGGACGGCATAGCGCCGGGGCAGGAGGGTGGGTCCATCTGCAGGTCGCTACTACCGGCTTGCCCGAACCGGTCCGAACCGGCTGAATAAAACCGCTGGATAGCACACACTGATCGAAAACTTTTCTCTTCAGCCATGGGGGAGGTTGATCTTGAAAATTATGCTTAGCTTGCTGAATGCCTGCCAACCACATTTAACACACTGTTCAGTTTCCTTTATTGTATCACCTTCCATTGAGATCCATTGGCCAAGGTATATAATAGTGGTCTACTACAGCTAGTTCTTCTCCAGATTTTCTTTCTTTGGTGAATTTATTAAACATAACCTGGCTCTTTTTCATTATTATTATTATTATTATTATTATTATTATTATTATTATTATTATTATTATTATTATTATTATTATTATTATTATTATTATTATTATTATTATTATTATTATTATTATTTATTCTTGTTGACTAATATCCATCCAGATTTCAGGCAACCCTTTAAATGTGCCCCAAATTTGAGAAGATGACTCCAACCCTCAACTCATCTCTGCCCTTGATTCCATGCAACAAAAACCACTTTTTAAGGGGGGAATTAAATTAAATTAAATTAAAGCGAGTGAACCTGGACAAACACAAGCAGTCTGTGTCATTGGGGACTCCTCTCCACTCATCCTGTCTGCATCATCTGCACAAACCATGTGTGCTGGCAGACTATTGAAATATACAAGTCTTGTTTCCAGCAAGCTGACAGGGGGACCCAAGGGAAGCGCAAAAGCCCTACCTGGTTGGTCTAATTTTAGGCCTGCCAGAACTGACAATATCTCTTTGAACTAAATCTATACTCTTTTCTCACTGATCTGAACAGCAGACTTTCTCTCTTCCCTCTCCTCCCTCCCTCCCTCCCTCCCTCCCTCCCTCTTTCTTTCTTTCTTTCTTTCTTTCTTTCTTTCTTTCTTTCTTTCTTTCTTTCTTTCTTTCTTTCTTTCTTTCTTTCTTTCTTTCTTATCTTGCTAGCACAACATGAAAATTTCTTTCTTTCTCTCTCTCTCTCTCTCTTCTCTTTCTTTCTCTTTCTCCCTTTCTCTCTTAGCTTGCTACAAAGAGTTGTGTCTCTTAGTTTGTTAGCGCAAGATGAAATTTACTTTCTTTCTGTCTTTCTCTCTGTGTGTTTTCTTTCTTTCTATTTCTCTTTCTCTACCTCTCTTTCTCTCTCTCTCTGTTCTCTTTCTTTCTATTTCTCTCTCTACCTTTCTCTCTCTTTCTTTCTATTTCTCTCTCTCTTTCTCTCTGTTCTTTCTTCCTCTTCCTCTTCCTCTTTCTCTCTCTCTCTTTCTCTCTCCCTACCTCCCTTTCCCCCCTCTCTCTGTTCTCTTTCTTTCTCTTTCTCTCAACCTCTCTCTCTCTCTCTCTCTCTCTCTCTCTCTGTGTGTGTGTGTGTGTGTGTGTGTGTGTGTGTGTTTTCTTTCTCTCTCTTTCTCTCTCTCTCTTTCTTTCTATTTCTCTCTCTTTCTCTCTCTCTGTTCTCTTTCTTTCTCTCAACCTCTCTCTCTCTTTCTTTCTATTTCTCTCTCTTTCTCTTTGTCTCTGTTCTCTCTCTTTCTATCTCTCTCTCTCTTTCTCTTTCTTTCTCTCTACCTCTCTCTCAGCTTGCTAGAATAACAACATGAGAATCTCCCTCTCTCTCTCTCTCTCTCTCTCTCTCTCTCTCTCTCTCTCTCTCTCTCTCTCTCTCTCTCTCTCTCTCTGTGTGTGTGTGTGTGTGTGTGTGTTTTCTTTCTCTCTCTTTCTCTCTCTCTCTCTTTCTTTCTATTTCTCTCTCTTTCTCTCTCTCTGTTCTCTTTCTTTCTCTCAACCTCTCTCTCTCTCTTTCTTTCTATTTCTCTCTCTTTCTCTTTGTCTCTGTTCTCTCTCTTTCTATCTCTCTCTCTCTTTCTCTTTCTTTCTCTCTACCTCTCTCTCAGCTTGCTAGAATAACAACATGAGAATCTCCCTCTCTCTCTCTCTCTCCCTCCCTCCCTCCCCCCTCTCTCATAACAAAAGTCATCTTGTTATGCTAGAGAGCAGAAGTTGAACTCAGCATTCTGGCTTCTTAGAATGACCTTCTTAGCGGCTTGCAGCCAAGGATTGCACAGGTCCTGAAAAAGCCACATGTCTCCCAATTGGTGCTTAGCAGCCTGCTGCTTTTGTACATGGAGGCATCCTTTATTTATTTATCCAGTTTTGTAAACCTGGATTGCTAGAGTTAAGGAGGATGCTAAAAAAAAAATAGCACCGTCACTACAGATAGCAAGTCCTCTTACGGATTGCAGACTGTTTCCCTTGGAATAACAGGAATGAGAATAACAGGAATGAGAAGGAATGGCCAGAGGTGGCTATTGTTGTTTGTTATTCTTCACAATACATGTTTCCAAAAGAATCCAGATCCATGTTTAAGACGGGGGAATAAAAACAATCAGCTGTAAAAGCAACCTATCCTACAGCAACTAAAACAAGAGAAAAACAATTTTCCCAAGAAAGCAATGCAAACAATACATTTCTCCAAGGACGGGTGCTTCTAATTTATTAAACGTTTTGGAGGTAGAAAGTAGCGGGGAGGGGGGTGTTGCTCACACTGCCAAGTTGTTCGAAATGACCCAGATAACAAAAAAAGGTCAGTGAAAAGTTTGGAATGGAACAGTTCATGGAAACCCTCATCCAAACAGCAAATGCGGCTCAAAATAAGAAAGTTCAAAGGAATTCTAGCAAAAATAAATCAGGATGGCAAACAAACAGAGAGAAAGGTACACTAATGGTATGGGAGTTAACAATTAGTACCTAGCATGGAGAAGATAGTAAGAACAGGGATTAATTGTGGTTATTCCCCTTCACCGACTCCCATAGTATTCATTTAGATGATACCACAGTGGTTGGTCTCATTCGAGACAACAATGAATCCGCATACAGACGGGAGGTTGAACAACTAGCCTCGTGGTGCGACTGGAACAATCTGGAACTGAACACACTCAAAACTGTAGAAATGGTGGTAGATTTTAGGAGAAACCCTCCCATTCTACCATCTCTTACAATACTAGACAACACAATATCAACAGTAGAGACCTTTAAATTTCTAGGTTCCATCATATCGCAAGATCTAAAATGGACACCTAACATCAAAAACATCATCAAAAAAGCACAACAAAGAATGTTCTTTCTGCGCCAACTCAGGAAGCTCAAACTGCCCAAGGAGCTGCTGATACAGTTCTACAGAGGAATTATTGAGTCTGTCATCTGCACCTCTATAACTCTGATTTGGTTCTGCAATTTTTAAAAAGCCGAAAACAAGATGGCGACCACATGCACAGTGCCAGAAACTTGGCTTATGCGCATACTCAGAAGAAAACAAAATAAAACAATTCAAAAAAAAAAAAAGATGGCGGCGCCCACGGACCGGCAGCGACCGAACCGGGTCAGTGACATCAGCGTGACGTCACCAGCGGGTCACTACCAGTTCGGGTGAACCAGTCCAAACCAGGAGGAACCCACCCCTGATCAGAACTGCAGAAAAAACAATTGCTATCAACCTGCCTTCCATTGAGGACCTGTCTACTGCACGAGTCAAAAAGAGGGCCGTGAAAATATTTACTGACCTCTCGCATCCTGGACATAAATTGCTTCAACTCCTACCCTCAAAACAACGCTATAGGACAGTGATGGCGAACCTTTTTTCCCTCGGGTGCCGAAAGTGCATGCACACGCACTATCACGCATGCGCAAGTGCCCATACCAATAATTCAAAGCCTGGGGAGGACAAAAATGGCCTCTTCCGCCCCCCCCCAAAGGCCCTCTGGAGGCCAGAAATGGCCCATTTCCCAACTTCTGGTGAGCCCTCCCCATGCTCCAGAGGCTTCCTTGGAGCCTGGGGAGGGCAAAAACGCTCTCACCCATCCCCCCCGGAGGCCCTCCAGAAGCCAAAAACGCCCTCCCAGAGCCTCCATGTGAGCCAAAAATCAGCTGGCTGGCACGTACATGCGTGCTGGAGCTGAGCTAGGCAACAGCTCGCGTGCCGGCAGATATGGCTCCGCGTGCCACCTGTGGCACGCGTGCCATAGGTTCACCATCACTGCTATAGGACACTGCACACAAGAACAACTAGACACAAGGACAGTTTTTCCCTGAACACCATCACTCTACTAAACAAACAATTCCCTCAACACTGTCAAACTATTCACTAAGTCTGCACTACTATTACTATTGTGGGACTAGAACTCACTGTCTTCTGATGATTGGCCCAAAGTCATACAGCTGGCTTTCATGCCTAAGGAGGGACTAGAACTCACTGTCTCCTGGTGACTGGACCAGTTGGGTTTCATGCCTAAAGTGGGACTAGAACTTACTGTCTCCTGGTGATTGGCCCAAAGTCACCCAGCTGGCTTTCATGCCTAAGGAGGGACTAGAATTCATGGTTTCTTGCATCCTAGTCTGACGCTTAACCATTAGACCCAACTGGCTCTTTCCACATTCCTTATATCTCCACATTCCAGTTTTGCTTGACAATTGCATGACTTTGGGCCAATCACCAATTAATATTTATATAGTGCAGCATTTCCTGAAGTTTCCAGATCAGGATTTGCCAGGGTATCTTCAGCTCTATGCAACTGAAGGTTTAGGAACATTTTCAGCTAATAATGATAGTGCATAAAAGCCTTCCAGATTGGCAGAAGATAGAACAAGGTTCTCAGAAGTCTCCCCTAAAATAGTTCCTTTCTCATGAGATCATGCAAGATTTGGACTGTAGGAAAGCCAGCTAAGGTTGCCATCCCCTGTGGTAGAAATTTACAGAAATGTTGATGGCCTGTTTTCTGGCAAAGGAGCAGGTATGAGTGAACTATGGCTTATCGCCTGATAGCCCCATTCACACCTCCAAAATTCAGCAGCAAAATCTCCAATGGTTGATGGTGCAATTTATTTCCTCTTTTTTATTCGGGGGGGGGGGGGGAATGAGATGCAGAAAAAATTCATTCTGCCTACAGCTCATTCCCCAATATTCATGACACATACATTCTCAAATCACAATCTAAGCCTGATCAAAGATAGCATTATCTATCTACAATAGTTAGCATACTGTATATAATATTTTCCCATACTGTTTTTTCTAAATCCTTTCCCATAAAACTCAGTGGGAACAACTCTGGTTCCATTGTGGTAGCTTTTGTGTCACTCTATGGTTTTGCTCTCCTCCTTCTCCTCTTCCTCCTCCTCCTCCTTTTATCCTTTTCCTTCTCCTTTCCTTCTTTCTTTCTTTCTTTCTTTCTTTCTTTCTTTCTTTTTCTTTTTTTCTTTCTTTTTCTCCTCTTCCTCCTCCTCCTCCTCCTCCGTCTCCTTCCACTTCCTCCTTTTCCTCTAAGAAAACATCCTATTCACCCTTGTCTATTCCTACAATAATTTTTTTTTTGGGGGGGGGAACCCCAGCTGCATCACATGAAAGTAATTTTCAATCTAGATCCAGACAATATACTAAAGGAACAAGCACTTCCTTAATGTAGCAGCATTGTATGGACATCAAGGAAGACAGAAATTGGTTGACAAGACAGTAGAATCTGTTTGTCTTCTAGCCGAACAAGCCAGCGTAAAAGCAATAATAAAAGACTGTAGGGAATATTTGTGAGCATAGTAGACAGGGAAGAAATAAACCATGAAGGAACAAACATGAGGGAAATTCATCATAGAGAAGAGTGGAATCCTGACAACACTGACAGAAGGAATTGATTTAAAATTGCCAACAATTTCTCAAAAATCCACAGCCCATTGGTGGATTTAAACTGCACAAATCCATGATCTATTCTGATATATTGTCTGAGGCCCCTCTGACTAATCTAACATGTTCTTTCATTTTCCACAAAACTCACAGAGCATGCCTGCTTTCACAAACACTGGTGCAACACTGCTAATAAACAAGAGCAATATATTTTTTTTAATGAAACATCCTTAAAGACCGGCAGGAAGCATTATTGCATTTAACCCTTAACAAAAAGTCAGAGCTTATTCTTTAGGTTTCTTTATGTACTTATTTATTGGGGGTGCTTAAAGGTAAAAGTAAAGGTTCCCCCGTACATATGTGCTAGTCGTTCCAGACTCTAGGGGGCAGTGCTCATCTCCGTTTCTAAGCCGAAGAGCCAGCGCTGTCCGAAGACGTCTCCATGGTCATGTGGCTGGCATGACTAAACACCGAAGGTGCATGGAGCACTGTTACCTTCCCACCAAAGTTGGTCCCTATTTTTCTTCTTGCATTTTTTACGTGCTTTTGAACTGCTTGTTGTTGTTAGTTGCAAAGTCATGTCTGACCCATCGCAACCCTGCTTGAGCAGGGGGTTGGACTAGATGACCTACAAGGTCCCTTCCAACTCTAATAAAAAATCTAAATCTAAAACCCCATGGACAACGTTCCTCCAGGCCTTCCTGTCCTCTACCATCCTCTGGAGTCCATTTACTGCTTCAGTGACTCCATCCAGCCACCTCATTCTCTGCCGTCCCCTTCTTCTTTTGCCCTCAATCGTTCCCGGCATTAGGCTCTTCTCCAGTGAGTCCTTCCTTCTCATTAGGTGGCCAAAGTATTTGAGTTTCATCTTCAGGATCTGGCCTTCTAAAGAGCAGTTAGGGTTGATCTCCTCTAGGACTGACCGGTTTGATGGCCTTGCAGTCCAAGGGACTCGCAGGAGTCTTCTGCAGCACCACAGTTCAAAGCAGAAGTGGGTTCCTCCCAGTTCAGACTGGTTCGCCCAAACTGGTAGCAAGTCGCTGGTGATGTCATGATGACATCACAGAACCGGTTCTGTCGGTGCCGGTCTGTGGACACCACCATCTTTTTTGGGGGGGATTTTTTAAAAAAAAATTTTTAAAAAAAAATTCTGTTTTTTTTCTTCTGCGCATGTGCAGAAGCTGAGTTTTCGGCATTGTGCATGCATCGCCATCTTGTTTTTGGCTTTTGGGGGGGACTTTTTTTGGATTTTTCGGTACTGTTCATGCGCATGCGCGCATGGGCAAAGCATGCGCATGCCCATGAGGCTTGACAAAGTGGGGCATGAGGAAGTGAACCGGCAGTGAGATAAGTTAGAACCCACCCCTGGTTCAAAGGCCTCAATTATTTGTTGCTCAGCCTTTCTTATGGTCCAACTTTCGAACTGCTAGGTTTGCAGAAACTGGGGACAAGTAATGGGAGCTCACTCCGTTATGCAGCGCTAGGGATTCGAACCGCTGAATTGCCATCCTTCTGATTGAGAAGCTCAGCATCTTAGCCACTGAGCCACTGAGCCACCACATCCCATTGGGGGTGCTTATATCCCACCAAATTCAAATGTCTATAAGCGAATACAATAAAACAGAGCAACGAATGCCATTAAAAAAAACCTCCCCACAAATCTGAAATGACAATTCTTAAAGAGAAAAACAGTGAAGAGGGTAGCTGCAGAAAGAGAGATGGCCTTTTGGTCCACACTTCTGCACCTGTCATCTTTGCTGAAAGAATTTGAGCAGAAATGCTTAAACGTTTCCAAGCGAAGAGCACAAAACTAGGGAAATGGCTGCAGAAGAAGAACTTTGTGATGTGGTCTCAGGTCCCTACTGACTACAAAAAAATAATAATAATAGCATCTCTCACTGGATGAGCTCTATTTTATAAGTAGTCTTTGTCTTACAACAATCCTGTCTAACAAAATGAAATTCAATGTAGAGAAAAGTAAAGCCTTACACTTAGGCAAGAAAAACCAAAAGTACACATATAGACTGGGTGAAACCAGGCTTAATAGCAGTAACTGTGAGAGGGATCTTGGAGTCTTAGTGGACAACCAGCTAAATATGAGCCAGCAGTGTGCGGAGGTAGCCAAAAAAGCCAATGCAATCATAAATTGCATTAACAGAGAGATACAACCAAGATCAAGTGAGGTATCAATGCCACTCTATAAAGCCTTAGTAAGACCATACCTAGAATACTGCATCCAATTTTGGTCACCACACTATAAAAAAGATGTTGTGACTCTAGAAAGAGTGTAGAGAAGAGCAACCAAGATGATTAGGGGACTGGAGGCTAAAACATACGCTGAACGGTTACAGGAACTGGGCATGGCTAGTCTAGTGAAGAGAAGGACCAGGGGAGACAGGATAGCAGTGTCCCAATATTTAAGGTGCTGCCATAGAGAGGAAGGGATCAAGCTATTCTCCAAAGCACCCGAAGGCCAGACAAGGAATAATGGATGGAAACTGATCAAGGAGAGATGCAACCTGGAAATAAGGAGAAATTTTCTGACAGTGAGAACAATCAACCAATGGAACAGAAGTTGCCTTCGGAAGTTGTGGGAGCTTCATCACTGGAGACTTTCAGGAAGAAACTGGACTGCCATCTGTCAGAAATGGTGTAGGATCTCCTGCTTGGGTGGGTGAGGGGTTGGACTAGATGACCTACAAGGTCCCTTCCAACTCTGTTAATCTGTTATCTGTTTAGCAATCTTTGAAAGTTAAAACGGCACTGAAAAATAATGACTTACGAGCACTCCTCATACTTATGCCGCAGCATCCCCATGATCACGTGATTGAAATTAGGGCGATTGGCAACTGGCATGTACTTACAACTGTTGCAGCATCCCATGGTCATGTGATCAACGTTTGTGACCTTCCCAGTTGGTTTCTGACAAGCAGAGTCAATGGGGGGTGGAGCCAGATTCCCATAATGGCCATGTTTACTTAGTGACTGTGGTGATTCACTTAACAACCATGGCATAAAAGTCATAAAATCTGTCATGATTCACTTAACAACCACCTTGCTTAGCAGTGGAAATACTAGTGCCATTGTAAGCCAAGGAGTATCTGTTAGTTTTCTTTATTGATTAGCCCTTGGGCCATATCAAAGTGCAGAGTTCCAGACCCAAGTTATTACTAAAATCTGATAAAAACAATTTAAAATGGAAATGGAATAAAATACAATAATTTAATATATAGATAAATAAAATATAATAAAACTATATTTTGGTGTCACCCCTACAATCTACGACTCCTGGAAAATGAATAAACAAGCAAGGTGTAAGAGATGACCAGGCTGAGCCTGAAGGGGGGGTCAAATGTGTCATCAATCTTCAGTCCCTTCGCTCCCACAAGAGATCTCAGTCCAGCCCTCCTTGAATTCCATTAACTCTTATCTACCACCAATTTGCCCTGGTTGTTAGTAGTTCGGATTCTTGTAGAGAGCGTTAGCATAGAATAAACTTGTACTCATTTGAACAACCACAGTTCCTGATTTCTTGCGCCTGACATTAGGGAACATCTCTTCTGAGACTCTTGTCCCACCCATTATCCAGCTGAGGATTATTTATTTATTTATTTATTTATTTTGGAATTCTTATATGCCGCCCAACTCCCTAAGGACTCAGGGCGGCGTACATCAGTGAAAAATACAAGAACAACCAAAATCTAAAATAGTAATTAAAACAATATAAAAATTAAAACACAATATAAGAAATCAACAACCATTCAACATCATACATACTTGGGGGGTGAGCTCGAGTGAATTAAGCTCTACCCCCCGCCTGCAGGAAGAGCCATGTCTTAACGGCTTTTCGGAAGGCCAGCAGAGTGGGGATAGTTCGGGTCTCTGGTGGAAGTTGGTTCCAGAGAGCGGGGCCAGCCACAGAGAAGGCTCTCCCCCTTGGGCCCGCCAGCCGGCATTGCTTGGCCGACGGGACCTGGAGGTTGTGCTGTCTCTTATCTGACCATTCCCATAGGAGATGACCAGACTGAACCTGAGGGAGGGGTCAAACATGTCATCAGTCATCAGTCATCATGCCCTTTGGAGATCTAATTCCAGCCCACCTTGAATTCTTTTTATTCTTATCTAACGCCAAATGAGCTTGGACCGTTAGTAGTTTGGATTCTTGTAGAGAGCTTAAGCTTGCAATAAATCTTTATACTCATCTCAACTGCCTGGATCTTCTGATTTTAGGGGTGCTTGTGATAAGGTCACTGAAGGGAGCGGGATTTGCTAAATTGATCATGACATTCCCATAACAATGGCAGTGATTTGCTGACAACCATGGCCCCCCCAAAAATGGGCATGACTCATTTAGCAACCACAGAAATTCGGGTACCAATTATGATTGTATCTTAAGGATTACCTCTGCGTCTCATCTAATGCTGTTCATACTTTGCTTGGTCTTGAAGCAAGCAGAAGAAAAGGCTGTACAGTATGCTGGGCAAACAAGGTTGAACGCAGAGTTTGCAAGTAGAAAAGGTTTCCTGTCTGGAAGCCACCACTGAAAACTGGCTACTGCCCTCCGTTGCATCTGCCCTACAACATCAAAGCCCCTCTGACAGATTTTCAGCTTGAGCTCTCTCTAACCCCTGGGCAGCAGAGGAGAGATAGCAAAGCCGCAATAACACAGGTCAGCTGAGATGCATTCTCCTTTCCATCTTGATGCAAATCCATATTTCTGCCCTGCCACATTCATTAAAACGATTTGATGAGGAGTGCCTAACTGTCTGCGTGCAACCGTAAAGATCTGCAGCCCGGTAAGCCGCAGAGGAAAGAAGAAGAAATAATAATAGGCAAAAGGACTGCGGACGAATGGCATTACTGTTTTGGCAGATTTCAATGCTTTGATGACACCAGGAGCTGCTGGTGGCCCTCATCTCACCTCAAAGCTATTTGCATGCTTAGCAGCCAAAAATTATCAATGTAAAGCATGAAAAATGGGACTTCCAGTCCAACCGGAAGTCAGCAAACGGGCCATTTTCTGCCTCCGGAGGGTCTGGGGAAGGCCATTTTTGTCCTCCCCAGGCTCCTAGAAAGGCTCTGAAGCCTAGGGAGAGCAAAAAACGGGCATGCCATTGCGTGGCGGGAGCTGGGGGAATCATGCGCACATGCACAGGCCCCCCCGCATGGAATTATGGGTTTGGGCATGTGTGCACGAGACCCCCCCCACGCTCCCCCCCTTTTGGCACATGAACCAAAAAAGGTTTGCCATCACTGATATAAGATATATCTAAGAGCCACGGTGGCGCAGTGTTAGAGTGCAGTACTGCAGGCTACTTCTTTATATATATAGAAAACTGCCTGGATGGCCCCAGGAGGGGCCGAAAGGCAAAAGGAAACTGTGATGTTTCCTTCCATACACCAGGATGACTCGACAGAAAAAAAACATTTATAACCCTTTCCTGGTGAAGAGCTGATAGGGAAGAGAACCTTGTGGCCTAGAGGTTAAAAAAAACAAACTGCTGCCTTACAAGCAGACTGCCCAGGTTCAAATCCCACTAAGGGTATGGCTATCTCACGAGAGCAAAATACCTCAAAATAGATCTATAATAGTCTCCCTTTATTTTCATTTATCAGCAAAAAATGTTACACACACACACACACACACACACACATTTTATTAATTTCCCAATGTTAAAAAACACAAATACAAAATACAAATACAAAAACAGAACAAAACAAAGAAAAATAAAAGTAAAAAATAATAAGACAAAAATCAAATTGAACAAATATAGAATACATACAAATATAAACATTAAGAACACTATACAATATATTTTACAGTATTTTGTGTCAAAATATATATACTACTTTCCTACTTCACCATTTAAGTTGGTACATGTTTTTTGCCATTAGTAATTTAACCTTTAGCTTCATATATACATGAATATTTTATCATTCAGATTTTAGTTTTTTCTGTTTCTTACTTTGATTTCTAATTTCTAGCCAATTGTAAAATCTATTCCAAATTCTATAATAGTCCTATTCCTCTTTTTCTTTTAATTCTATCGTCATCCTATCCATTTCAGCACATTCTAAAATCTTACTAATCACCATTTCATCCGGGGGAACCTTTTTTTGCTTCCAGTATTGTGCAAAGGTAATTAGTATGTGAAGAGTTAAGTACTGTTTATCTTTTTCCATTTTTGAATCCAATATTCCCAATAAATACAGTTCTGGTTTCATTTGAATTTTATATTCCATCATTCCTTCCAACCATTCCCTAACTTTTTGCCAGAATTTCCTTGCATGTGAACAAGTCCATCACATGTGGTAAAATGTTCCAGATTTGTGGCTGCATTTCCAACATTCCGGGGACGGGTTTGGAAACATTTTGGCCAATCTCGCTGGTGGCAGATGCCATTGGTAAAACATTTTATATAAATTTTCCTTATAGGCCACTGCCATTGTAAGTTTGTAATTAACTTCCCATAATTTATCCCATTGGTCCAATTCAATATTATATCCAAAATTTCTCACGCAACTAATCATTGTTTCCTTAACCGTTTCTTCTTCTAATTTAAATCTTAAAAGGAATTTGTATATTTTTGTAATCATTTTTGTATCCGATCCTTGTAATATTTTATCTAATTCCAATTGTTTTTCATAAATGCTGAATTTCTCCTTATCTTTATAATAATAATAACAGAGTGGGAAGGGACCTTGGAGGTCTTCTAGTCCAACCCCCTGCTTAGGCAGGAAACCCTACACTACTTCAGACAAATGGTTATCCAACATCTTCTTAAAAACTTCCAGTGTTGGAGCATTCACAACTTCTGGAGGCAAGCTGTTCCACGGATTAATTGTTCTAACTGTCAGGAAATTTCTCCTTAGTTCTAAGTTGCTTCTCTCCTTGTTTAGTTTCCACCCATTGCTTCTTGTTCTACCCTCAGGTGCTTTGGAGAATAGCTTGACTCCCTCTTCTTTGTGGCATCCCCTGAGCTATTGGAACACTGTTATCATTCCTCCCCTGATCCTTCTTTTCATTCAACTAGACATACCCAGTTCCTGCAACCGTTCTTCATATGTTTTAGCCTCCAGTCCCCTAATCATTTTTGTTGCTCTTCTCTGCACTCTTTCTAGAGTCTCAACATCCTTTTTACATCGTGGCGACCAAAACTGAATGCAGTATTTAATTTAATTACTCCAATTTAAGTATTCCAAGTGTAGCCTTACCAAGGCATTATAAAGTGGTATTAACACTTCACGTGATCTTGATTCTATCCCTCTATTAATGCAGCCAAGAACTGTGTTGGCTTTTTTGGCAGCTGCTATACACAGCTGGCTCATATTTAAATGGTTGTCTACTAGGACTCCAAGATCCCTCTCACAGTTACTACTGTTGAGCAAGGTACCACATATACTGTACCTGTGCATTTTGTTTTTCTTGCCTAAATGTAGAACCTTACTTTTTTCACCATTGAATTTCACTTTCTTAAATCTTGTTTTAATTTGTAGGTATGGCCACCACTCAATTACAATTCCCTGTTTCTTTAGCTCTTGTACCGATTTTAATTCACCTTTTCATCCAGTAGCACTGCATAACTCACCATTTTATTTAAATCTGTTGTGTTTGGATAGGTCATTGCTTCCATGGTCGGTAACCAAATTGGGATTTTCGTATAGTGATTCCTTTTTATTTTTTCCCAGGTGGATAGCAGAGAGTTTCTTAACAAATGTCTTTGAAAATACGTATGGCATTTACTTTTCCCTTCCCAAAGGAAGGCATGCCATCCAATCTGAAGATCTTGTCCTTCAATCCCTAATATTCTTTTGTTTTTCAGTTGGATCCAATCTTTAACCCACGTCATAGCTGCAGCTTGATGATATAACTCCCAATCTGGGAGACCAAATCCTCCTTTCTCCCTACTATCTTACAATAATTTTAGTTTTATACATGCTTTTTTCCCTGCCCATATAAATTTAAGTATCATTTTGTTCAATTGATTGAAAAAGTTTTTCTCTAATTTTACCGGTATTGTTTGAAATAAGTATAATAGTTTGGGAAGTATATTCATTTGATTGTTGAAATTCTGCCAATTAATGATATTTGTAATTTAGTCCAGTTTTCCAAATCCTTTTGTATTTGTTTAAGCAATTTGTTATAGTTATCTTCCTTTATAGTTGTACATTTTGCTGTCAGCCATATCCCCAGGTATTTAATCTTTTTTGCTCTTAAAATCCCCAATTTTTTTTCCAGTTCTTCAATTTGTTTATTGATAAGATTTTTGGTCAACATTTTTGTTTTTTCTTTATTTATTTTAAATCCTGCTACACTACCAAATTGTCCTATTTCCTTTAATAATATTTACCCACCCTCTAGTGGTTCTTCTACAATAAAAACCACATCATCAGCAAAAGCTTGCAATTTATATTACTCTTTGTTTACTTTAACACCTTTTATGTCCTGATTATTTTTAATTTGTATCGCTAATGCCTCCATTGAAAGTATATACAATAATTGGGATAGGGGGCATCCCTGTCTCACCCCTTTCATTATATTAAAACCTTTTGTTTGTTCTCTGTTTATTATTATTCTTGCCACCTGGTTTATATAAATTGCTTTAATCATTTCAATAAATTTTTCACCGAAATTCATCACTGTCAACTGTTTTATAAGAAAATCCCAATTTAAATTATCGAATGCTTTTTGCACATCGATAAATATCAGAGCCGCCTGTTTACCTGGATGTGACTCATAATATTCCAGAATATTCATTATAATTTGTAAATTGTTTTTGATGTGCCTATAAGGAAGGAATCCATTTTGGTCTGAATGTATAATTTGAGCAAGTATATTTTTCATCCTTTTTGCTATTATTGCTGCGAATATTTTGTAATCTGCATTTAACAGCGAAATTGGCCTGTAATTTTTAATTTTTTTTATCCAGCTCTTCTTTGGGTATGAGTGTTATCAATGACTATGTCCAGGTTGTTGGTATTTTGCCTCGCTCTATAGCATCATTATATACCTCTAACATTATTTATTTATTTATTTATTTATTTTGTTATTCTTATATGCCGCCCAACTCCCGAGGGACTCGGGGCGGCTTACAACAAGGAGAAATACAAGAATAAACAAAGAAATTGCATAAAATTTAAAAACAAGTACAAAAATTTAAAACAATTATTTACAACAGCAACATCCATTCAACACATACATACTTGGGGGGTAGGCTCAGGTGGAATTAAGTTGTCCCCCCCACCTGCAGGAAAAGCCATGTCTTAATGGCTTTACGGAAAGCCAGCAGAGTGGGGATAGTCCGGGTCTCTGGGGGTAGTTGGTTCCAGAGCACGGGGCCAGCCACAGAGAAGGCTCTCCCCCTGGGGCCCGCCAGCCGACATTGTTTGGCCGACGGGACCTGGAGGAGGCCAACTCTGTGGGCCCTAACCGGTCGGAGGGAAGTATGAGGCAGAATGCGGTCCCGAAGATATCCTGGTCCTAAGCCATGAAGGGCTTTAAAGATGGTGATCAATACCTTGAATTGGACCCGGAGACCGATGGGCAGCCAATGCAGCTGGCGGAGTATCGGTGTCACGTGGGTGTACCTTGGCACACCCACCACAGCACGCGCAGCCGCATTTTGCACCAACTGAAGTCTCCGGATACTCTTCAAGGGTAGCCCCATGTAGAGCGCATTGCAGTAGTCCAACCGCGAGGTGACAAGGGCATGAGTGACCGTGAGTAGCGCCTCCTTCTCCAAATATGGCCGCAACTGGTGCACCAGGCGAACCTGTGCAAAGGCCCCCCTAGCCACAGCAGAAAGATGGTGGTCCAATTTTAGCTGTGGATCTAGGAGGACCCCCAAGTTGCGGACCTGGTCTGAGGGGGTCAGTTTCGCACCCTCAAAGACCAAGGAGGGGTAATTGTCATGAACCTTAGGAGGCAATATCCACAGCCACTCAGTCTTATCGGGGTTTAGTCTGAGCCTGTTCCTCCCCATCCAGATCTTAACGTCGTCCAGGCATCGGCACATTACGTCCACTGCCTCCCTGAAGTCAGACGGGGTGGTGATGTACAGCTGGGTGTCATCAGCGTACTGGTGGAAACACACCCCATGTCTGCGGATGATCTCACCCAACGGTTTCATGTAGATGTTAAACAGGATGGGCGAGAGAACCGACCCCTGGGGCACCCCACATAATAGGGGCCTAGGGGACGATCTCTGCCCACCTGCCAACACCGACTGCATCCGATCGGCGAGATAAGAGGAGAACCACCGTAAAACGGTGCCTCCCACTCCCAACTCGCCAAGCCGATGCAGAAGGATACCATGGTCGATGGTATCGAAAGCCGCTGAGAGGTCAAGTAGCACCAGGATGGAGGAGTTCCCCCCATCCCGGGCCCGCCAGAGATCATCCATCAGGGCGACCAAGGCAGTTTCGGTACTGTAGCCGCGCCTGAAACCCGACTGATAAGGATCTAGATGGTCTGTTTCATCCAGGAGCTGCAGAAGCTGAGTCACCACCACCTTCTCCACAACTTTCCCTAAAAAAGGTAAGTTGGAGACTGGACGATAGTTCTTCAAATCAGCTGGATCCAGGGAAGGCTTCTTCAGGAGGGGTCGCACCACCGCAGTTTTTAACGACTGCGGTACGGATCCCTCCCTCAAAGAAGCGGTGATCACCGCACGGATCCAGCTGCATGCCACCGCCCTGCTGGCCGAGACCAGCCAGGAGGGGCACGGGTCCAATAAACAGGTGGAGGTCCCCATCGCTCCCATAGCCCTGTCCACATCCTCGGGAGAAACAGGCCCAAACTCCTCCCACAAAGATGGATTAAGACTGGCCCCTGTCAACTCTATGGACTCTGCCCTGCCAGAGTCCAAGTCCAACCGAATCTGAGCGACTTTATCCGACAGAAACTCAGCAAATTCCTCAGCTCTGCCTTGCAAGTGTTCCTCGCTCCCCCCTTTTCCAAGGAGGGAGCGAGTCACCCTAAACAAGGCGGCTGGACGAGAATCTGCGGACGCAATAAGAGCGGAAAGATAGGATCGTCTTGCCGCCCCTATCGCCACTAAATAAGATCTGATGTAAATTCTTAATAGTGTTCGGTCAGACTCGGCCTTCTTGGTCCTCCAGCGGTGCTCCAGACGTCTCTTCTGGCGTTTCATCTCCCGGAGCTCCTCGGTAAACCAGGGAGCTTTCCGGGATCCACTGCCACGGAGAGGTCGCTTAGGCGCAATTCGGTCTAGAGCCCCTGATGCTGCGGTGTTCCAAGCAGCCACCAGGGAGTCAGCCGAATTGTGTACCAGGGTTTCAGGTATTTCCCCAAGTTCCCTCTGGAATCCTTCCGGCTCCATTAGGCGCCTGGGGCGGAACCACCTAGTCGGTCCCGCCTCCCTGCGGGGGAGGAGTGGGGTCGTGAAATCCAGCCTCAGTAGGAAATGATCTGACCATGACAGAGGGGTGATGACTATGTCCCTTATCTTCAGATCATCTCTCCACTGCCCCGAGAGATATACTAGGTCAAGCGTGTGACCACCCTCATGAGTCGGACCCTGGATTACTTGGGTTAGGTCCATGGTTGTCATGGAATCCATGAACTCCTGAGCTATCCCAGAGGTTTCACCAGCAGATGGCAAGTTGAAGTCCCCCAGCACCATAAGCCTGGGGAACTCAACCGCCAAGCCGGCTACTGCCTCGAGCAGCTCAGGCAGGGCCTTACTTACGCAGCTGGGAGGCAGGTACGTTAAGAAAAGGCCCACCTGAACCCCTAAGTCCAACTTCAGAAGGAGCGTCTCACACCCAACAATCTCCGGGGCAGGGATCCTACGAGGATGCAGATTTCCACGCGTTATAATTGCCACTCCTCCCCCCCTTCCCTGGGGTCGAGAATGGTACTGCACCGAGAAACCGGCTGGGCATATCTCAGAGAGGGCTACTCCCCCCTCTTGCCCTAGCCAGGTCTCGGTAACACATACCAGGTCTGCCCCCTCCTCTGTGATTAAATCACATATCAGGGGGGCTTTGTTGATAATTGACCTGGCGTTAAGCAGTAACATCCTGAGCCCAGGGCCCTGAGAACCCTGGTTGCCAGGTATCCGGGCTGAGCAAGATGGAACCAAGACAGAGGGGCCGGAACAAGGGATCGCTTGAAGACAGCGAGGTCTTATTCCCCGAGAGCGGCCCTCCCCTCTGCTCCCGCCATATCTGCCTCTTCCCATAATGACCGAGATGGTCCGGCTCTCTTCCCCACCAGAGACCCCCCACCCGCTGGCCCCCTTCCTTTCCTGCAGGCCATACATACCATTCTCATACATGCCATTCTCATAAATACCATCCATCCTCCTACGCACTCATACCCATACACATACACATGTCAGATCTCAGAGGAGGAGAAATACAATTTAAAATAAGTGTTATTAAAAAGAAGGCAAACTCCTCCGAATAAGGGCATACTAGGAGGACAGGTCCTTTGCTTTAACTCAGCCTTTCCAGATGGTCTAATGGTCCAGGGATATTCTATAATCCAGGGGTAATGAAAGCCCCCCTTCCTCTGATGTCTTTGGGGATCTGAGGTTCCCTTCCCCACGGTCTGCAACCGAGTTGGACTCGTGGGGGGGTTCCACATCTTCAGCGCAGTCTCTCTGTTCATTAGGATGACCCGGAACACCCACGGAGGGAACAATATTTTCAAACTGGGCATCCAGTATAATTATCAATTGTCACAGATGTAAAAAGCTCCCTGGATATCACTGGTAGCTGGTAGCAGTGGGGGGGGGGGTGCAGCAGTCCGGGAAGCAGCTTTTAAGTAATTAATCCGAGCCAGGTTCCTCCCCCAAAGACGCCTGGCAGTTGAAAAAAACCAGGCAGGGGATGTATGTAGAATTATCGCGATCTTTCCAAGGTCTTTCAACGACCTCTAGGCCCTCAAGAATAGTAATTATCTTCAGTACGTCCCACTGTCCTAAGAACAATGGCGGTGAGAGTCCCGAAAATCCACAATTAAAAATCAAATAGCCCCTGCTCTCAGTCCCGAACGTAGGGCCAAACAAAAATAATCCACAATGGCCCAAAAAACAGCCCCACCTCAATCCGTGCCAGGGTTCAGTTCGCTCCAACAATGCTTACCGCCTCAGTGCCGATCTTCTGAGCCAAGGTGGCAAGTGGAGCCTAGCACCCGCGCCTACGCTGATCTCTCCGGCCGGAAATCCCAGAAACAAAAAAAAAGAACGACCGAGCTCCCGGCCGCCGATAACAGGGCACGCCGTCCGAGCTCGCCGTCCTCTTCTTCAGCTGATGTTAGCTGATGTCAAAGGCTGATGTCAAAGGCTGATATTAAATCCTCCTATGTTCAGGGTTCGGTGTAAAATAGCCCCAAAGCCTTCCCGAGACAGTCCGAATTTCGTAAGAGGCCTCAGAAACAACCGGCCCTCACGGCGTTCGTCCGCACCTAAAATGGGCGGCCGTCTTCGATGGTCGGAAGAAGGGAGATCTAGGGGGTGCTCCGCGTAAGTGGCTGATGTTTTGCCACCGTCCCCTGGTGCCTGCCAAACTCCCAGTCACACCCCGAAGCAATAAAACTCCAAGGGGGACCTCCAACAGGCAAGCAACCGAAGATCAAATAATCTTCCTGCGGAGCAAGCTTTTAGTCCGCCATCTCCCGCCGTGGCAAGCTTCATCTTCATTAGGTTTTCCAGTAGTTTTTGATTTGCTTTATAAAATTCCACTGGAATTCCATCTGGCCCTGGGGTTTTATTATTTTTTTGTTTTTGAATTGCCCTTTTTAATTCTAATGTTGTTATCTTATCATTTAATGCATCTTTTGTTACATCAGATAATATAGGAAGGTTAGTTTTCTGTAAATATATTTCAATATCATCTTCTCTTATATTTTCCCAATTGTACAATTTTTGGAACTATCTTAGTGCTATGTTTTTTTTAACTTATTTTGATGTTGTATCACTCCTTCTTCATCCTCTAATTCCAATATTAATTTCTTTTCTCTTTCTTTTTTAAGTTTATATGCTAGCCATCTCCCTGGTTTATTGGCATTTTCAAAATAATTTTGTCTATTTAATCTAAGTTTTTGTGCTACTTCTTCTTGTGTAATCAAATTTAATTTATGTTTAATTATATCTTTTTCAGCCTTAATTTCCTGATTTTCACAATAGCGCGCACACACATGCCCACAACCATAATGCAATGCCCTCCCACTGTCCATGCGCACACAACCCCCCCATGCTGGCTCCCCTGCACATGCCGTTGCGCCATTGTACGCCCTCCACAGGCTCCGGAGGCTTTCCTGAAGCCTGGGGAAGGCGAAAACGGCCTCCCCCACCCTCCGGAAGGCTGAAAATCAGCTGGCCAGTGCGCACATGGATGCTGGAGCTGACATAGGGCAACACTTCACATGCCCTCAGATATGGTTTCGCATGCCACCTGTGGCATGTGTGCCATAGGTTTGCCTTCACGGATATAGGTCATTGACACTGGCATTCATACTTGGTCCATAAGTCTCAGATTTACTGAGAAAAAAAAGTATTTATTTATATGTAGATATTACATTTAGAAACTTCCCATTTCCCTCACATAGTGCCTCTGGGCAGTGTACAAATAAGACCCTATCTTTTCCTTCCTTCCTTCCTTCCTTCCTTCCTTCCTTCCTTCCTTCCTTCCTTCCTTCCTTCCCTTTCCTCTCTTACCTCTCCTTCCTTCCTTCCTCCCTCCCTCCCTCCCTCCCTCCCTTCCTTCCTTCCTCTCTTCCCTCTCCTTCCTTCCTTCCTCTTCCCTTTCAGACCCAGACATTGCCTTTTTTGTTGTCTTACTCTTTTTTTTATCTCTCTTTCTTGGTCTCTCACTCTTTGATTTTGGCTTCTCTATAAAGTGGTTGTTAATCTTCTATTGGTCTCTGGTGATTAATTTTTTTTCAGGGCCTTGACAACCTGATAACCCTTTCTGAAAGGCACATATTTCAGCTAAGTTAAACGAGAGAGAGGGGGGGGGAGGGAGGGAGGGAGGGAGGGAGGGAGGGAGGGAAGGAAGGAAAGAAAGAAAGAAAGAAAGAAAGAAAGAAAGAAAGAAAGAAAGAAAGAAAGAAAGAAAGAGAATGAAAGAGGAAGGGAAATGAAAGAAAAAGAAATACCAGTCACAACTGTGGTATCAAGAATAAATTTCAATTCCTCCCATGTTTGGCACAAAAGTATTGTTCCTTTTTAAAAAGGGTGATTGGTTGGTTTTTATAATTAGGAGATGCTGACTTTTCTGTCCATTTGCTCTTCTAATCATCAAGAAACCAGCTCCTTGTCAACATTAAAGCTGGGGTTTTGTCTTTTTAGTGTTAAGATTGAAATGCTTTTTTTCCTTCCCTGCCATTTACAACATAGCGTAACGGTTGCCGGCTCCTTGTTTAATCTTCGGCTTCTCTACTTCCATCATTACAAGCTTTTCTTTCAAAATGAATTGTACCTCCGGTCTCTATTAAATGTCATGTGTGGAATTTTAACGCAGACACAATCACACCTGTAATACATCTGCATTTCCG
This sequence comes from Diadophis punctatus similis, assembly GCA_023053685.1. Lineage (NCBI taxonomy): Eukaryota > Metazoa > Chordata > Lepidosauria > Squamata > Dipsadidae > Diadophis > Diadophis punctatus. The sequence continues at coordinate 199,588 of JALIGW010000091.1, read as the reverse complement.
CCTTTTTTTTTCTTTTGGATAAAAAAAAATTACGACTTTATTATCTCGTGATTTTTTTTTATTATTACTAACAAACGTCTCTCTCCCTCTCTGTTCTGCATCGGTGCGTAAGATTGAAGGCGCATCTTAAAACTAAGATGTAGGCAACCATCACAAGAAAACCTTTTTTCCGTTCCCCTGAGACAGACCCAGATTTCTTTTTGATGAAAATCTGCTGGGTTGGAGGTTTCCTTGTCTTCTGTCAACATATGTAACATATTCATTTCAGGATTGTGATCATTTTATGGCCTGAGTATTTTTTTTAAATAAACAGATTGGCTGAAAATACATCTTGGAATTAGCCAAGCCCTGAGCCTTTGATTTCCCCCCCCCCACTTCTTTCCTGTAGCATTGCTCTCTCACCTTACCCAGGTGCATGTTAAATCAGTATTAATGGCAATATCATTCTTGTGCAGTCATCTTCAGTTCGCAATTTGGCTTTAATTACCCACTGCGTTGTCTCTCCCCCTTACTGACAGCCATTAAATAAGGAATGACACCATAGGAACGCTGGCATTGAATAGGCACTTCTAATCCGCTGGCTTTTTGGAGAATTTCTGGCAGTAAATCCCTGCCTACAACTCTTTCTCTCCCCCCCCCCCCCACACCACTAACTGCTAACTTCAAAAGGCAGACGACAGTGCCTCCTGGTGGTACCCAAATGGGGGAAAAATTGGCTTCCTTTTCTCCTCCCTTGGATATGTTACTTCGATTGCTTAGTTAGCAATGCTTTATTTGGGTAATGTAGAGCTGTGGAAGTGAGGAGAATAGTGTGAGGAGAAAAGAAGGAAATGCTTTAAAAATAACAAACAATCAGGAAACGTCTCTTCGGAGAAACTTAGCAGAAACTTTGATGTGCTTCAATTTGTCCCTTGGAATCCTACAGCAAGTGAGAATGTCAACCATTAACTGAATTACAGAATAACGGAGATGGGAGGGACTTTGGAGATCTTCTAGTCGAACCCCTGCTCAAGTAGGGGACTGTATGCCATTCTGGCTGTCCTATTGCTTCTTAAATCCCTCCAATGATTGAGCACCCACTTCTGGAGACAAGCCGTTCCACTGATTAATTGTTCTCACTGTCAGGAAATTTCTCCTTAGTTCTAGGTTGGATCTATTAAAACATCCATTGTACGCTTAATACTCCCAATTGTTAATAATTCTAACTGCTATTGTGTTCAAGAGGCTGTTACCTTACTCCTGGCTGGCCACGCTTCAGAAACCTTTAAGGTGGTTGCACATTTTTTTTATCCATACTTACAAACCATGTGTTCTGGATTGGACTTCTCCTTGATTACTTTCCATCCATTTCTTCTTGCTCTGCCCTCAAATGCTTTGGAGAATAGGTTGACCCTTCTTCTTTGTGGCAGCCCCTCAAATATTGGAAGACTGCTATCATGTCATCCCTTCAGAGGATAAACAGAACTGCAGAAAAAAAAATACTGCCAACCTGCCTTCCAGGAGGACCTGTATACTGCACGAGTCAAAAAGAGGGGCCGTGAAAATATTTACAGACCCCTCACATCCTGGACATAAATTATTTCAACTCCTACCCTTAAAACGACGCTATAGAGCACTGCACACCAAGACAACTGGACACAAGAACAGTTTTTTTCCCCAAACGCTATCACTCTGCTAAACAAATAATTCCCTCACCACTGTCAAACTATTCACTAAGGCTGCATTACTATTAGTCTTCTCATCGTTCTATCACCCATCTCCTCCCACTTATGACTGTATGACTGCAACTTGTTGCTTGTATCCTTACGATTTATATTCATATTGATTGCTTCCTGAGTGCTTATTTGTACCCTATGACAATCATTAAGTGTTGTACCTCATGATTCTTGACAAATGTATCTTTTCTTTTATGTACACTGAGAGCATATGCACCAAAGACAAATTCCTTGTGTGTCCAATCACACTTGGCCAATAAAGAATTCTATTCTATTCTATTCTATTCTATTCTATTCTATTCTATTCTATTCTATTCCATTCCATTCCATTCCATTCCATTCACATTCCATTCCATTCCATTCTATTCTATTCCATTCCATTCCATTCCATTCCATTCCATTCCATTCTATTCTATTCTATTCTATTCTAAAGCCTTCTCTTCATTAGATTAGACATTCCCAGTTCCTGCAACCGTTCTTCATATATTTTAGCCTCCAGTCCCCTAATCATCTGGTTGCTCTTCTCTGCATCTTTGAAGCAACCTGCTCAATAAAAGTGATCTCCACCTCCCTAATGAAGTTTTTGCTCGATTGTTTCTCCTTTTTTCTGAAGGCCAATCATTCTCTCCTTGTAAGATGCTATTACAGGTGATTTAGTCTTTCACTGAAGTTACACGGATCCTAGTTTCCCAGCAGTAGCCACAATTGCATCATGAAGTCATCATGCAAATATTTATTCAATGATGTGATGTGTGACATCACTTTCTCCCCAACACTCATGAGTCTCACACACGCTTCTGTTGCCAAGGACATCACTGTCCTTATAACTATTCAAAAGCTGTCCCATTCAATCCAGTGCAACTTCCGGATAGACGTAACTGTAGCAGATTCTCTTGATTACTCTTGGGTGCTGCAGTCCTATATGTATATACCCAATAGTTTTATTATTATGGTTTGTCACAAGGTCAGCCAGATGTTCAGACTGGATTTGGCATTTTGGCCACTTACTGAGTCTTCCCCAAAGACCTGGGATAGGCAGATGTGGGTGTTTTACAGGTATCGTGGCAAAAGCTGCCTTTTGCAATTGACTGATGGTGAATTTATCAATGCCAATGGTGTTCAACTGGTGCAGCAGTTGTTTTGGGATTATATGCAAAGGCGCCTATCTTCATTGGTCCTACCTTTGCTTGTTTTTGCCATAGTTGTTCTACTTCTATTTGCAGGTCTTTGTATTTTGTTACCTTCTCCAGTTCCTTCTCTTCTATTCTGCTGTCTCCAGGTACTGCCATGTCCACTATCCAATTCCCCCCCCCTTTCTTATTGACAATTATTAAGTATGGATTGTTATGCAGCAGATGCCCTTCTATTTGAAGTCTAAAGTCCCATACCTCTTTAGCATCTTCATTTTATATTACTTTCTCTATTTTATGATCCACCAGTTCTTGCTTGCAGGCAAATGGTATTTTTTGCAGATCTTCCAATGCACATTATTGTTATTGTTGTTGTTGTTGTTATTATTATTATTTTCTATTCATTAAACATGAAACTCAGTCAACTGAACATTCAAAAATGCGTCACAAATACCATTGACTGGTTATTGTTGTTGTTTTTATTATTATTATTATTATTATTATTATTATTATTATTATTATTATTATTATTATTATTATTATTATTATTATTATTATTATTATTATTATTATTATTATTATTATTATTATTATTATTATTATTATCTCTTTTATTCATTAAACATGAAACTCAGTCAACTGAACATTTAAAAAAGTGTCACAAATATAATTGACTGGTGCTGATGGTTGATACGGGTTGCTGCCAGCATCCTAGGTATCAACCAAGTATCATCTTAAGATATATGATGTTACGAGTAGCGCAGGTTTTTTGCAGTTCCGCTGGTGTTATTGCAGGAAGCTGCAATTTCTTGATGTGTTTTGTAAAATTCTTGGACATGGTACCAAGTGCCCTGATGACAATGGGTATCACTGTTACATGTTTCATCCATAACTGTGTAGTTTCAATGGCCAGGTTGCGATATTTCATGATTTTTTTTCCAGCTCTTTTTCTTCAACTCTGGCATCTCCTGGTACAGCGATATCAATAAACTGTACACTTTGGCCCTCGACAACAGTGATATCTGGCATATTGTGTTCCAAATGACAATCCGTATGCCAGATATCACATTATTATTATTATTATTATTATTATTATTATTATTATTATTATTATTATTATTATTATTATTATTATTATTATTATTATTATTATTGTTGTTGTTGTTGTTGTTGTTGTTGTTGTTTTGTTGTTGTTCTTCTTCTTCTTCTTCTTCTTCTTCTTCTTCTTCTTCTTCTTATTATTATTATTATTATTATTATTATTATTATTATTATTATTATTATTATTATTATTATTATTATTAAAATAGTACTTACTCTGAGTAGACACCATTATTTATGGCACTGTATTGCCTGATTTTGAAATATTTTATATTTCAAAATTGTGTTAAGAAAATGCTTTGGATATACTGTATTTAGAAGACCCTAATATCAAAGTATCTGATTAAGCTGGATTACTCATTTGGTTGTGTCTGTTTCCTTTATCAAGGGGGGAGGCATTTATCTCTGTGAGGACAAAGCGCCCCATTGTGGTGGATCACAGCCGATCCATACAGGTCCCCCAGCCTCATTTTATATTTGAAATAGTAAGTGATATATTTTTCACCTCAGGCAGTAAAATGCCTTAGGCTGGTTCAAGTAAAAAAGCATGCTTTGAAATTTCCAATGCAAAAGATGGGGGAAAAGAACATTACCACAAAACAAACAAAGCTTGTAGCAAAACTCTGTAGTAAAGAAGGATCCTGCTTACAATTTCTAACCTGACAGCCAGTACTTTTGTCAGATATTCCAATTCATTGACCTTCCTCCATTGCTATTCAACAGTGACAGAATCTTAGAATCCCAGGGCTGGAAGAGACCTTGAAGGTCTTCTAATCCAATCCCTTGTCCAGGGAAGGAGTCCTTATTCTATCCCAGTAGGATAGGATAGGATGGGATGGGATGGGATGGGAAGGGAAGGGAAGGGAAGGGAAGAGAAGAGAAGAGAAGAGAAGAGAAGAGAAGAGAAGAGAAGAGAAGAGAAGAGAAGAGAAGAGAAGAGAAGAGAAGAGAAGAGAAGAGAAGAGAAGAGAAGAGAAGAATTGGAAGGGACTGTTGTGACCCGCCAGCAGCCAGCAGAGCTGGTGGCAGACTCGGACAGAGAGGAGGTAGGGGAGGAACATGGGCCAGTCCTGGAGTCTGGGGAAGGCTCTGACGAGTGCTCTGCATTGGAGGCAGAGATGAGGCCAGGGCTGTCCGACAGTTATCAGCTACCTTCAGAGTCGGAGATAAGTGGGGCAGAAGAACAGCTGGAGCCTGTTCCTGATGTGCGCATGCACAGAGCTGTCAGGAGAAGGGAACAGTTAAGGAACAAGGGTCGACTCAGGAGGAAAGGCACAAGTGGATGCTGAATGGCCCCTCCCATAGGGAATAAATAGGAGCAAAAGGGGAGTAGTGTTTGCAGGAGACAATTAGTTTGTTTATTAGTGTGAAGATTTGTTTATCTGAGTTCATGCCTCACAGAAACTCCTTGCCAGGTATTTCCTTGTACAGCATTGCGCCTGGAAGCTATTGGCCTGGCAACTATCCAAGGACTGATAAGGTCTGTGGTTGCAATTCACCCTTGAAAGGCTTATTGCCGGGACTTTTCTGTGTGTGACTGCTAGGAATTCACATTAGCCAAATAAAAGGGGTTTTTTTTCGGGACAAGGAGTTTGTTTCGTGATTTTGTGAAGCCTAGGTCAGAACAGGGACCTTGGAGGTCTTTTAATCCAACCCCCTGTTCAAGCAGGAGATCTTATACCATTGTGGATACATGGCTGTCCTATCACTTCTTTAAAACCTCCAATGATGGAGCATCCACAACTTCAATTTTTGTGCACTTAGAATCAAAGGGCTGGAAGGGATTTTCTAGTCCAACATTCTGCCCAAGGCAGGAGTCACTTACCATTGCTAGTTCTTTACTGGATTGCTCTTTAAATCCAGCTTCCCCTGGATTAATACTTTTTAATACTTTTTAAATACTTTAAAATACTAAAAAAAAACTTTTTTTTTAATACTTTCACAAACTTTATTTCCTTATTGTACTTTCTGGCTTCACAGGGTTTCATCTTCATCAAATCAATTCTCTCCGGAGTGGATAGGATATTGCCTCTTTCAATATTCTGTATAATTCCTGCATATCGGAATGCAATGGATATGAGAGCAGCATTTATTTTGCTTTACTTTATTTGAAAAGTAGAAATGGCGAGGATAAACTGATCGCTCTTCAGAACAAAACCTCCAAAGTCCCTTCCCGTCTGGCGCTGGAAAACATGAGAAAACCCTACACAAAGCTTTAATCTCTGATCCGGGTTTGTGTATATTGGTTTACAGCAATATTGGACCCAGTTAGAATGATTTCTTTACTTTCCGAATATGAAACTTGATGATTGGGAAATCTGATAAGTGAGTTTCATTTCCCAGGGAATTTATTGCTTCTGTTTCCAAGTGTAAGGAAATAAAACAAGTAAAAACAATAAGCAGAATGTCAGAACGGTATTAACGAGGGGTCACTGTTTTCTCATGTAAACTGGAGCCAGCCTTGCAACAGATGGGATATTTTTAGGTGGTTTAACTCATAGAATCAGATGGGCTTTTTCAGACTAAGGAATAACAGAATTGGAAGGGACTTGGAGGTTTTCTAGTCCAATCCCCTGCTTAAGAAGGAGACCCTATACCAGTGATGGCGAACCTTTTTTTGCTCAGGTGCCAAAAGGGCGAGCGCGTGCACGCACACCCACACCCATGACGCAATGCCCTGCGAGTGCGTGAGAAAATCCCCGCGCTGCCCGCCTTGCATGCACACAGACCTCACTGAAGCCTCTGGACTTCCGGTAGGCCCGTTGGGCTGTTTTTCGCCCTCCTCAGGCTTCAGGAAAGCCTCCGGAGCCTGTGGATGGCGAAAAATGGGCACAATGGCTTTCTGAACTTCCGGTAGGCCCGTTGGGTCCATTTTTCGCCATCCATAGGCTCCGGAGGCTTTCCTGAAGCCTGGGGAGGGCGAAAACAGCCTCCCCCCACCTTCTGGAATGCCAAAAATCAGCTGGAGCTGACATAGGGCAACGCCTCGGGTGCCCTCAGATATGGCTCTGCATGCCACCTGTGGCACGCGTGCCATAGGTTCGCCATCACGGCCCTATACCATTCCAGACAGATGGCTGTCCAGTCTCATCCAAAGCCTCCAGTGATGGAGCATCCACAACTTCTGAAGGCAAGCTGTTCCACTGGTTAATTGTTCTCACAGTCAGGAAATTTCTCCTTATTTTAGGTTGCTTCTCTGCTTGATTAGTTTCCATCCATTGCTTCTTGTCTTGCCTTCAGGTGCTTTGGAAAATAGCTTGATCCCCTCTTCTTTGTGCCAGTCCCTCAAATATTGGAAGATTGCTATCATGTCACCCCTAGTCCTTCTTTTCATTAAACTAAACATACCAAATTACTGCAACTGTTCTTTATACGTTTTAGCCTCCAGCCCCCTAATCATCTTCGTTGATTTTCTCTGCACTCTTTCCAGAGTCTCAACATCTTTTTTTATAATATGATGACCAAAACTGGATGCAGTATTATTTATTTATTTATTTATTTATTTATTTATTTATTTATTTATTTATTTATTTATTTATTTATTTATTTATTTATTTATTTATTTATGAAATTTATGAAATTTATGAAATTTATTTATGAAATTTATTTATTTATTTATGAAATTTATATACTGCCTCACTGTACAAGCACTCTCTAAGCGGTTTACACCAGTAAGCAATGTATATTTATATTGCCCCCAACAATCTGGGTCCTCATTTATATTCTAAGTGATGGACTTTAAACCATCAGTGATTGCAGGAGGAGGAGGAGGAGGGGGGGGAGGAGGAGGAGGAGGAGGAGGAGGAGGAGGAGGAGGAGGAGGAGGAGGAGGAGGAGGAGGAGGAGGAGGAGGAAACAAGTAGCAATAATTGATGCTGATTGTTATCATCAGTACATTGATGTCATATTATGGTCATAAGTCAAAGTCTACTTGTACCATCCTTTCCATTGTAAGCGCTGAAAGTCACTTTCAGGAAGGATAATCAAATCAAGCTAAGCCAAGGAGAAGATCATTTCCGCATATGAACCAATACAAATCTGCATTCATAGAACAGGTGGAGCTCAAAGTTAGGCTAGGACAAACCTTCTCAGGCCAGAGAATCTGTTAATTAATAATAATGATAATAATTCCAGAATCTTTGCTCAAGAGACACAGCTGTCCCAACCCGAATCTCCTGTTTGACCCTGCTCAGGCACAGCTGAGGCAAAACGGCTTTGTGGAAGGTATTCCATGCATGCACAAATTGTGGCCCTTTTTGTCTCCAGAATGCTGCATGGTTAAGGCCTTTTTTCTAGGTAAAAACCTTGGCCATCATTTTGTCCTTGCTACTACCTGCCTCTCAGACCCAATGAAACCATCATAAGGATAGACGCTTTTTGGAGAGGGCGGGGTTTGCAAGTATCACCCAATAAGTCTAATCTTTTCACCTTAAACTTTAGAAAAAGTATTATGGATGCCCCAACTGCATATGCGGGAACTTTTATTTTTTATTTTTATTTTGCCTTAGCTTCTCATGGTATTCTAGTCAGGTTATTGCAAAGTTCTAGAGTTTTCATGGAACATCATTTGAAAAATCCCAGCCCCAGTGGCGCAATGGGTAGAGTGCAGTACTGCAGGCTACTTCTGCTGACTGCTGGCTGACTGCAATTTGGCAGTTCAAACCCCACCAGGCTCAAGGTTGACTCAACCTTCCATCCTTCCGAGGTGGGTAAAATAAGGACCCAAATTGTTGGGGGCAATATGCTGACTGTAAACTGCTTAGAGAGGGCTGTAAAGCATTGTAAAGTGGTATATAAGTCTAAGTGCTGTTGCTATTGCTATTAGGAGTCTTTACTGAGAGCTTTCCATGGTGCTGAAATTGAACCTAACCTGAGTTCTGTGGGTTTGGTTTGGTTTGGTTTGGTTTGGTTTGGTTTGGTTTGGTTTGGTTTGGTTTGGTTTGGTTTGGTTTGGTTTGGTTTGGTTTGGTTTGGTTTGGTTTGGTTTGGTTTGGTGGGAGGAGAATACATAAGAAAAAGGGGGAGAAAGGAGAAGGGGGCATAGATGGAGAAAGAGAAAGGAGAAGGGAATAGGAGAAGGAGATAAGAGAAAGGAGAAGGAGAAGGAATAAATAAAAGAAAGGGGGAAGAGAAATTAGAAGGGCATAGGAGAAGGAGAAAGGAGAAGGAGAATCCAAAATAACTGGTATCATCTAGCAACTGTTCAAAGTTACAATGGCACTGAAAGAAGTGACTTACAACTGGTCATTGCACTTATGACACTTGCGGCCTCCACCCATCACATGATCAGAAATCAGGTATTTAGCAACTGGTGTATATTTAGTACAACCATTGCAGCATCTTGAGGTCACTTGATGAACATTGCCATCTTCTCAGCCAGATCGTTGAAAGACCATGGGATTCACTTAACAGTTGCAGTGGTTCGCTTAACAACCATGGCAAAAAAAGAACATGAAGTTGGGCATGATTCACTTAGCAACTGCCTTGCTTAGAACAGAAATTCCTGTCCAGTTGTGGTCATAAGTCGAGTAACTCCTTGCAAGTGGTAAAACAGAGACTTTCACATGAACTAGGCTTCTCCCAATGGAGGAGCCTGCAACTGGATTCTTTTCTTCATCAAAATCTCTCCACATGTGTTTCATATCCTTTCACAGTCAAGTGTCATTCCCCGCCCCACCAGCTACTGGCTGCATTAGAATATAAAATTAATCCCAAAGGAGAAACCAGCACTTAAAATTATTGCTACTGTTTAACTTGCTAATGTGATTTCCTCTCCCTGACATTTTTATCTGATCCTTCAACCAGCCAGATCAACAAACACACAACTGAGAGACAGGAGCAATCAGAAACATTTTGCTATCAAAGGTTTTAAATGTACACATTGCACAGATGTTGGGCTTCTCTCCACACCGCCTGTCTCCATTAACTATTTTTGGGAAGGGTTGTAATCCCTGAAGATATAACTAATATTTTTACAAACTTGTTGTTGGTACCATGAGGAATGTAGCACACATACCTCTTCTTCCGAATGGAGACCTGTTGTTTAAAGTTAATCAGCTTATACACTCCTCCTGCATTCTAAATTCGGGAGTTTTGAAGACATTTGTTAATATATGGGTCAGTTGTCTAAGTCTCTGGTAATGTCCATGTTTGTGGTTCCTGAAGTCTTCATTGAGTATGATCATCATAAATTGGCTGCTTAGTTCCTCCCACTTTTAGGGTAGAAGCATCTCTAACTTCCACTTTATACTGCATTGATAGGACCACACTTGAAATACTGCATCCAGTTCTGGTCACCAAGGTACAAGAAAGATGTTGAAACAGAGAAGAGCAATAAAGATGATGGGGGGTATGGAAGCTAACTTATATCATGAATGGTTGTGGGAACTGGAGATGTCTAATCTAGCAAAGAGAAGGAGTAGAGATGACATGATAGCAGTCTTCCAATGTTTGAGAGGTTGCCCCACAGAAGATGTCCCACCATCAAAGCTGACACCAACCAGAGCACAGAACAACTCAAAGAAGTAGTGCAAGATCAAAAGACATGGAGACCTGGCCCACAGAATTGCTAACAGTCAGACACAACTTAATGGAGAATGTCATCGTCATTATTGTCATCATCATCATCATCATCCACAGAACAAGGGGACAACCTATTCTCCAAAGATCCAACCTAGAATTAAGGAGAAATTTCCGGTCAGTGAGAACAATTATTCAGTGGAACGACCTCCCTCCAGAAGTTGTAGCTGCTCCATCACTGGAGGTTTTCAAGAGGAGACTGGACAGCCATTTGTCCAGAATGGTGTAGGATCTCCTTCTCGATCAGGGGGTTGGACTAGAGGACCTTCAAGGTCCCTTCCAACTCTGTTATTTTGTAATTCTGTAAGTCCAGATTAAAGGTCAAACAGCTCATTGACCTAAAAATAAATAAATCAGGAATTGAGTGATTTACCTATTTTGCATGAGGACACCCCTACTGAAAATCCTTACATCTCCAAAACTTTCAGTGCAGATTCAGCTACCATTTTGTTGAGTTAAACTTCATCTCTCTGTGATCCATATACCATTACATTTGCCAAGCATAAATGTTACCAAAGTAAGTAAAATAGATAAAAGTGAAATCATACAGACAGGTAAATATTTCCTGTCCAGTTTCATGCAGTTTCGTATTTCTCCATTTTCAAACTTCCCTTGTTTGCTTTTTCCCCATCAATTTGCTTTAAAGAAGATATTTATCTTTTAAATGTGATTTCTCATATCTTATTTATGGATTTTTGGCTGCAATTTCTCCACAATCATTATGCGTTTCAGTACGCCATTTAGACCAAAATGTGTGATTTCTGCATTTGTCCCTACCGTGGAAATTGTTTAGTACAGACTGTTAAAAAATGCCTAGGAAGAATTCAGAGAAAATATATATCAGAGTGAATTGGTTTAGTAAATATGATGTAAATAAGTCTGCATTAAATTGGGAAATCAGCAGGTGAGCCACTCTAAAGTCAGATGCTTGGAACATAGTGATTTTTTTTTTCTGGAAGTAGGCAGTAATAATGTGTTGTTGTTGCTCCATCTTGTTTTATGTCTCTTTGGTGGATGATTTGGATCAAGTGGGATCCATCCTATGACTACCTTGGTCCACCTGCCATGTTCTTTTTGCTATTTTACAGATTTACAAATTTACAGATGAACAGAGTTGGAAGGGACCTTGTAGACCATCTAGTCCAACCCCTCCCAAGCAGGAGACCCTGCCTACACCATTTCTGACAGATGGCAGTCCAGTCTCTTCTTGAAAGCTTCCAGTGATGAAGCTTCCACAATTTCTGAAAGCAACTTCTGTTCCATTGGTTGATTGTTCTCACTGTCAGAAAATTCCTCCTTATTTCCAGGTTGAATTTCTCCTTGTTCAGTTTCCATCCATTATTCCTTGTCTGGCCTTCAGGTGCCTTGGAAAATAGTTTGACTCCCCCTCCTCTCTGTGGCAGCCCCTCAAGTATTGGAAGACTGCTATCCTGTCTCCCCTGGTCCTTCTCTTCACTAGACTAGCCATACCAAGTACTTGCAACTGTTTGTCATATGTTTTAGCCTCCAATCCCCTAATCATCTTGGTTGCTCTTCTCTACACTTTTTCAGCCCATTTCCATCTCAATTCTTTTGCTCTCTTAATGGCATCATATACTTCCATTTGTTCTCTAATCCATGTGTGGGTTTTTCTATCTTGTGATGCCGAGCATGTATCTTTTTGTGACTCTTTGCCCCACTCGTAGCTCTTGTATAGATTGTGCTGTTAGTGTCCATGTCTCACTGACATATTTTAGAGCAGGTAGCACACACACCGATCTAAATTTTTACCACTTATTTTTGATGTTTTCAGACCTAGTAATAATACTACTAATTACATCTAATTACATCTGCCTATACCAGGTCCTTGGGAAAGACTTGATAGGTGGATAAAAATGCCAAATCCAGACTAAACATCTGGCTGACTGTACAACCAACCATAATAATAATATCAATCATTAAGTATGCTCTTTAATGATCCCATACAGAACTGTTAAGAGTCCGCATGTGCTTGCGTAAAATTATAGCTACTACCGTTTACTTCTGTGTGTTTTTTTTCCAGCATTCTTTGGTAAAACTATATCCATCTTTGCCACCCTTCTTCCACTTTGCAAGATTGTAGTTTAAGTACTTGGGCACCCTGGGGTGTCCACCTGTCCTGTTGCGATAACGCCATGCCTTGAGTGCTTCTTACAATAGTTTTTGACAAACTGAAATGGGACATTATCCCAGCAGGGCGTCTGGCCTCCCACCTTCCAGGCGGACACCTACCTTCGAAAGGTTGCCCATCCATGCCGCTTAAAATAACATTTTCTAGTTGCTTCCATTTGGGATTTGAAGAAAAATGGGAGGGAGAGAACACTTGACAGGGAGGAAAATTTGTCAAATGCCATTAGAGACAAGAGGAGGTGTGCATAAGAAATGGTCTGGAGAGCTTTCTTGCAGAAAGTTTTTAAAACATTTCTGATGTCTTTCCTATTAAGATGGTTAACTAAGCATTCCGGAGATCCAATTGCTCGGTGACCATTCAAAGTTACAATGGAGAAAATGGCAATGAAGAAATGGCAATGAAGAAAATCAATTACAACTGGTATTCACACTTACAACCTTTGCATTATCCCCATAGTCATGGGTGCTTGGCATATATTTACAATGGTTGCAATGTTCCTGCAATGTCAGATGACCCCCAGTTAAGACCTTGCCAGTGGCTTCCAGCCAGCAAACTGGGCCTGGCTAGTCTAGTGAAGAGAAGGACCAGGGGAGACATGATAGCAGTCTTCCTATATTTGAGGGGTTGCCACAGAGAGGAGGGGGTCAAGCTATTTTCCAAGGCACCCGAAGGCCGGACAAGGAATAATGGATGGAATCTGATCAAGGAGAGATTCAACCTGGAAATAAGGAGGAATTTTCTGACAGTGAGAACAATCAACCCATGGGACAGAAGTTGCCTTTGGAAGTTGTGGGAGCTTCATCACTGGAAGCTTTCAAGAAGAGAACGGACTGTCATCTGTCAGAAATGGTGTAGGGTCTCCTGCTTGGATGGGGGGTTGGACTAGATGACCTACAAGGTCCCTTCCAACTCTGTTCATCTGGAATCTGAAAAGTCAATGGGAAAGCTGGTTTTGCTTAATGGCCAATGATTCAATTACAACCTCAGTGATTCACTAAACAACCATTGCAAAAAAAGGGGGGGGGGTCATAAAATCAGGCATGACTCACTTAATGGCCTCCTTGCTTGGTAACGGAAATTCTGGTCCCAAATGCGGTCAGAAATTGAGGACTGCCTGTAGTTCTGAATTAAGGGGCACCCATGGAAGATGCTGCCATTTTCTGGCCTTTCTTTTAATGCACTGAAGTTTTCAGAGCATCCGAGAGAACGCGCATAGTCTGAAACTCCAGGAATTCCATTTTGAATTCGTTGAGATCCATGAAAAATATATTAATGAGCACCATGCTTCAAAGGAATCCAGCTGTGTTTCCCTTTTTTAAAAAAATACAGCTTTCTTCAGTCTAGGGCTAACGAAAATCCTATCGTTCTATAATTCTCATCACGCTCAACCATTCAGTCGATCATTCAGTTCAACACAGCTGCCTTAGTGCTTCTGCCATTGTCACACTTCCCAAGCAACTGATGTTTTCACTCAGGGGACCAATGCACTTTTCAACCCTTAAAAAAAAAAAAGCTTGCACCCCTTGTTAAAATTAGTAGCATAAAGAAATGTTTCTTATATATGAACACTAGAGACAGAAAATGCATGCGTTAAGGAAAGATAGGAGCAGGTATACTAAGAGAAAAATGTGCAAAATATACAATATTTAAAGAATGCAAAGTGACTTTTCTTTCCTTTTCTTGGAGGTTGGTCCCAAAGATTGGCGACCATTTAAGGTTGACATATCTGAAATATCTCAGAGCATCATTCCAAGGTCAGAAAAAGCTTTGGTGACCGTACTGTCAGGCATGAAGTGTCAGGACCACATTTTACAGATTAGCAGAGTTGGAAGGGACCTTGCAGGTCATCTAGTCCAACCCCCCGCCCAAGCAGGAGACCCTACACCATTTCTGACAGATGGCAGTCCATTCTCTCCTTGAGAGCCTCCAGTGGTGAAGCTCCCACAACCTCTGAAGGCAACTTCTGTTCCATTGGTTGATTGTTCTCACTGTCAGGAAATTTCTCCTTATTTCTAAGTTAAATCTCTCCTTGATCAGTTTCCATCCATTATTCCTTGTCTGGCCGTCAGGTGCTTTGAAGAATAGCCTGGCCCCCTCCTCTCTGTGGCAGCCCCTCAAATATTGGAAGACTGCTATCATGTCTCCCCTGGTCCTTCTCTTCACTAGAATAGCCATGCCCAATTCCTGCAACCGTTCATCATATGTTTTAGCCTCCAGTCCCCTCATCATCTTGGTTGCTGTTCTCTGCACTTTTTCAGTCCATTTCCATCTCAATTCTTTTACTCTCTTGATGGCATCATATACTTCCATTTGTTCTCTAATCCATGTGTGGGTTTTTCTATCTTGTGATGCCGAGCATGCCCGGCTTCAGCTGAGGACCTGAGGGAAGCCTGGATGCAGCCTGGATTCCCTCGTCTTTGTAGGAGCCCCTAAAATATTGGAACAGTACTACCATGTCACCCCTAGTCCTTCTTTTCATTAGACTAGACATACCCAATTCTTCATGGTTTAGCCTCCAGATCCCTAATCATTCTTGTTGCTCTTCTCTGCACTCTTTCCAGAGTCTCAACATCTTTTTAATATTGTAGATAGGTAAATGACATCAAGTTGGGCTCAGCTCCTGATGATTGAGTGGACAGATATCCACCATCATGACCTGTCTATTGTAACAACTTTCTTCCAAATTACACAATCCCGTATTTATTATTTATTTAGAAAAACATAATACCTCTAATAACAATAGCACTTATATACCACTTCACAGTGCTTTACAGCCCTCTCTAAGCAGTTTACAGAGTCAGCCTATTGCCCCCAACAATCTGAGTCCTCATTTTACTGACCTTGGAAGGATGGAAGTCTGGGTCAACCTTGAGCTTGGTGAGATTTGAACTGTCAAATTGCAGGCAGCTGGCAGTCAGCAGAAGTAGCCTGCAGTACTGCATTATAACCACTGTGCCACCACAGCACATATTTACACCTTTCATTCCATTCAAATAACTTGTCCTTTAACTCTCCCAACTTCTACTTTCCACAATCTTGCTAAGCAGATTCCCCCCCCCCCGTAAACTATCATCCACTCACATTAGATGCCCAAATAGTGTGAGTTTTTCTTTGCCGATTGGTGCCTCTAGGGACCAGTCAGTCTTTATTTGGTCCCTGATTGATTTATTGGTTCTTCATACAATCCATGGCAGCCTTAGTCATTATCTCCAAATCCATAGTTCAGATGTATCTTCTCTCTCTCTCTCTCTCTCTCTCTCTCTCTCTCTCTCTCTCTCTCTCTCTCTCTCTCTCTTTCTCTGTCTCTCTCTGTCTCTATGTCTCTCTCTCTGTCTCTCTCTCCCCCCCAACTTTCACAAGTATACAGAACCACTGAAAATAATAATGCTTTAACTTCTGATCTTTGCTGCCATACAAATATTATTGTTTTAAAGATTTTGTCTTTTGTGTCATTGTCTTCCTACTAAGGATTAATCCCCTCTATACTTCTCCAGCCCATCAATTCTCATGGCCAAGGAAAGAAAACTAAAAAAAAACACTTTGCTATCAAATATACTGTAAGCTCAGTAATCATGTTCGCCGACATTACCATTGTCTTATCATACTCTGTCCTCATGTTGTTTCAATGCCTCAGTTTGATCCACCTATAATCACTTATTCCACAAACTGATTTATTTATTTATTTTTAAAAAGTTCTTTTTCAGTACTGGCACCATGCATGACCAAGCCTCCTTGTGCTCCATCATTGGAGGTTTTGAAGAAGAGGGACTGGGCGGACACTTGACTGCAATGGTATAGGACAGGGGTAGGCAAAGTTGGCTCTTCTATGACTCATGGACTTCAACTCCCAGAATTCCTGACCTAGCATGATTGGCTCAGAAATTCTGGGAGTTGAAGTCCACGAGTCATAGAAGAGCAACCTTGCCTATCCCTGGTATAGGGTCTCCTGCTTGAGAAGAGGGTTGGACTAGAAGACCTCCAGCAGGGGTGAAATCCAGCAGGTTCTGACAGGTTCTGGAGAACCGGTAGCGGATATTTTGAGTAGTTCAGAAAACTGGCAAATACCACCTCTGGCTGGCCTCAGAGTGGGGTCGGAATGGAGATTTTGCAGTATCTTTCCCTTGGAATGGGATGGGAATGGAGATTTGGAATGGAGATTGCAGTATCCTTCCCATGCCATGCCCACCAAGCCACACTACGCCCACAGAACCGGTAGTAAAAAAAAAATTGGATTTCACCACTGCTTCCAAGGCCCCTTCCAACTCTGTTATTCTGTATACTTAGATGAGAGGGGCGGGGTAAATAAAGTGGCTTAGCATTTCTTCTATTCCTCTGTCTCCTCACTCTGCTGACTCATGTTTCATTCCTGCTGTGCCATGAGATCCATTCTCAGTTGGTAACCAATGCTGGAGTTTCAAATTTCTAGGACCCACTAGAAACTCAATGACTCTCTCTAGGGACTGTCTTTGGGATTTCCTCATCTCAGCAAGACCTGGTTTCCTTCTTCATCTCTCTCTCTCTCTCTGTCTCTGTCTCTCTGTCTCTCTCTCTCTCTGTCTCTCTGTCTCTCTCTGTCTCTCTCTCTCTCTCTCTCTCTCTCTCTCTCTCTCTCCCTCACTCCCTCATTCTCTCTCTCCCTCCCTCCCTCCCTCCCTCCCCCTCCCTCTCCCTCCCTCCCTCTCTCCCTCCCTCCCTCCCTCCTTCCTTCTCTCTCTCTCTCTCCCTCCCTCCCTCCCTCCCTCCCCCTCCCTCTCCCTCCCTCCCTCCCTCTCTCTCTCCCTCCCTCCCTCCTCTCTCTCTCTCTCTCTCTCTCTCTCTCTCTCTCTCTCTCTCTCTCTCTCTCTCATTCCAACCTCCCCCCCCCCAAAATGAGCATAGCTCTTGTGGGTTCCTCCAGACTTTCATCATTTCCTGTGTTTATATTACTTGTCGGGTTTTATAGGTCTAATCACTCCTGACGCTCCAGAAGTAGAAGATCTTTCAAAGTGGTAATTAGACAGCTGTGCTCATTATCTCGGTAGGTAACATCAGTCAGATCGCCTGGTTCTTTGTTTTCTTGTTTATTAAGTGGCACAGAGGGAAGGAGGGGAGGTGGAAAATGCCCCCTTCCTTGTGCACATTTCTTATTGCATCAACCAGCTTCTTCCATACTTCGCTGCATTGCCTCTACATACAGCATGTTCTTCTTCCTATCATCCTTCTCTGACTCTGGACATAATACATTTTCCCCCCTTCAGAATTGTTGGGCATTTTTCAGTTCTTTCTTTTTCAAATATTCAGAGAGGGTCTTCTATTTACAGTTAGCAGGACAAGGGTGCAGGGTTGTCTGTGTTTCTGAACTGGAATTTTATTTTCATGCCGATATCTACAAGATGGAGAATAGTTTGACTTTACTTTGATTTGATGTCATATAGCACAGTGCAGTGGCAACATCTAAGTTTGTGTCTGGGAATGTATGATACTAGGGTACCATGATTGGTATGCTGCCATTGAGGTTACACCAGGGGTGAAATCCTCTGATGTCTGCTACCGGTTCGCTTCGCGCGCGTGCTGCGTGCACATGCACACCACAGGGCCTACTGTGCAGCGCTGAAAAAGGAGCATTTTGAAGCCATCAGAGTCTGCAAAGGTAAGTAGAACAGCGAGGGGGGGAATCAGCTGTGCCGCGTGATTTAGATTAGCTAGAAAGCCTGCTTTCTAGCTAATCTAGATTGCACGGCACAGCTGATTGTCACACAGCTGATCGTCGGATATACCGGTAGCATTTTTTACTACCGGTTCGGTAAACTGGTACGAACCAGTAGCATTTCACCCCTGGGTTACACTCAAAAGACAAATCGGTAAATTTAACTAATAAAAAACTCAGATTGTTAACCCTGGTGAATGCTGGAAAGTATAAACCTAGATAACCTATATAACTAAATGTAGATGTACTATTTATTTTAGATATATAGATAGACAGATGGATAGATGGATAGATGGATAGATAATACATAGATAGATTAGATAGATAGATAGATAGATAGATAGATAGATAGATAGATAGATGGATGGATGGATGGATGGATGGATGGATGGATGGATGGATGGATGGATGGATGGATGGATGGATGGATGGATAATAGATAGATAGATTAGATAGATAGATAGATAGATAGATAGATAGATAGATAGATGGATGGATGGATGGATGGATGGATGGATGGATGGATGGATGGATAGATAATAGATAGATAGATTAGATAGATAGATAGATAGATGGATGGATGGATGGATGGATGGATGGATGGATGGATGGATGGATGTATAATAGATAGATAGATTAGATAGATAGATAGATAGATAGATAGATAGATAGATAGATAGATAGATAGATAGATAGATGATAGATGGATAGATAGATAGATAGATAGATAGATAGATAGATAGATAGATAGATAGATAGATAGATAGATAGATTAGATAGATGATAGATGGATAGATGATAGAATAGAGAGATAGATAGATAGATAGATAGATAGATAGATAGATAGATAGATAGATAGATAGATAGATAGATAGATGATAGATAGATAGATAGATAGATGGATAGATAGATAGATAATAGATAGATTAGATAGATAGATGGATGGATGGATGGATGGATGGATGGATGGATGGATGGATGGATGGATGGACGGACAGACGGACGGACAGGTAGGTAGGTAGGTAGGTAGATAGATAGACAGACAGACAGACAGACAGACAGACGGATAGATGGATAGATGGATAGATGGATAGATAATACATAGATAGATTAGATAGATAGATAGATAGATAGATAGATGGATGGATGGATGGATGGATGGATGGATGGATGGATGGATGGATGGATGGATGGATGGATGGATGGATGGATGGATAATAGATAGATAGATTAGAAAGATAGATAGATAGATAGATAGATAGATAGATAGATAGATAGATAGATAGATAGATAGATAGATAGATAGATAGATAGATAGATAGATAGATAGATAGATAGATTAGATAGATGATAGATGGATAGATAATAGATAGAATAGATAGATAGATAGATAGATAGATAGATAGATAGATAGATAGATAGATAGATAGATAGATAGATAGATAGATAGATAGATAGATTAGATAGATGATAGATGGATAGATAATAGATAGAATAGATAGATAGATAGATAGATAGATAGATGGATGGATGGATGGATGGATGGATGGATGGATGGATGGATGGATGGATGGATGGATGGATGGATGGATGGATGGATGGATAGATGGATGGATGGATAGATGGATAGATGGATAGATGGATAGATAATAGATAGATAGATTAGATAGATAGATTGATAGATAAATAGATAGATAGATAGATGATAGATAGATAGATAGATAGATAGATAGATAGATAGATAGATAGATAGATAGAGATAGATAGATAGATAGATAGATAGATAGATAGATAGATAGATAGATAGATAGATAGATAGATAGATATAGATCCAGCCTAGAACTAAAGAGAAATTTCCTGATCGTGAGAACAATTAGCCAGTGAATCGGTTTGCCTTCAGAAGTTGTGGGTGCACCATCACTAGACATTTTCAAGAAGAGACTGGGCAACCATTTGTCTAAAATAGAATAGGGTCTCCTGCTTGACCAAGTGACTTCTTGAAAGAAGGGTAGGAAGTGGTTGGAGGATAGTAAATTGCTGCTTAAGAAGTCAATCAAGCTGTTGGGAGTGTTCAAAATCATTGTGTATAGGCCTTCCTTAAAGCTCTGGAATATGACTCATGCGCAATGAGTTCAGACTAACTCAACCATTAATCTAAAGTGGCGGTAAGAAAAGCTGAGATACTTTGAGTCAACTGAACTAACATAACACATTTCAATATTCTTAGCCCACAAAATGACACAAAGCACATCATTGATATGATAATAGTGTTTGAAGGGAGGTCTTCTAGTCCAATTCCCTGCTTGAACTGGAGACCCTGTAGATCAGAGGTCCCCAAACTTGGCAAATTTAAGACTTGTGGACTTCAACTCCCAGAATTCTCCAGTTCTGGGAGTTGAAGTCCACAAGTCTTAAACTTGCCAAGTTCGGGGACCCCTGCTGTAGATAAATGGTTATCCAGTCTCTTTTTGAAAGCCTACAGTGCTGGAGCGCCCACAACTTCTGAAGGCAAGCTGTTCCACTAGTTAATTACGCTCACTGTTCTCCTTAGTTCTAGGTTGCCTCTCTCCTTAGTTAGTTTCCATCCATTGTTTCTCGCCTTTTGGTACTTTGGAAATTAGTCCCCCCCCCACCCTTGCCTTTGTAGGAGCCCCTCAAATATTGGAACACTGCTATCATGTCTCCCCTAATCTTTATTTTCATTAGACTAGACATGCCCAATTCCTGTAATTGTTCTTCGTATGTTTAGCCTCCAGCCCTCTAATCATTTGTTGCTCTTGTCTGCACACTTTCCAAAGTCTCAACATCTTTTTTTTAATATGGTGACCAAAATTGGACGCAGTATTCCAAGTGTGGTCTTACCAAGGCTTTGTAAAGCGGTACTAATTCTTCACCTGATCTTGATTCTATCCCTCTATTAATGCAGCCTAGGATTGCATTGGCTTTTTTGGCAGCTGCTGCACACTCCTGGCTCATATTTATTGTCTGTTAGAATATTCATGACTGGGAGAGCCAATGGTAACAAGGTCAGCCAATGAATAGGCATAGCAACTAAGTCAGCCAATAGGAGCTAAACACATCTGAGTCTGTGCAGAGAATCGAAACTGAAACTAGAAGGCTGGGCATGGCTCAGTCCACTCTGTACTCTTGTCTCTCTCTGAACTCTGAACTAGAAGCTGCTTGTGTTTTACTTGTAACTGTTGCTACATTGAAGAAGAACTCTGCTAACGGTATTGTAAATTCATCTGTTATTATGTTTATAAAGAGGTTAATGAATCCAGCTGAATCAGTTATCTGTGTGTGCTTCTGGTTTTGATTTTTCTGCAACAAACTCTGATATTGTCCATTAGGACCAGGGGTGGTATTCACTTACCTTCCCTACCGCTTCGCAAATGTGAGCCTGCGTGCCTTCCGCGCATGCGCCCAGCCTCGAAATATGGCTAAATAGGACGGGCGGGTGGGTGGGTGGTTGCCACTCCCAGTTCGCCCGAACCGGTCCAAACCGGCTGAATGCCACCTCTGATTAGGACTCCAAGATCCCTCTCACAGTTACTGTTATTGAGCCAGATTTCACCTAGCCCATACTTAGGTGATTGGTCATAGGTGATTTTACTAGGTGATTGTACATAGTCGATTGGGTTTCTTCACATTGAACACGGAATATTGATTTTCCAAGTGGCATCATCTTATCATCTTTAACTCAGTCCATACACCTCTTGGTTACATGTATGAATTCTTTAGTCTAGCACAAGCTATGCATATAAGCTAGTGCTTTCTCCCAGTTTCCCACTCGGTTGTTTCTCATTGTGCACCTCCTTTCACTCGCAAGCCCCTCTTGTGGTTGTCGAGTAGTTTCCGTTGAAGGATAATCTGAGCGTCCTCCAGTGCTCTTGTGCCTGGTATTGCATAATCAGGAATCTGGTGTCACATGAAGACAATTACTGTAATATAATCAAGATCCTGATGTACTGTCCTTCAGACGAAACAAAGTAATAAAACACATTGACCCTCCACTCATACTTTGAAACCAAATGAGCAAGCGGTATCAACACTACTTTACAAAATGGTTTTGGTCTTGATTGTGAAATCCAAGAGTCACTTTGCGGACTGATTAAAGTATCATTAAAGTATCATCAATAGGACAACAGAGTCCTCTTGGAGTAAGAAATGAATAGAAGCCTGGTACGAAAGTATCACAAACCCTCCCTGTTGATGTGCATCTTATTGCACATTTCCCTCAACCATTTTTTCTCCCCTCCCCAAAAGGCAAAGGCTCATTGGTAAACATTAAACAAAAACAAAGCCAAGGCTATTATAGGAAGTG
The DNA here is from genome assembly GCA_023053685.1 of Diadophis punctatus similis. NCBI lineage: Eukaryota > Metazoa > Chordata > Lepidosauria > Squamata > Dipsadidae > Diadophis > Diadophis punctatus. Next base: position 176,904 of record JALIGW010000091.1, on the reverse strand, counting down.
TTAGAAAAGAGACTCTTAAAAGGGCTAATATTGCTTAAAATGTTTTGAATACAGGTGCATATACATATGGAATACAGAATACAGAGTTGGAAGCAACCTTGGAGGTCTTCTAATATTACACTGCTAACCAGAGCATACAAAACATTTGTTAGACCAATTCTGGAATACAGTTCACCTGTCTGGAACCCGCACTGCATATCAGACATTAATACAATCGAGAAAGTCCAGAAATATTTCACAAGAAGAGTCCTCCACTCCTCTGCTCACAATAAAATATATGGGTACATTAGGACAGGAACGGTAGGCACGATTGTGCGCTTATGCACGCCCCTTACCGACCTCTTAGGAATGGGGTGAGGTCGATGGTAGATAATCCGAGGTTGAAGTTTTTGGGGTTAGGGGAAGAAACTACTGAGTCAGGTAAAGTGTTCCAGGCAATAACCACTCTGTTGTTGAAGTCGAATTTTTTTGCAATCAAGTTTGGAGTGGTTTACATTAAGTTTGTATCTATTGTGAGCTCGTGTATTATTGTGGTTGAAGCTGAAGTAGTCGTTAACAGGTAGGACATTGTGGCAGATAATTTTGTGAGCTACAATTAGGTCAGATCGAAGGCGGCGTAGTTCTAAATTTTCAAGTCCCAAAATTTCAAGTCTGGTTTCGTAAGGTATTCTGTTGTGAACAGAGGAATGTAATACAAGTATCTCTGGACATTCTCAATTGTGTTAATGTCTGATATGTAGTGTGGGTTCCAGACAGATGAGCTGTAATCAAGGATCGGTCTAGCAAATGTTTTGTATGCTCTGGTTAAGAGTACAATGTTACTAGAGAAGAAGCTACGCAAGATTAGGTTAACCACTCTTAATGCCTTCTTTGCTATGTAGTTGCAGTATAAAAATACCTTATTCCACCAGACTTGAAATATTGGGATTAGACAATTTACAACTATGTTGCCTCCGATTTGATCTAAATGTAGTTCATAAAATCATATCACAAAAAGTCCTTCCTTGTCAATGATTACTTCAGCTTCAACCGCAACAATACACGAGCACATAATAGATTCAAACTTAATGTAAACCGCTCCAAACTCGACTGCAGAAAATACGACTTCAGCAACAGAGTGATCAATGCCTGGAATGCACTACCTGACTCTGTGGTTTCTTCCCCAAACCCCCAAAAATTTAACCTTAGACTGTCTACAGTCAACCTCTCCCCATTCCTAAGAGGTCTGTAAGGGGCGTGCATAAGTGCACCACTGTGCCTACCGTCCCTGTCCTACTGTCCTATTGTTCTCATTTATCGGTACTTTTTATTTATGTTATGTTTATACAAACAACTACTATCCTGTACATGTTTGACAAATAAAATAAATAAATAAAATTTTTAAAAATCCCCTGTTCAAGCAAGAGACTCTATACCATTCTGGACAAATGGTTGTCCAGGCTCTTCTTAAAAACCTTCAGTGATGGCACACTCACAACTTTTGGGGATAAGCTGATGCACAGGTTAGCAATAGCACTTAGCAATAGCACTTAGACTTATATACCGCTTCATAGTGCTTTACAGCCCTCTCTAAGCGGTTTACAGAGTTCAGCATATTGCCCCCAACAATCTGGGTCCTCATTTTACCCACCTCGGAAGGATGGAAGGCTGAGTCAACCTTGAGCCAGTGAGATTTGAACAGCTGAACTGCTGAACTAGCAGTAGCCTGCAGTGCTGCATTTAACCACTGCACCAACTCGGCTCTTTAATTGTTAAAGAGGGTAAAAAGGTTAATTGTTCTGTCAGGAAGTTTCTCCTTAGTTCTAGGCTGTATCTATCTGTCTTTAAGGAACTTCCACCCATTGCTTTTTGTCCTGCCCTTGGGTATTTTGGAGAATAGGTCAACCACCTCTTCTCTGAGATCTGCAGAATTTCCTCAAGTACTGGAACACTGCTATCATCCTTCTCTTTGGTAGGTTGGACATAGTAGCTAGTTACCTCAATCCTTCATCATATGGTTTATCCTCCAGACCCATTATCATCTTTGTGGTCCTTCTCTGCAGTCTTTCTAGGGCCTCAGTATCTTATTTATATTGTAGTGACCACAATTGGATGCAGGACTCCAAGTGTGGTCTTACAAGTGCAGTATAAAGTTGTACTAACGTATACATGTGCATGTGCATATACATATTCATATACTAATAATGGAGAATATTTGTAGCTCAAGGATGAAATGAGGAGTCCTTGGTGCTCTCTGAGCTGGCTTGTTTTCTTGCAGACATTTCATCAACATACTAGGTAACATCATCAGTGCTAGTCCTGCATTGCACTGATGATGTTACCTACTTAGGGTCATGAAACATCTGCAAGAAAACAAGCAAGCTCAGAGAGCACCAAGGACCCATACGTCAGGGTTCGTGCATACGTCAGGGTTCGTGCATACGTGCAAGTAATGCACATGTGTGCGCACGCACGCACACACAGATCTGATCAGCCCCTTGTAATTTTTTGAAAATGAGGAAAAGCACTGTCCATCATTAATTCCGATCTGTTAATTTTCAAAATTTTGCAAACCCCATCCTTTCCTTTCCATGGTCTCTCCCCCTTCCACGTGGCCAACACCTCTCCAACTTTCAGCTTCTCTAAAACACCATTCTTAAGCAGACCCTCCTTTGAATAACGGCCCACTTTGAAACTGTCTTTGGGAGAGGACAGCTGGCTCCGTTTCTTAAGAGGCTGGTTGTTTCTAACAGGCATATTAATCGCACCCAGTTAGGGAACATTTCCGAGGACCAAAACATGGAGCAATATTAGATCTGCAAAGAAGAATTCATAAAATAAAAAATAAAAAATGTTTTCCTGTCATCCAACCTTGTGTACTACGCTCTTTATCTTGCCTGCGTTCAATATTTCTGCTCCTTCCCACCACGCCGTTGTTGTGCTGAAGGCCTGCGTCAGCTGCTTACGGTGCCCTTTGCTCCTAGATTTCTGTTCTCTGCTGCCCTACATAGGAGAACAATGCGTTCCACTTGCAACGGTGGCCAGCCTCCTCTCTTACCCCTTACTGGCATGATTTTCTTCTGTTTGATGTGATATTTTTTAGTCATGCTGAGCCCTAATAATAAGAACATAGGGGAGCCAAGCTCCGTATCTCCGTCCAGTAGCAGCGGCTCGATGCCTTCTGTTGTTGTCTCCACTTTGGGGCGAGGGGGCTTCCGCTCCCTTCTTTCTGTTTCGTTAATAAGTCTCCTGCCTTGGCTGGGCCTGATCTCCTAATAAATCCCCCTGCCTTACAGCAGTGTGCCTGATCTCTCAAGTCAAGATCACTGCCTCCCTCGGCTTGGCTATTATCTTCTGTAGCAAACCCAAAAATAAACTAGGGAGGGAAAAATCAAACAAGCTTGAAATGCTTATATTATAGATAGGGGGAATCTTGTCATCTAAGAGCATCAGACTCTGGAGTTTGTTCTTTATTTTATTTATTTATTTATTTATTTATTTATTTATTTATTTATTTATTTATTTATTTATTTATTTATTTATTTATTTATTTATTTATTTAATTTGTCAACAAATGCAAAGTAACAGGACACATGAAAAAATGACACAAATAAATGGATACAAAGAAGCAAAACATAGCCATAAACACATAAAACGATTACATACAAATGGGTACAGTAGGACAGGGACTGTAGGCACGTTGGTGCCCTTATGCCCACCCCCTTAGGGACCTCTTAAGAAACGTGTAAGGTCCACAGTAGACAGTTTAAGGTAAAAGGTATGGGGGTTAGAGAAACTAAAACAGGATCAGGTAAAGTGTTCCAGACATTTACTACTCTATTGCAGAAGTCGTATTTTCTGCAATCAAGATTAGAGCGGAATACATTTAGTTTGTATCTATTGATAGCTCTAGTGTTATTGCGGTTGAAATTAAAGTAGTCGTTAACAGGTAGGACATTAAGGTAGATGATCTTGTGTACTAAGCTTAGGTCGGAACGTAGACGGCGTAGTTCAAGGTTATCCAGGCTATCCAGGCCTAAAATTTCTTTCCTGGCTCGCACATTTCCAGGTCCTTTCCATGCTGTGAACATTTGTAAATTTATTCTCAGAGTTATTTTGCTTGCCCTCGGTGGTCTGTGTAGCACCCAGCAGGCTTCCCATTGCTCCAATCCCAGGATACTGCTGATGCTATCAGCATTATATTAGGGAGCACTGTTTGAAAGCCAGGCTGATATGGAGGTCAAAATGTTAAACGAGGATAGGAGTGGGGGCACCTTCAGCTGCAGGAGCTGATGGGATAGTTCTGGACCAGTCACTCTCAGCCAGTAGTGGGTTTCTCTTACCTTGCTACCAGTTCAGGAACAGGAGTGCATGGGTGCACGTGCAATGCTTCTGCGCATGCTCAGAGCATTTTTTATGACATCTGGGCGAGTGGGCCACTACCGCTACCGGTTCGCCTGAACTGGTACAAACTGGTAGCAACCCATCACTACTCTCAGTCCAGCCTATTCCACAGGTTTATTTTTTTTCCCAGTCCTTGAGGGGCTGTCATAGAGAAGAGGGAATCTGCCTTAGAGAGATCCAACCTAGAACTAAGGAGACATTTCCTGACAGGGAATAAATTGACCAATGGAACGACTTCCCTCCAGAAGTTGTGGGATGCTCCATCGCTGGAGGTTTTCAAGGAGAGACTGGGCAGCCATTTGTCCTGGATGATATAGGGCAGTGGTGGCGAACCTTTTTCGGCTCGCGTGCCAAAAAAGGGGGGGCGCTCGCGTGCCCACACCCATTCCCTCCCCCCCACGCATGCGCACAACACCCCCCCATGCTGCCCCCTGCGCATGCGCACCCCCCCACCCCCACGCAAAGGCTTACCGGAGCCTGGGACAATGAAACCGGCAAACCGGAAGTGCGAAAAAATGCACTTCCGGTTTGCCGGTATGCTGTTTTTTGCACTCCGGAGGGTTCAGGGAAGCTCCCTGAAGCTCCGGAATGCAAAAAACTACAAAACGGACAAACTGGAAGTGCGGAAAAGTGCACTTCCGGTTTGTCCGTTTTGTAGTTTTTTGCATTCCGGAGCTTCAAGGAGCTTCCCTGAACCCTCCGGAGTGCAAAAAACAGCACACCGGCAAACCGGAAGTGCGTTTTTTCACACTTCCGGTTTGCCAGTGGGAAACCCTCACGTGCCGGCTTCTATGGCTCCGCGTGCCACCTCTGGCACGCGTGCCATAGGTTCGCCACCACGGATATAGGGTCTCTTGCTCGGACAGGGGGTTGGACTAGAAGACTTTCGACCTCTGATCTGTGTTGTTATAGAGATTGGAAATTGGAGCAACAAAAGCCAACTTGATCTCAGCCACAGTTTAAAATTTAGCCCATCCCACTTTTAACACATGGACAGTAATGGTTTGCCTAGCTCAATTCATTCTAGGGTTGCTTCAGTTCCATTCACCCTAGGTTGGTTGCCTATCAGATTCAGTAGAAGAATGAAACTGGTGAAGAGTATAGGTTGCAAAGAGATTCCCACAACACCTATCTCGTAGTCTTCCTCTCCTATACATTTGACTTATTGGAGATGTCTGCTATATTTCCCCAGTTGCTTTTGAGAGCAATCTGAGTGGAGGGGGAGACATCACAATATCTGATGTACTTTCCCTCTCCAATACGATATGGATGTTGACGTTTTCTCTATCTATCAGGCATGTTGTCTTTTGCCCTCTGTTACTTGGGTCAGAAAATTGCTACTCTATAATTTATCAAAGTCTTTCTACAGACTCTTTCTTTTATTCGCTCTAAACTTTATATTGTGTCAATGCAAGGTACATTAATCTTTGCCATCATTGGTACATGCGATGCACCTATGTGCACCCAAAGAATTCTAGGCAAAGGCTATAGATAAAAGTCTAAAGGCTCCATCTGTAGGGCTCAAGCCTGAGTAATGCAGATTAGTAGTTTCTACTAATTTGCAGTCCAAAGAAGAAAATGATACAAATTTCAAATCAGATCCATTAGAGAGCCAATTTTAACTAGTTAAGGCACCAAACTTGAAACCAGGAGACTGTGAGTTCTAGTCCTGCCTTAGACATGAAAGCTGGTTGGGTGACTTTGGACCAATCACCAAGAGACAGGGAGTTCTAGTCCCACCTTAGGCATGAAAGCCAGCTGAGTCACCTTGGGCCAATCATGAGCAGATTGTGAGTTCTAGTCCCACCTTAGGCATGAAAACTGGCTGGGTGTTGGGATTGTTAGGGATGTTAGAACGAACCATAGAAAAGAAATACTGGTACATTATAATTCATATATTGACAGCGGCGAGAATATGTTTAGCGCAATATTGGAAACAAGATGACGTACCGACCGAAAACATAATAATTAGAAAAATTTTAGAATGTGCGGAATTGGATAAGCTAACAATGGAACTAAACCAGAAAGAAAATTCAGAGTTTTTTGAAATTTGGAATTCTTATTATAATTGGCTAGAAAGGAGAAAAGGGAAAAAAGAAATATAGAAATGTTTAGACTGATATATAATTTATAAATTTATAGAACAATAGATAAGTTTAAATATTATAAATGTATGTATTTACTTATTAACCTACAACTAGATAAAAACGAGAAGAAAAAGATTATATATACAGGTATATACAGTTGTACAGAAATATATAAGTAAAAAGACAAAGTGAAGACGTTTACCGTAAAGATTTGCATGTATATATGTACACGTAAGTACATATAATGTTTTGTTCAATGTATGTTTGTCTTTTTTAATGTTTATATCTCAATAAAAATTATTAAAAAAAAAAAGAAAACTGGCTGGGTGACTTTGGGCCAATCACTAGGAGATTGTGAGTTCTACTCCTACCTTAGGCATGAAAGCCAATTGAATGGCTTTGATCCAATCACCGGGAGATTGACAGATCTAGTCCCTCTTTGGTCATGAAAGTAATCTGGATGACCTTGGGTCAGTCACTCTCTCTCTCTTAGCCCATGATGCCAGGCTCAGGCAACAAATGTGTTGGTCAATTCTGTGATAACCAATGGATCAACAGTTGGGTAATTCCAAAAAGTGGACCCTGCACTCGTGGGAAAATGTGATAAAGAGAAAAAGATAGTACCATCCCATTTCTGGAATACAGCAAAACCAATTTTGCCCAGTGCAGAAAAGGGACACACTGAATTTCATAAAGGCACATAGACCGGGAAAAAATTCTTGTTTCTTGAACTAAGCCCAAGGTAGCAGAGAAGCTGAGCAGCTTTTATGTAGCCAAATGGAAACTCTAGAGGGGCAGCTCTAGTGATAAGTATTAAGATGTCGGTCATGGGTTGTTTCAAGTCCCTGACAGCTGGTTTTCAAATCAAGACCATTCTCACCCTCATAATCCCTATCATGAGAATAAATGAATAGGAATTTTAAAAGAACAGAACAGATTCTTTATATTGTCCTTCTCCCTTGAAGACCTTTTTGGATGCATATATTTTTTTAAAAAGTAGTTAAATCTAGTGGAACTGTAATCCTTTCCCCCCTCCCAGAAAGCCTACAGAAACTCAGTTTAACCTCTTTTGGGGGGGTAGGGTCCCTTTGAATCAGTGTTGACCCCTCGCCATTGCCGGCACAGGTCCCCAAGTTTTCTTGGCAAGGTTTTCAGAAGTAAAATGCCATTGTTTCTTTTCCAGGGCTGACAGAGAGTGACTGGCCCAAGGTTCCACAGCCAGCTTTGTGCCTAAGGTAGGACTAGAACCCACAATCTCCAAATTGGTAGCCTGATGCCTTACTATACCAAACTAAAGCTGTTGTGGGAACTATGTATGTCTAGTCCAGGGGTCAGCAACCTTAAACACTCAGAGAGTCATTTGGACCCATTTCCCACAGAAAAGAAAACACCGGGAGCCACAAAACCCTTCCTGTGCCTGACTATTTCCTGAGTGGCCACAAAACTAGCATATATAGTTGAATTAAAGATTCTGTTTTCTTCTGAAACTTTTCTTTTCTTGGATTTATCCATGGTTGGCCTACTGGGGGTTGAAAAGCCTAATAAATTGCGTGTCGGTGGATGTCGCACATCGGCAGTTGTGATGCATTTTTTGAGCGACAGGGAGCCGCAGGAGAGGGATGAAAGAGCCACATGTGGCTCCAGAGCCGTGGGTTGCTGACCCCTGGCCTAGTCTAATGAAGAGACAGACTAGGGATGACATGATAGCTGTCTTCCAATATTTGTGGGGCTATCAGAAAGAAGAGGGGATCGACCTATTCTCCAAATCACAGGAGGGCAGGACAAGAAGTAACGGATGGAAGCTTATCAAAGAGAGATCCAGAGGTTTTCCCAGATGTTGCCAACATGGCATCTCTAATAAATTGGAACTTTGAGGAACTTCTAGCCTCGGAGTCTTGTTTTGTTGGGGGTGTTTATTGGAACGCTGACAGAATGTTTTGCTGAAATTGCTCTATCTTTTCCAAACTATACCCATAAAATTAGATAAAAATTTTTTTATGTATTTGAACAAAATTACAACAAAATTCATATGGGCAGGTAAAAAAGCAAGAATAAAATTAACAGATCTTCAGGACAACAGAAGTAGGGGTGGAGCAGGGCTCCCTGACTGGAGACTTTACCACAAAGCGGCAATCTTAGTATGGGTCAAAGAATGGATCAACCTGAGAAATAGAAGCATACTTACACTGGAGGGACATGACCTACAAAAAGGTTGGCACGCCTTTCTATGGGATAAGGGAAACAGACTGCATACATATTTTGTTAGACGTAAAATAAGAGAAGCCTTGATGCAAGTGTGGCAAGAGATTAAAAGAAAACATTATATGAAAGTCCCCAGGTGGGTATCTACAATGGAAGCGATGATCCACCTGAATACTTTGGATATAAATAAAATGGTTAAGTATGAGGAACTTTTAGATAGACAAGGGAATTTAAAAAGTAGACAAGAATTGGAAGATCAGGGTATGACTATAGATAGGTGGCCATATTTGCAACTCCAATCCCGATACAATAAAGATAAAGATGAGTATGGATTTGAGACGGTCCCGCAACAATTAGATAAAATATTGACAGGCCCAGATGAGAAATTAATAACTTTACAATTATTTATTAGAATTTGATAGGACAGAAGATATAGTGAAGGGAGTTATGATAGCATGGGCAAAAAACATTGGACATAATATCGAAATGGAAGTGGGAGAAAATCTAGAATGGGAATTATAAAATAACTAAATCGGCAAAGTACAAAGGGAACCAGTATAAAATGTTTTACTGATGGTATATGGCACCTTCTAGACTAGCAAAGATCTACCCGAATCTAGAACCGCATTGTTGGAAATGTGGACAAAAGCTAGGTACCTTCTATCATACATGGTGGTTATACTCAGAAACAAAAAAATATTGGGTAAAAATTCACAGATGGATACAGGAAATAACAAATTATCAGACAGAATATACTCCAGAGCTATTCTTGTTAGGGATCGTTAAGGGGGAATATAGTAAAAGAATAATATATATTATGTTACATATAATAACAACAGCAAGAATAGCGTTTGCACAAGGTTGGAGACAACAAAATATACCTTCCAAAGGCTTAATAATAAGAAAAATATTTGACTGTGCCAAAATGGACAAATTAACAATCGAACTGAAAGGACAAATAGATTCGGAATATTATGCAATATGGAAGAAATGGTACGATTGGATCGAGAATAGAAAAACAGAAAAAGAAGAGATAAAATAGAAGTAGAAGTGAAATGTACAATTAAAATGTATGGAATATATTTGATTTGGAATGTTACGGTATGTAAATATTATGTAAATGAGCACAGTTATGCATAAGTTATGAATATTTGTTTAATGGAAAAAACACAATAAAATTATTTAAAAAAACAAAAACAAAAAGAGATCCAATCTAGAAAGGAAAAAATTACTAATCTGATTTCAAATTACTAAAAATTTACTAAGGAAAAAAATGGCTGACAGTGAGAACAATTCATTATTGCAATGGCTTGCCTTTGGAAGTTGTGAGTGCTTCATCACTGGAGCTTTTAAAGAAGAGACTGGACAGCTATTTCTCCAGAATGGTATCAGGGTCTCCTACTTGAACAGGGGGTTGGACTAGAAGACCTCAAAAGTCCTTTCCAACTCTGTAATTCTATATTCTCTAAACGGCTCTCTCAGATGAACATCAACATGGTTTTCCACAAAATTTTAACGGGCAGGGATTATAAGGGAAATAGGTGGAATACCCCGGTTACCTTATAGTTACAGGTGGTTAATCCTACTGCTCAGAAGAGTTTTCATGAGAAAATCGAACTATAGTAGTAGTGAAATGCTTCTCCTTTGACTTGGTGAAAACCTCTATCGTGGCTCAACAGTGTCTGTATGCCACAAGCTTAATTAACTTTCAACAATTCTATTACAGTTCATGAAACACTTAGTCCAGATTCTGGACTATATTTGCTCATTGTTTTTCTAGGTCCAGTTCATGACACTTTGCTACTTGTCATGAAAAGCAAGATGGCAGCCTGCTTAGTCCTTACCCCAAGCTAACTACAGTAGATGGGATCCAATTGGTTGCATTGTATCATTGACATTGTTTCGTCATTTCTGACAGATTGTCCAAGCTCCAGTTGGAAGCCTGACAGGAGAGAAGCAGTCAAAAACCCATCTGAAAGATCAATTTAACCCTCACAAAGGCAACCTTGTTCACCAAATTCTTAACAGAAGCAGAATAACAAAGTTAGAAGGGACCTTGGAGGTCTTCTAATCCAACCACCTGTTCAAGCAGGAGACATTCTCAAATAGTGGGGCGCGCCCCCCTGGGAGGCACGAAGCGATGCCAGGGGGTGCATGTGACCCCGAGGAACATGCGTGGTCCCGCTCGATCGATTCTCCCGGACAGGGAGTGCTTTCCCAGTTGCACGCTGCTCCGAGCCCGGAAGAGAAGGTGGCCAGGCGGGGCGGGGCGGCTGCGTGGGTTCTTGTTGTTCTCGGCGGGCGCCGCGGTAGACATGAACGGCGTGGTGAACCTGCTGCTGGACAAGGAGGAGCATCCTCTGCAGCTGGGCAAAAGCTTCGAATGGTACCCTAAAGCCTCCTTCCACACCATTTGCTGTGAGTGCCCGGCAGAGGCGGCGCTTATGGGCCAGGCCAGCGACCCCAAAACATCGGCTTGATTAAGCTGGCCTGGCCCCGTGTCAAAAGAGGGCCCTAACCACGGTAGCCTATGCCTGCCTAACCGAAAACAGGCTCCACTGAGTTCAGTGTTACTTACTCCCAGGTAAGTGGGTAGAGCAGCCTTCCCCAGCCAATAGTTTGCTTGCAGCTTATAATAAGTAAAATAATAAATATTAACACTAAAATTCCATTGGGGCCCAAATTGGAGAGTTTGGGGCACGCAAAATGTTTACTTCTTCCTTGGGGGGCGGGCTAACAGAAAATAATTGAGAAGCACTGCCCTATACCATTTCAGACAAGTGGCTGTCCAGGCGTTTCTTAAAAGCCCTCCAAATGTGAGTGGAAAGCGGAACTTTGTGAAAATTGGAATGATTTGCGAAGAAATGCTTCAACTTTTAAGGAGAATGGAATCGAGGGGGGGGAGGGATTCGATTGGGAAATAAACATGGTTTTCCGGGGTTTTTTATTTTTAAAAAATGTGGCTTCAAAGTAGTTCCTGCTCTTCCCCATTTCATGCCCCAGCTTCTTACTTCTAGATATTTCCCCAATTCCAAAGATTGCCGACTTTTTCAAAAGCAGAACGCATTTGAGATAAAAACACTCTGAGCCTGCAGCAGAAAAATGTGAAGGTACATGAAAGTACGGGAGGATGAGAGCTTTTCAATCAATTTGATGAAAAATTTAAGTTAATTAAAGAAATGCTCCTTTTTCCCCTAGAAGGCTCCACTGATCTTTATTATTAATGCATACTAGTGTTTCATAACCATGCATAATAATGGCCTGAAACAACAAGCTCAGTTTCATCCGAAGCTTAATTTGTTACAAAATCTTTTCTGGCATTCTTAAAAGATGCCCTTTGCCACTTTATTCCTGGTGCTCTTAAGCTTTCCAACTCCTAAAGGATGTTTTTATTCAAAGCTTACACCTGAGAATTAATTTACCAGATTGTGTGCAGGAGAGAGAGAGAGAGAGAGAGAGAGAGAGAGAGAGAGAGAGAGAGAGGGAGGGAGGGAGGGAGGGAGGGAGGGAGGGAGGGAGGGAGAGAGAGAGAGAGAGAGAGAGAGAGAGAGAGAGAGAGAGAGAGAGAGAGAGAGAGAGAGAGAGAGAGAGAGAGAGACTTTTTAAGCTTAAAAAATTAATACATCATCAATAGTTTCTCATTTTACACGTTGTTATTCTTGTTTCGATTAATGGACGTATCATAGAATGTTAGCATTTCTTCAAGACCAGGGCTAAGCTTTTGATTGAGACAGCATAAAGCAATAAATTCAAGATTTTGCTTGCCTGGCTGAGAAATTAAAGCTGTGTTGCTGAGAACTATATCCAACATTGTATGGTCGTCTGAAGAAACACTCCAGGGTTACTTGGTGATGAGGTGAAAGTCAGTTCTTTCTTCTTCTTCTTGTGCCATATCCGTCATTGGACGTTGGCAATCATGTTGGCGAGCCTATTTTTATCAACAGCCGCACGAAAAAGTGCTGTTGAGTTTTGCCCAAACCGGTCCCTTAGATTTTGAAGCCATGATGTTCTTCTCCTGCCTGGACCTCAGTTGGGCACCAGGGATTCTTTCATTAAGCTCTTATTTATGAGACTTCCAAGGTCACTTCCATTTCTGTTATTGTTATTCTAGTTGTATTTTCTGTCTGGTCTATCTTAGGCTGATAGTTGTCCTGGCTAAATAGGAAAATTGAATATTTCATGCCCATCCATGGCTGGGCTGTGTATCATTCTATTTGCCACATTCCTCTGAATTGGGCACCTGAAGGGGGATTCTCAAAATTAAAACATATTGGACATAAGCTTGGTGTTGTACATACAGTATATGACCTTTGGCCGAATTTCATGATGACTACATGTAGTCATTGCCCGCAACTATCTAGAGCTGAAAGGGGCATGATGGCTCAGCAGTTGGACACTGATCTTGTCAGCTAGAAAGCTAAGAGCTCAGGTTTGAAACGCAAGTGTCACATGATGGAATGAGGTCCAATTACTTGCCCCAACTCCTGCTCACCTAGCAGTTCAAAAACATGCAATTGCAAGTAGATAAATAGGTACCACTTCCGTGGGAAGGTAACAATGTTCCATGTGCTTTGGCGTATAGCCATCCTGGCCACATGACCAAGGACACGTATTTGGACTATGCTGGCTCCTTTGGCCAAGAAATGGAGACAAGCACCGTGACCTACAGTCAGACATGATGGATAGCGGAAACCTTTACCTTTATTTAGAACTGATTTAGATTTACATTTAGATTCAAACTAAATGTAAACCACTCCAAACTCGACAGCACAAAATACGACTTCAGCAACAGAGTGATCAATGCCTGCAATGCACTACCTGACTCTGTGGTTTCTTCCCCAAACCCCAAAAACTTTAACCTTAGACTGTCTACTGTCGACCTCTCCCCGTTTCTAAGAGGTCTGTAAGGGGCGTGCATAAGCATACCACTGTGCCTACCATCCCTGTCCTACTGTCCTATTGTCCTTTTTTATTGTTACTTTTTACTTATGTTTATACAAACTACTACTATCCTATAAATGTTTGACAAACAAACAAACAAATAAATAAATAAATAAATTAATTAATTAATAATAATAAATAACAAATAATAATAAATAAATAAATAAATAAATAAACAAACAAACCTGTTAGGAATTAGGAATATAATTCTGAATCATTAATTCTGGGAGCCTAGCTTCATATTGCCACTCCATGACATCACTTGATATTATGAGTTCTAATGCCTGATATGTGAGCTGTGCAACAGAACAAAGTAAATGGCAAGCTATTTTACCAAGCACCGAAAAGGCTAGTGCGGATTGTTTTAATCATTCATTAGTTGCAAAATGAAATGTTAAGTAATAAAGGTAAGCGTTGGTAATAAACTTAAACATTTTCTCATTAGACACTGGTTATTCATAAATTATTTCTTCACAAATATATCAAAGCCCATAAATTAACATCAACCTTACAGATTTCTTCCAGCAAGGAAAAATATAGAGAATTAATTGAATTGAAGGCTTGCCTTAAAAGCAAAAAAGAGAAGAACAGGTTGGTCATTTGGATGCAAAACCACGGGTTCCAAACATGCTCTAACTTCAGGATCTCCATCTTTCTTCTTTCAATAATATAGATAGTTTCCTTCTACCTAATCATCTCCAGCTATAGACTTCTAGAAAAAAGCTTGTCGCAGCAATAATGCACTTTATTTATTTATTTATTTATTAGTGACATTTATATACCGCCTCACAGTGCAAGCACTCTCTAAGCGGTTTACACCAGTAAGCAATGTATATTTATATTGCCTCCAACAATCTGGGTCCTCATTTTACCTACCTCGGAAGGATGGAAGGCTGAGTCAACCTTGAGCCGGTGAGATTTGAACCTCTGACCTGCGGATCACAATCAGCTAAAGTGGCCTGCAGTACCTGCCTCTAACCACTGCGCCACCTCGGCTCTTAAAGCTCTTCAGGCAAAGGGCAAGAGGGAAAGGAGGAAAGAAGGGCGAGATGTTGACCCCTCGTGCCAATTACAGTGGAGATGAGTTCCAGAGGGAGCTTTGTCAAGCCTTGCTTAGCAGAGAAGGCATGAACGCTGCTGCAGGCTTTCCAGAAATGAGAGGACCAAGACGAGGAAAGAAAACAAAAGAGAGATTCTAAAAGGATGCAGGAAGGAAAGGATCCATTCTGCGTCCTTAGGATGGCTAATTAGAAGAGAAGTAGGCGACCTTAAATATGAGACCACGTTCTATGAGGGTTTGATATCTTCCACATAAATATTCTTTTGTTTCTAAGAGAGAGAGAGAGAGAGAGAGAGAGAGAGAGAGAGAGAGAGAGAGAGAGAGAGAGAGAGAGAGAGAGAGAGAGAGAGAGAGAGAGAGAGAGAGAGAGAGAGAGAGAGGATAGATAGAGAGATAGAGAGATAGAGAGATAGAGAGATAGAGAGATAGAGAGATATGAGAGATAGAGAGATATGAGAGAGAGATATTAGAGAGAGAATAGATAGATATGAGAGAGAGAGATTAGAGAGAGAATAGATGATAGATAGATAGATAGATAGATAGATAGATAGATAGATAGATAGATAGATAGATAGATAGATAGATAGATAGATAGATAGATAGATAGATAGATAGATAGATAGATAGATAGATACAGTGGTGGGTTCCTATCAGTGCGGTCCACTCTATAGCACCGGTAGCAGCCCGCTGGTGATGTCACAGTACCGGTGCGGTTGGTTGACAGTGCCTGGGCGCCGCCATTTTTTAAAAATTAATTTTTTAAAAAAAATTCTTCTGCGCATGCCCAGAAGCTGAGGTTCCGGCACTGCGCATGCGCTGCCTTCCTACCCCACAGTGAGTCCAAGCAGGGGAGGATGGCTTAACCTGACAATTAAGTCTTTCCCCATCCCTTCGCTTGAAAATAATAAGAAGCTCGCATTTGACACTTTTCCTTCATTTTTGCCTAAAGCTTCCCAAAGTGGGCATTTTCTGAAAGCTTAACCTTTTATACTGTTAATTTTATACAGTTTTATACTGTTATTCTTTAGATGAAAACATTGAGGACTGTTAAAAGATACTGTTCTTTTAACAGTCCTCAATATTTTCGTCTAAGGAATCCATACAAAAATGCTGTATGAGACTTGTTTGTCTTTTAACTATAGCATTTTCTGCATATAAAGGTTGCTGTGTTGCCATGATGTAACACACACTTTGTATGCAAAGCTTTTCATGTAAGCTATAAAATAGCAAAAATAGCAGTAACATCTCTCTGAAATAACTAATATATGACCGGTAAGCCATGCCCACCCGGTCACATGGCTGACAAGCCACACCTACAAAATAAGCCACGCTCACAGAGTGGTAGTAAAAAAATTAGGAATCCATCCCTGGATAGATAGATAGATAGATAGATAGATAGATAGATAGATAGATAGATAGATAGATAGATAGATAGATAGATAGATAGATAGATAGATAGATAGATAGATAGATAGATAGATAGATAGATAGATAGATAGATAGATAGATAGATAGATAGATAGATAGATAGATAGATAGATAGATAGATATGAGAGAGAGATATTAGAGAGAGAATAGATAGATAGATATGATAGAGAGAGATTAGAGAGAGAATAGATAGATAGATAGATAGATAGATAGATAGATAGATAGATAGATAGATAGATAGATAGATAGATAGATAGAGATGAGAAAGATGAGAAATAATATAGTTAGATAGACAGACAGACAGATATGAGAGAGCGATTAGAGATAGAGAAAGAGAGAGATGAGAGAAAGAGTAGAGATATTAGAGAGAGATATGTTAGATAGACGAGAGAAAGAGAAAGAGATGAGAGAGATGAGAGAGAGAGAGAGAGAGAGAGAGAGAGAGAGAGAGAGAGAGAGAGAGAGAGAGAGAGAGAGAGAGAGAGAGAGAGAGAGTTAGTGGACTTCTTTACCTGTTTTGCAGGGTTATCTGCCTGGCAGAGTCAAGGTGACACGGTTTTAATTATTCAGCAGCAAATGATAGGGAAATGAGGTGCTTCCACTTGAATATCTATGAGCTCAGAGACCAGCAAGCCTTTTTCATGCATTTATTTGTTTGGAGGAAGCACTGAAAAGGGACGGTGAGGAGATTGAATCCTTTTCCAATCCAGGGCACCAATTATCTGCTCAGCAGGTTGTAAATTTTTGGAGAGGAAAGGTAACTCCTGCAGACACTACTACTGCAGCACGATGGGTAGGTGTGGGAGTCAGATCCATGTGGAAACCTTGGTCCAAAGGTAAACGTATGTAGAGATTGTCAGTCATCCAGGTCATGGTTGTCCCAAAGGTGCTTTTTCCAGAGGCAACTGAACTTCCTTTGTTTTTCCTTGAAGACGTTTCGCTTCTCATCCAAGAAGCTTCTTCAGCTCTGACTTGAATGGTGGGGAACGGGAGGATTTATATTCCTTGCAGACAGCTGGTCATTTGCATCCTTTTAGTGGGTTGTTGAAGCACTTGGAGGTTTATCTGTGTCCTCAGGGTCATCTGAGTGGTGCTTCTGGTTCCTGTAGTCTGCAATTTTTCTGTTAAAATCCATTCATACTCCCACACCATTCAAAGGATGTTCATCCCAAATTGTATAGCTAAAAGTCTGTAGAGGTTCTCAGTCATCCAGGTGATGGTTGTCCCAAAGGTGCTTTTTCAGGAGGCAACTGGACTTTCTTGTTTTTTGTTTGAAGATGTTTCATTTCTCATCCAAGAAGGTATTTCAGAGGGTCAAAGTAGTTAGGGATATTCAAACTGGCCTCAAATGTTGAATCCATAACATGGCTGAACTTACGTATTTGTTCATTGGGCCCAGCCTAATAAATATTGAATTATAGGTACTCCCTGACTTGCGACCACAACTGAACCTAAAATTTCTGTTGTTAAGTAAGACATTTGTTATATGCGTTTTGCCCCATTTTACGACCTTTCTTGCCATGGTTGTTAAGCAAGTCATTAAGTTAATCATGTGCTTGTTAAATGAATCTGGCTTTGCTTGCAAGAAGGTTGCAAAAGGGGATCACATGTCCGTGGGATGCAGTAACGGTCATAAATACGAACCAGTTGCCAAACATCTGTCACAAAGGCCTGTGTTGTGGCTTACCCATGTCCAGCGCAGTTGGTAGCGGATCCGGAGGTTCCAGAGCCAACTGTGGCGCGGCACTATCATCCTGTGTACCTGGCACCTGAGTCTGAGAGCGAGGAGGACTCAGTGCCAGAGGAGGAAGACCAGCCAGGGCCTTCTGCACCTTCTCAGCTGGTGCAGAATGGGTCATCAGAAGAGGAGGAGCCTCTGCTGGATGCTAGGGCAAGGAGAGCAGCTAGCAGACAGGAATGGCTTTGCAGACGGAGGTCTCCTCGCATGTAAAGCTGAGAGCTAATTGGCCACGCCCTCAGGCTATTTAAGTCCTGGAGCATGCCTGAATTGTTGCTGGAAGCAACAACTGTGTTCTGTTAGCATTCAAGACTTCTTTGTTCCCGTTCTGAGCTCTGTATTTGGAAATACCATCTCCTTTGCTTTGGATTCCGGGATTCCTGCCAACTCCAGTGAGTAACGAGATAAGAACTAAGTTATTGCCAGCTTTGTTTTGGACATTTGAACTCTGGCTAAAAAGCTCATGAAGATCATATTCACCAAGACTCTCGTGCCATTTGTTTCTGGACTTTAAAAAACCCTGACTTTTTACTAAGAATATTTATTAGTGAAACTCCTTGATTTCTTTTGCAAACGGTTGTGTGTGTATCCTTTCTGGGGGTTCCTGTGCTGGGACATAACAGCAATAACTGAAAAATTGTCGTAAATCACATTCTTCAGTGCTGTTGTAATTTTGAATGATCACTAAATGAACTGTTGTAAGGTGAGTACTATCTATATTTAACATTAATAACTCAAAATAATCGTAATAAACATCAACTATTTTATATATCTCAGATGATTCTTTGGACTGCAGAGCTATAGATGGGTTAGGAAATTGGGGGAGGGGGCCAGAAAGCATCCAGAATGAAGGCAATGTCAAGTCAGTCTTGTCAAGAAAACAATATTTGTCCACAAAATCATCAGGAGTTAAAGTAAGCCCAAGGGATGTTCCCCTAAACCAGGGGTCAGCAACCTGCGGCTCTGGAGCCGCATGTGGCTCTTTCATCCCTCTGCTGCAGCTCGCTGTCACTGATTGGCACCACAATTTTGAGAGGAGCTTCCGGTTTGGGGGGGAGCACAGCGCGCCAGGAGGAGACTCTATGGCAAGGGGCGGGTTTTCCGGTCGGCTCCACAATTGATAGGGCTTTTGGTTAGGACTGGTAGAGGAAAAAGGATGCCGCGCTAGGAGGAGACTCTATGGTGGGGGAACCGGACTTCCGGTTGGCTCCAGAATTGAACAGGGGGCTTCCTGTTCGGACCTCTGTGGCTCTTTGAGTGTTTAAGGTTGCCGACCTCTGCCCTAAACAAATGTTCATGAAATACGGATGAAAATGCATCCATTCAACAGATGTTGATTTCATTGAGCTGTGAATGAAGTTTATTCCAGGATTATTAGAAAGAGACACGTTTTGTTTGGAATGCTAAATTTGGCTGCCCCCTCTCCCTCTCCCATCTCCATCTGCTAAATGAGAGATTCCTGTGTTCTTCAATTGTTATGATCTCATGGCAGAAAAAGAAGATCTACTTTCATCAAAGAACAAAAGGACTGAAAGGAAAGTTAAAAGAAAGTAAAAAAGAGAAAAAAAACACATTTCGGTTATGTCAGCCAAGCTGTTATCCAGGTTGTCATTTCTGTTAAGATGCTTATGGAATCGATAAAGGAGAATAGTTGTAGCTCAGGGTTGAAATGAGGGGTCCTTGGTGCTCTCTGACCTTGTTTTCTTGCAGACCTTTTCTTACCCGAACTAGGTAACATCATCAGTGCTAGTAAGGAGTGGGCTTTGCTCTCAATTTATATTCTAGTGGCTGCCCTTTCAGTGTTGGTGAGAGTAGTTTGTTTTGGTTGGCCTATTTACTGTTAATTTGTTTGGCAGTTTGCAATAGCAATATCACTTAGACTTATATACCTCTTCGTAGTGTTTTGCAGCCCTCTCTCTAAGCAGCTAATGGAGTCAGTATGTTGACTCCATAAACTCCTTTGAGAGCTGTACAATCTGGGTCCTCATTTTACTAACCAGGGAAGGATGAAAGTCTGAGTCAACCTTGAGCCGGTCAATATTGAACTCCAGTCTGTGAGCAGAGTTTGCCTGCAGTACTAGACTCTAACCCACTGTGCCACCACAGTTCCTTGATCAGGGTCTTATTTACTTCTTGATTGTCATTTCAATCTTTCATCTTAATTCCAACAATTGCTTTCCAAGAGAGGAGAAACACAGTTATATTCTTTAGACTGGCAATATCCAGGTTTGCCAGACTTCAGCTTCCATAATTCCTCCACCAAGCTTGCCAGAATTATCACCTCCTTTACATCTTCCCTTGATTTGCAATAATTTCCAAAACATTTTTTCCAATATAGGTATCCTGTATTGAAAGAGCCGTGGTGGCGCAGTACTGCTGGCTACTTCTGCTGACTGCAGGCTGACTGCAATTTGGCAGTTTGAATCTCACCAGGCTCAAGGTTGACCCATCCTTCCATCCTTCCAAGGTGGGTAAAATGAGGACCCAAATTGTTGGGGGGCAATATGCTGACTCTGCAAACTGCTTAGAGAGGGCTGTAAAGCACTGTGAAGCGGTATACAAGTCTAAGTGCTATTGCTGTTGCTATCCTCAACTACCTGATGGTTGCCAAGCATATGAATTTTGATCATATGACTGTAGGGATGCTGCGTCCATCATAAGTGTCAGGACCAGTCATAAATCACTTTTTTCAGTGCCATTGCAACTTTGACAGGATGCAAAACAAATGGTTGTAAGTCAAGGTTGACCTTTCTCTCTGCTTGTCTGCAATTGTTTTAAAATAGAATAGAATAGAATTCTTTATTGGCCAAGTGTGATTGGACACACAAGGAATTTGTCTTTGGTGCATATGCTCTCAGTGTACATAAAAGAAAAGATACATTTGTCAAGAATCATAAGGTACAACACTTAATGATTGTCATAGGGTACAAATAAGCAATCAAATCATATTAAGAACCAGTCAATACAAATTGTAAGGATACAAGCAATGAAGTTACACTCATACAGTCATAAGTGGGAGGAGATGGGTGATAGGAACGATGAGAAAAACTAATAGTAATAGTAATGCAGCCTAGTGAATAGTTTGACAGTGGTGAGGGGATTATTTGTTTAGCAGAGTGATGGCGTTCAGGAAAAAACTGTTCTTGTGTCTAGTTGTCTTGGTGTGCAGTGCTCTACAGCGACGTTTTGAGGGTAGGAGTTGAAGCAATTTATGTCCAGGATGCGAGGGGTCAGTAAATATTTTCACGGCCCTCTTTTTGACTCGTGCAGTATACAGGTCCTCCATGGAAGGCAGGTTGGCAGCAATTTTTCTGCAGTTCTGATTATCCTCTGAAGTCTGTGTCTGTCTTGTTGGGTTGCAGAACCGAACCAGACAGTTACAGAGGTGCAGATGACAGACTCAATAATTCCTCTGTAGAACTGTATCAGCAGCTCCTTGGGAAGTTTGAGCTTCCTGAGTTGGCGCAGAAAGAACATTCAGATTTCACAGTTATATCGGCATCCATAAAAGTGGAAATTACTTCGTTTTTACACTCTGCAAAATTCTACCTGCAACATCCTTTTGGAGTCTAATCAATAACTTTTTAAAAAAAACTTGCAATGCCTTCTGTATTTACTTCTTCGCTCATGTTGACTTTTTGACACTTTGGCCATTCTGTCTTTTTTCTACATTCTTGCCCTTTTGGGGGGAAACATTCTCCAACCGCCATCCCAGATTAAAACGTATGCAAGAAATGGAACCTCTTGCTCCATATTTAATTGCTGCAACTCTGCGCAAGAGCCGAGCACCTGAAGGGAAGATGAACTTGAAGTCTGCTCACTAAAAGCTAAAAGAACAAGGCAGGAGAAGGCTGGGGGATCGCCTCCATGCTAATCATTTCAATTTCCTGAAGGACAAAGTTAAAATAATTTCCAGTGCAACGGGTCAGAGATCAAAATGGTCATTTGCTTAAGGAAGAGCTGCCTAGAATTAATCAAAATGAAATACAAGGTGGGTTTTTCTCCCCCCCCCCCGTTTCCTCCACTCTTCGCCCCCTCGGTAGCCCTCCTTTTCAGAAGAGAGGCTTTCTCCCTTCATCCCAGTGGTGAAATCTAAATTTTTTTACTACCGGTTCTGTGGGCGTGGCTTGGTGACAAATTGACAAATTTAACAGAGTTGGAAGGGACCTTGCAGGTCATCTAGTCCAACCCCCTGCCCAAGCAGGAGACCCTACATCTGCCTCTACCTAGGATCGAACTCACAACCTCCTGATTGTGAGGCAAGAGCTCCACCTCTAGGCCACAGCAGCTGGTAGGTGGGCGTGGTGTGGCTTGGTGGGCGTGGCTTGGTGGGTTTGGCAGGGGAAGGATACTGCAAATATAGTATACAGGCACCTGATGAGCCGAGGTGGCGCAGCGGTTAGAGTGGGGTACTGCAGGCCACTTTAACTGACTGTGATCCGCAGGTCAGCGGTTCAAATCTCACCGGCTCAAGGTTGACTCAGCCTTCCATCCTTCCGAGGTAGGTAAAATGAGGACCCAGATTGTTGGGGGCAATATAAATATACATTGCTTACTGGTGTAAACCGCTTAGAGGGTGCTTGCACTGTGAGGCGGTATATAAATCTCACAAATAAATAAATAAATAAATAAATAAATAAATAAATAAATAAATAAATAAATAAATAAATAAATAAATAAATAAATAAATAAATAAATAAATAAATAATGAATGAATGAATGAATGAATGAACAAGCAAGCAAGCAAGCAAACAAACAAACAAACAAACAAACAAACAAATAAATAAATAAATAAATAAAAAATCTCCATTCCCTCCCCACTCCTGGGGGAAGGATATTGCAAAATCTCCATTCCCTCCCCACTCCTGGGGGAAGGATATTGCAAAATCTCCATTCCCACTCCACTCTGGGGCCAGTAAGAGGTGGTATTTGCAGGTTCTCCGAACTACTCAAAATTTCCGCTACCGGTTCTCCGAACTACTCAAAATTTCCACTACCGGTTCTCCAGAACGTGTTATAACTTGCTGGATTTCACCCCTGCTTCATCCTTTACCCCTTTTCCTATTGTGACTTTGTGGGGAGTTGTGTTGCAGGCCTTCTCTTTCAGCGCATCCAACCATTTTAATCATGTCCAAAGCTCTGTGTGATGCCTGGGAAAAGTGGCCAGCTGCCGGTGTGTTACTTACTGGTGCAAGCAAGAGGGATAAAGAGAGAGGGGGGGGGAGGGAGAGAGATAGAAAAAGAGAGAGAGCAAGAGAGATGACCCTGAGAGCAGAATTTTAAGTTTGAAAGAGAGATTTCTATTCAGCGCACTCCTCTGACTTAAAAAAGGAAGTTGAAAGAGCGGAGCCAACATTTCGAACGAGAAATCTTTACATATTTTCTTTCACTGGGACTTGAGAAGAGCAAACTATTCAACAAGAAAAAGGCTTTTATTCCCTTTTCAAGAGAAATAACCCTGGAACAGATTAATAACTTGACCCCGTACTAAAAAGGTTGATACCAATATTTTGAAGGGTGTTATAATTTACTCCCCTCTCTCCTTTTGTCACAGAAGTGGTTTATTTGGTCAAGTAAATACCAAAACATTTAAGAATTTCTATATAATAGTTGCTTTGAATTCGGTGTACCAAGAGGCACTCACAGACATACACACACACATTTCTGTCAGAGAAACCACTCTGATCATTTCAGACTTTGTCACATTTATGATTTTTTTTTAAAAAAAATATCCTTAGAAATAATACCTCGAATGGATTTCTTCTCTAAGGGCGGTATTGAAGATTCTTACCTTTGGATTTGAGAAGTGAAAAGTAGCCACCGGGTGGGAGGAAGCAGAAATATTTCCAAAATCATTTTGAGGGAGTTGTAGCTCCAAGGCTTTCAAGGTAGATCTTAAAGCCCAAGAATTTTGCTTGAAACTTTGGAAAAGTTTTTTTTTTGTCCTTCTCTAACTTTGAAATAGTTTTATACGGATGACTGATCTCCAAGCCCGATATCTTCAATAAAAGGAGTAATCATTCCTTGGCTATTTTCGTTATAGCATTTTTAACGCTATTCAATGAGTTCTAAATCATAGTCTTCACCTACCAGCTGTGGAATTCTTTACTGGGATTTTAAAAAACTAAATAAACTCTCTCTCATGGACCGGTGGGTGTATTTTTGTCATCTTAGCAAATCTCGTGCAAGTTATATTTGCAAAAGCGTCACCTAAATCAAAATAGGTGATTTCTTTCTATCCTTTCCTTTCCTTTCCTTTCCTTTCCTTTCCTTTCCTTTCCTTTCCTTCCTTCCTTCCTTCCTTCCTTCCTTCCTTCCTTCCTTCCTTCTTTCTTTCTTTCTTTCTTTCTTTCTTTCTTTCTTTCTTTTTCTTTCTTTCTTTCTTTCTTTCTTTCTGTCATTCCCAATTCATATATTAAATGAAATCCAAAATTTGCTCACACATTGGCCTGTACAGGCAGGGGTGGGCTTCAAAAATTTTAGCAAGGGGTTCTCTGCCCAGTTGCTGGGTGGGCCTGGCCATGGTGGGCGTGGCCTAGTCGGCCTCCTGCACCACGGTGGCGGGGGGGTGTTTTAGCCCTGCCCGGGCTCTGGAGGCTTTCCTCGAGCCTTCGGGAGGGTGAAAACGGCCTCCCCAGGTTCCGGAGGCCCTCTGAAGGCCGGAAACGGGCCTGTTTCCGGCCTTCTCGGACTTCTGGTAGGTCCATTTTTCACCCTCTCCAAACCTCCGCATGTGCCCTGCACTTACCTGCATCCAAAACGGGCCATGTGGGGACTCCTAGGAGGGGTGGGGTGGGTGGGGCCAGCCAGGAGTGGGATTTGGGGGTTCTCCAAACTGCACAAAATCTTAGCTAAAGCTTCTCCCGAACCCCTTCGAACCTCCAGCAGCCCACCCCTGTGTACAGGTTATAGTGGCAAGATATAGGGCCGTGATGGCGAACCTATGGCACACATGCCACAGGTGGCACGCGGAGCCATAGCGCAGGGCATGCGAGCGTTGCCCACCGGCAAACCGGAAGAGTCAAAAAACGCACTTCCGGTTTGCCGGTGAGCTGTTTTTTGCACTCCGGAGGGTTCAGGGAAGCTTCCTGAAGCCCCGGAATGCAAAAAACGACGAAACGGACAAACCGAAAGTGTCAAAAAACGCACTTCTGGTTTGCCGGTGAGCTGTTTTTTGCATTCCGGAGGGTTCAGGGAAGCTTCCTGAAGCCCCGGAATGCAAAAAACGACGAAACGGACAAACCGGAAGTGCGGAAAAACGCACTTCCGGTTTGCCGGTGAGCTGTTTTTTGCACTCCGGAGGGTTCAGGAAAGCTTCCTGAAGCCCCGGAATGCAAAAAACGACGAAACGGACAAACTGGAAGTGCGCTTTTCTGAACTTCCGGTTTGCCCGTTTCGTCGTTTTTTACCGTCCCAGGCTCCGGTAAGGCCTTTGCGCGGGGGTGGTTGTGTGTGCACATGCGCAGGGGGCAGCATGGGGGGGTGTTGTGCGCATGCGTGGGGGGGAGGGAATGGGTGTGGGTATGTGGGCACGCACTAGCGCGCGCGCCCCCCCCTTTTGGCACGCGAACCAAAAAAGGTTCGCCATCACTGATATAGGGTTTCCCCCCCTAGATTTGAATTGGGATGACATGAATAACGATCCATGTAATATAAAGCAGTATTATCACTTCTTGTAATAATTAGGATTTTCCTGCAGCAAAACCCGAAACAAATTTCTCTTTAGACTAAATAAATTAGTAAAGCATCTCCTCTGATCTCCTTTGGTGTTTTGCCTGAATTTCAAGATTTTTCCTAAATTCTCTTAAATTTTGCTTCGGATAAAATCTGGGGCAACCTAGAGAAATGGAAATGTCATGAAATACAAATTTAGCATTTTTGCATGAATTCTCCTCCTTCAGCATTTCTCAAAATTTTTACCCATGTTTGTACCTCTACACATGCTTCCGATTTTACTCCAGGCAAAATTCTATAATAGATTAATCTGGACTGGGTCATATATTTTTTCCTTCCTAGCGCCACATGTGGAGAAGTATCAAGGCTGAGGGTTTATGATGTAACAATGAGGGATCCTTGGTGGTCTCTGAGCTTGCTTGTTTTCTTGCAGACATTTCATTACCGAACTAGATAACATCATCAGTATTAAAAGAGAGTTGGGTTTGTGAGTGGGGAGAGAAGGAGAGGGAGCAGGAGGAGGAGGAGAAGGAGGAGGAACTAAGGAATCCTTGGTGTTCTCTGAGCTTGCTTGTTTTCTTGCAGACGTTTCATTACCCAAACTAGGTAACATCATCAATGCTGTTATCTAGTTTGTTACCTAGTTTGGGTAATGAAACGTCTGCAAGAAAACAAGCAAGCTCAGAGAGCACCAAGGACCTTTCATTGCAACCCTGAGCTACAAATATTCTCCTTTATCGGTATGATGTAACAATTATGAAATAAAAATATAGATGCTTGAATAAACCAAAAATGCAGGGGAAGATAACTTCCAGTAATATACACAAATTTTTGTTTTGGTGGCCTCTTCAGTGAGCAGTCAAGGATTCCTTAATAAGAAATCAATCTTTCTTATTTGTTATTAATAACTGAATACATTTATTTAAAATAAAAGGGGGAACTTTGAATTTTCTTTTTTCTTTTTTTTCATGTAGACCAATTCAAAACTTGGATAAAACAGTCTTACTACCGAATCTGTGTGAAACTGGTATGGATATAGATTTGTCTGTTTTACTCCAAAGTCATCTATAGTGTCTCACCTTAAAATCAAGATTAATCACACGTCTGCATCCTTCATCCTAGCCTCTCATTATGCAAAACCCAGAGCTGCAAGCTGTGACTTGAAAGCTATACCCATAATTTCAAGAAAAACACCCCTCATACACCGTGTACTAATGTGATCATTCTAGATAGATGAACCTAGAGAATCTCTCATGATTATAAATTACCCCTGTACTCCGATTCCTTTTACCTGCTGTTCTGCATGCTCCAACATTAAAACATTTCCCAGTCTGATATATATATACTGTGTGTGTGTGTGTGTGTGTGTGTGTGTGTGTGTGTGTGTGTGTGTGTGTGTGTGTGTGTGTTGGATAGATAGATGATAGATAGAGAGTTAGAGAGATAGAGAGAGATAGAGAGATAGAGATAGGGGTATATTGATAGAGATAGATATATTGATATAGATAGATATATTGATATATTGATATAGATAGATAGATAGATAGATAGATAGATAGATAGACAGACAGACAGACAGACAGACAGACAGACAGACAGACAGACAGACAGACAGACAGACAGACAGACAGACAGACAGACAGACAGACAGACAGACAGACGGATGGATGATAGAGATAGATAGATAGATAGATAGATAGATAGATAGATAGATAGATAGATAGATAGATAGATAGATAGATAGATAGATAGATAGATAGATAGATAGATAGATAGATAGATAGATAGATAGATAATTGAGATATATAGATATATAGATACATATAGATATAGATATAGATATTGCTTTAACAAATTCCACTCAAAGCCATTCAAACCAGGATCAGACAAATCTTCCCTATAAAGCAAAATAAAAATAAATTCTTAAACCTATTAATCAATTTCATATTATGAAGTAATATGTGAATTAATAAAGTATTTCATCTAGATTTTCCTTGAATAGATGACAGAAGCTTGTTCACAAAAAAGATAAAATATCCATGCAAAGCTAATAAAATATTCACTAATGAATATGAAATCAGTAGCCTATTGGTAGCATATACATCAATTGGAGAAACTTGCAACTGAAACCCATTAGATTCAGAATCTATCAAAACAGCATAAAAACCTGGCTGAAAACATCACAAGGAAATTCATTTCAATCGACACAAGAAGAAAATAGACTTAACGTTTCAATTGGCCAAACTTCACACAAAGGACACGGATAAAATAAGCTTAGTGATGTTCATTGACTACCTTGGTTCCCCCTGCCTTCATCTGAGGCATCTTCTATTTCCTCAAGATCAAAGAACAGAAAATGTCCCAGAAGAAAAAAAAAACCACTTACAGGCCAGTCATAAACTCCAACACCTGTTCAATGTAGGAATCCGAGTTCAACTATCCTCGATGAACTCTGTACAATTCTGGTCATCACAATACAAGGAAGATGCTGAGACTCTAGAAAGTGTGCAGAGAAGAGCAACAAAGATGAGGAAGGGTCTGGATGATGAATGGTCGCGGGAGCTAGGCATGTCTAGCCTATCAAAGAGAAGGATTAGGGTCTGACATAATAATTGTCTTCCAGTACTTGAGGGGCTGTCACAGAGAACAGAGGATTGACATATTCTCTAGCCCTAGTAGCTGCCATTCAAAGTATGTTGCAGAAGAAAAATCATAGAATCATAGGCAGAGATGGTGTTCACTTACTTGCCCTACTGGTTAGCAAATGGGAGCGCGCGCATGTGCACGCTTCGCTCACACGCGCCCCGTCCAAACATGCGCTGTGATCGCAAGCACGCCTTGCACGCATGCACGTGGCTTCAAAGTGAGCCTACATAGACTGACATAGCGCCGGGGCGGGGGGGATGGGCCCACCCGCAGGTCGCTGCTACCGATTCTCCTGAACTGGTCTGAACCAGCTGAATGCCACCTGGATCAAAATCAAATTCAATATGCCTAATTTTTTAAAAAATCTGCCTTGTAGCTGTAAACCTATAGCTGCAAGAGCATTAAGTGAGGGGAGGAGGTTGCAGGCATTTCTCAGGAGTGTTTTTGATTGTTTTGATTGTTGTTTTGATCAGAGGTGGGTTCCTCCCGGTTCAGACCGGTTTGCCTGAATCAGTAGCAACCCGCTGGTGATGTCATGATGATATCACGGAACTGGTTCTGTCGGTGCCGGTCTGTGGATGCTGCCATCTTTTTTAGGGGGGATTATTTGGGGGGGGATTTTTTTAAAAAAAAATTCGGGTTTTTTTTTCTTCTGCACATGCGCAGAAGCCGAGTTTCTGGCACTGCGCATGTGTCGCCATCTTGTTTTTGGCTTTTTGGGGGGGGGGTTATTTTTTGGAACTGCGCATGCAAAACACGCATGCGCCCACAAGCCGCGTCCACGCGGCGCAGGAGGAAGCGAACCGGCAGCGAGGTAAGTTAGAACCCACCCCAGGTTTTGATCATTTTTTTGGGTACGTGGCAATATTGTGTGTATCAGGGAGACAAATCTGCAGTTGGAAATTCAGCAGGAACAAGCAGGACCAGAGAGAGAACTCCGCTGACCAAACTGGCTTGGTGCAAGGCGGGGGTCAGGGGAGACTGTAGATTTTGGAGAAAAGGCCAGAGGTCAGAAAAACACCTTGGGAAAGGTGATGGAATTCCAGAAGCTGAGAAGAGAGCTATTTCCCCCCTCTTTCCTTCTCCTTCCTGGATAGAAAAAGCAAGCCCAGGAATGATTGAAGGATCAAAACCAATAAAAAAACCCGTAAACAGCTCGGTTCGAAATTGTTTGTATACGTAGAGTTTGTGAAGCTAATTAAATATTATTGTGAAAAGGGAAGAATTGTGTCTGCTTGTTTGAAACGTTGCTGTCATTTCCCCCCCCCACACACACACACTCCCCCCCCACACACACACTCTTCAGCAGGCCATTATTCTGTATTCTCCACTCGATGATGAAAATGGGTCCCCATCCGTCAAATTTCTCACTCAACTGAGCCCTCCGTGAGCTTCGCCATTTGTCGGCACATTCCTCAAACATTGTTAAAGTTTGACAAGCCACCGAGATACGGTGCTAAAAGAAGAAGAGACAAAGCTCTCCTGAAAATGAACAAGAACAAAAGAACAAGAACAAAAGGCATTTGTCCTCCAGGCCAACGCTACCACCACCACCACCAAAAAAGGGAAAAGAAAAAAAAAGAAAAAGAAAGAATGCCAGGCCAAATCAGCAAGTCCGCAAGTGAATTTCCTAGTTATACCAGATGAAACATCACCCAAGCCATTTTGACGGATTGTTAATGTTACCAGGGTTGAACGTGATTAATATGCCTGCTCCATCAATGACAGAGAGGAAAAGGTTCTTTTTTTATTAAAAAAAAATATGCACAGAGGTGACCGTCTCTGAATTTGTTAAGAGAAGGAAAGGAGGTGGGGAGCTCGAAGAAATGCAGTGGGCCATGTTAGCAGCCTGGCCAGGTTCTTCTGGATCAAACCAGAAGTGGCCCTGATTGGAATGAAAGATGGGATGGAGAAGACTAGGTTGAAAAAATGCAGTGGGCCATGTTAGCAGCCTGGCCAGGTTCTTCTGGATCAAACCAGAAGTGCCCCTGATTGGAAACAAAAGATGGGATGGAGAAAACCAGGTTGAGAAAATGCAGTGGGCCATGTTAGCAGCCTGGCCAGGTTCTTCTGGATCAAACCAGAAGTGCCCCTGATTGGAAACAAAAGATGGGATGGAGAAAACCAGGTTGAGAAAATGCAGTGGGCCATGTTAGCAGCCTGGCCAGGTTCTTCTGGATCAAACCAGAAGTGCCCCTGATTGGAAACAAAAGATGGGATGGAGAAAATCAGGTTGAAAAAATGCAGTGGGCCATGTTAGCAGCCTGGCCAGGTTCTTCTGGATCAAACCAGAAGTGCCCCTGATTGGAAACAAAAGATGGGATGGAGAAAACCAGGTTGAGAAAATGCAGTGGGCCATGTTAGCAGCCTGGCCAGGTTCTTCTGGATCAAACCAGAAGTGCCCCTGATTGGAAACAAAAGATGGGATGGAGAAAACCAGGTTGAAAAAATGCAGTGGGCCATGTTAGCAGCCTGGCCAGGTTCTTCTGGATCAAACCAGAAGTGCCCCTGGATTGGAAACAAAAGATGGGATGGAGAAAACCATCTTCTCCTGAAGTAGCAGAAGAACATTTGATGGTCTTCACAGATTAACAGAGTCGGAAGGGACCTTGCAGGTCATCTAGTCCAATCCCATGCCCAAGCAGGAGACCCTTACATCTGCCTCTACCTAGGATCCAACTCACAACCTCCTGATTGTGAGGCAAGAGCTCTACTTCTAGGCCACGGCAGCTTTCTTTCTCTCTTTCTCCTGCCCAAGGAAGCGATTAAGAAGGATATGTGTATGTAATCATCAATATCAGCCATTCAGTTTTGTCTGACCCTCGGCATATGGATCTATGGATCAACACTCTCCATGGCCCTCTGTCTTGCACCTTCTCCTTCATATCTGCCATGGTCATCCTGGTGTCATACTTTATAGTGTCCAACCACTGGGAATTAGGTGGCCCCTTCTCTTTTTTCTGCTGATCATTCCCAGCATGATTGACTTTTCAAGGGAGTCAGCTCACATGACATGGCCAATGTGTGATTCCCTTTGTTTGGTGACCTTGGCTTTGAGTGATGTTTTGGTGAGGTTCGGTCTAGGACAGGGGTCCCCAAACTTGGCAACTTTAAGACTTGTGGACTTCAACTCCCAGAATTCTCCAGCCTGCTATGCTGGCTGGGGAATTCTGGGAGTTGAAGTCCACAAGTCTTAAAGTTGCCAAGTTTGAAGACCTCTGGTCTAGGACTTCTTTGTAATTTTTGCAGTCCATGGGAATGCATAATAGTCGTCTCCAGCACCACAGTTAGGAAGTGTCCACCCTTCTCCTATCTGCCTTTTCCAGAGTCCATTTTTTGCAGCCATAAATAACAATTGGATTGCGTTGACTAATCTACATTGATATCATGACTCTTCCAGAAATTATTCACACCAGACATTGAGGTCAGTTGTTCCAAGTACTGTACGCCTCCTGATCTCAAGGCTACACTCATCACATTGGTCAATTTGTGTGTGTAGAGCAACACAAATGGCACGTTTATTTTATTTTTTTATTTTTATTTTTATTTTATTTATTTATTTTGTCAACACGTGTACAAGATAACAGGTATTATATAAACATAAACAAAAGCAAAGTATGTATAGGTAAAAATTAGACAATAGGACAGAAGGACAGGGACGGTAGGCACGATGGTGTGCTTATGCCCGCCCCTTACAGACCTCTTAGGAATGGGGTGAGGTCGACTGTAGACAGTCTAAGGTTAAAGTTTTTGGGGTTTGGGGAGGAAACCACAGAGTCAGGTAGTGCATTGCAGGCATTGATCACTCTGTTGCTGAAGTCGTATTTTCTGCTGTCGAGTTTTGAGCGGTTTACATTGAGTTTGAATCTATTGTGTGCTCTTGTATTGTTGCGGTTGCAGCTGAAGTATTCATTGATAGGTAGGACATTGTAGCAGATGATTTTATGAACTACATTTAGGTCAGATCGAAGGCGACGTAGCTCTAAGTTGTCTAAGCGTAAAATTTCAAGTCTGGTGGAATAAGGAATTATGTTGCGAGTAGAAGAGTGGAGGACTCTTCTTGTGAAGTATTTCTGGACTCTCTCAACACTAGTAGTGATACAGAACAGATTATTTCCTCCCAAAAAGACTGGTGGGAATGGACAATACCCATGGGTCTTGAATATTTGATGGTCTCTCCAATCCTTCTCATGCCCAGGGAAGCATCCAAAAAGAATGTGTCTGTGTAGAGCAACAAAAATGGGACTTTTGAGGGGAATGTAAGCTATTACTGTACCATCTTTTCCATCACTAGGAGTGATATAGAACAGATTATTTCCTCCAAAAAAAGAATGGTGGGAATTGACAAAACTCAGATGCTTTGGACTGTAGGAAAAGCAGCTCTGCTCTTTGACAAGGCTGCTGTAAGAATATACAATTTTATGTGCCAGAAGTTGTGTTTGATTTTGGTTTGAATTCTTCATAGCTAGGGAACTGTAGATCAGAGTAAATCAATTTTGCTTTAACTTTTCAAGGAAAATGTGTCAATTCATTGTGAAGGGTTTTTTTTAACAAACAGTTTTAAGAATAAAAATATCTGAATCCCTTTTAATTCGCAAATGTCCCTAACACGTGAAATATTGGTAAATGGTTTCCCTTAACCTACATAATTCTTAACTTAAGTTCCTAAAATTACCTCTTTTTAATATACTTTTAATTCCATGGTGATGTCTTAAGTTATACACATTTGTCACAGGCAGGATTTTGAAATGCAAGTTTTACAAATATATTCTTTTTTTTTTACGGAACTACCTCATTGGTCATAAAAAGTAATCACATGACCCTGGGACAAGGGAACTGTGACAAGTACATGTCAGTTGCCAAGCATCTAAACTATGATCGCATAACCAGGGGGGTGCTGCAATCGTTATAAGGGTCAAAATTGGTCATAAATCACAGTTTCAGTGCTGTTGTAACAATGGAGAGTCACTGAATGGATGATTGTAAGCAGGGGTGGTCTTCAAAATTTTTAGCAAGGGGTTCTCTGCCCGGTTGCTGGGTGGCCGTGGCCACGATGGGTGTGGCCTAGTCGGCCTCCTGCACCACAAGGGAGGCGTTTTTGCCCTCCCCGGGTTCCGGAGGTTTTCTTCTAGCCTCCGGGAGGGCGAAAATGGCCTCCCCAGGCTCTGGAGGCCCCCTGGAGGCCAGAAACAGGCCTATTTCCGGGTTTCCCAAACTTCCGGTAGGCCTGTTTTTCTAAAGTGACCAGATATTTTTTTTTTAAGAGGGACACCATTGATGGGGGGCGGGGCCGCCTGGACGCCGCCATTTGAGTTTTGCCCTCTGCGCATGCGCAGAACGCTGTGCATGCGCAGAGGGCAAAAGAACGCTAATGTCGGCATCCAGGTGGGTGGGGGGGAGGCGGGAGGCCTTTCCTCACCTCCCGCCTCCCCTTCGGGAGCCGGCAGTGGCTTGGGCTGGCTGGCTGGCTGGCTGGCTGGCTGGCTGGCTGGTTAGATGCGGAGTCTCATGGTCCAGGAGGTTTCCGGTTCTCCTGTGCCTTCCTCGTTCCTCACTTGCGGTGGTTTCGAACCGGGCCTGGCGCTGCCCCCTGGCCCTTGGAGCGCATCAGTGGAACAACCGAGCGCTCCAGGGTTCTAGGATGCCCGATTGCTGGGGCCGCCACCGCCGCGCCCGCATCCTCTCCCTCGTTTTCTTGGCCGGAGACGAAAGAGGCGGCGCGGCCGGATGAAGAATGAGCGAGCGAGGGAAGGAAAGAGGGAATCGTACGGCTCCGCCCCGGACACACCAGCCGGCCACGCTACCTCCGTCGGGGCTGCAGCAACCCCAGGACCTCCCTCTCCAGGCGCGGCTTCCGGATCCGGACTACTCGCTTCGTTCTCTGGAGAGGCTGCATGCGCGCTTGTGTGTGTGTGTTCGTGAGCGCTCCAGCAACCCAGCGCTGGCAGAGGGGGAGCAGGAGAGCCAAGACTCGTAAGGTGACCAGACGTCCCGCTGTTTCAGCATTCTTTCCAAAAAAGCTTGACTTTTTGGAAAGAATGCGGGATGTGGGACACACGCTTGAAAAGCGTGTCTGTCCCGCCAAAAGCGGGACTCTGGTCACCTTATGTTTTTCGCCCTCCCCGAGCCTCTGCATACGTCCTGCACTTACCTGCATCTAAAATGGGTCACATGGGGACTCCTGGGAGGGGATGGGTAGGTGGGGCTAGCCAGGAGTGGGATTTGGGGGTTCTCTGAACTGCACAGAATCTTAGCTAGAGGTTCTCCCGAACCCCTGCGAACCCCCAGCAACCCACCCCTGATTGTAAGTCAAGGACTACCTGTATAGCTCCTCTACCCCTTTTAATTCAAGCATTTCTTTCTGATTCCCATTTAAGCAATCCTTAATTTGTTCTTAAGATAAAACAGGTTTATCTTTATAGAGATGAGGTGGCACAGTGGTTAGAGTGCAGCACTGCAACCTACTTCAGCTGATTGCTAGTTCAACAGTTCAGCTGTTCAAATCTCACCAGGCTCCAGGTTGACTCAGCCTTCCATCCTTCGAGGACCCAGATTGTTGAACTCTGTGAACCGCTTAGAGAGGGCTGTAAAGCACTATGAAGCAGTATATAAGTCTAAGTGCTATTGCTATTGCTATTGCTATTATCCTTAACAAGGCATGTACACAGATTAAAATAGGCTCCATATTTCTATCCTAAAAAGGTCGCCCATCTGGATACATCCAAAACAGATCATTTCTGTTGTGTTTTTTCCAAATTTTTTGATAGATTTAGATTTATCCTTTTGATTGAGAGCTCAAGAGGGCATACAAGGGGGAATCTCCCTTTATTTTATCAACTCCCTTCCCAAAACGCCCCTGGTGATAGATTGGGCCAAGTAATTGGACTTAAATCAATCGGTGGGTTTCCACAATGAGGGCAAAGTTAAACTGGAATCTTCTCAGTCCAAGTCTACTTTTTGTTCTCCCACAACTGGACTGATCTGGTCTGTTTTTGATAGTCATGTCCATGTCACATGTTTCTTGGAACCTCTGGAAATTTCTTAAGTTACATTGTTCACTTATAGATTATTTGATAGTCCAGTTATGAGAGCCCTAGGAATTGGCAGATACTTTAGAAGTTGGAGTCACATCAACTATAATTGAGGAAGTCCAATAATGAGCAAAAGTACTGCAGGAGATATAGTTTACCTTGCTCTTCATGTTTCCTTAAGTCTGAATTTACTAATTCCAGATGTTCAAGCATGTGTTCACGTAGGTTGCAACTTACCAAATTGCTATAAATTTCATCTGGAACCATGTCATCGACCATCTTGGGATAAGGAAACCCAATTCCAGAAATCCCCATTTGGCAGCTTTCCAAATTGTTGAACTACAAAATTTAGTTGTTGTTTTTTAAAATAAGTAATAAATGGGTAGACTGGGCTTCTCTTGTGAAAAATAAGGCATAACATGTATTTATCTTTTAGTTTCTGGTCTGATTCACTCCAGTCAGTTCACATAAATATTAAAATCATTTTTAAAAAATCAAATGACGAATGAAAATAAGAATTTATTTGCCAACTTGGACCTCAGGGATAGCAATAGCACTTAGACTTATATACTGTTTTATAGTGTTTCACACAGAAGTGGGTTCCTGCCGGAGCTGCCCGATATACAGTTCCGGTAGGGGGCGGCGGATTTCGCAACCGCTCCGGAGCCCTCTCTGGCGGTCCACCCGGCGCAGCGCCATTTTTTTTTTCAGTGATTTTCGGGCGATTTTGCTTCTGTGCATGCACGAAAGCAAAATCGCGCAGAAATCTTGTGAGGGGGTGGGCGCACGAGAGAGATTTCGACGAGATTTTGCCTCCGCGCATGCGCGGAAGCAAAGTTGCTTGCAGTGTCAGCATATTATCCCCCCACAAAAATCAAGCAAGCCCATGCAAAGTGCACACTTCTGAACGGGTAGGGAAGGTAAGTAGATTTCAACGCTGGGCAGATTGTATTTGGACAAGTGTGTCTAGTAGATCAAGACCATGTTGCTATCTAGATTAAACCCATCATCAGGAAACAAAATGGCAGCCGATACCAGGGCTACAAGATTGATCTAGCCCTGCTTAAGTAGGTCTCTCCTGCCAGCTAATGGCCTGCTGCATTCTATACCAGCTAACATGTCTGGATTGTCATGAAAAGCGGTCCAGCAGAGTGAATTAAAGCAATCCATTCTCAAGTTCATGAAGACGGGACTTGTTGTCACCAGAAGAAATGCAACATGAGCCGAAGCTAGAAAAAAATGTCTTCCAGACCAGCGGTGGGTTGCTCCCGGTTCGGACTAGTTCTTAGAACCGGTAGCACCGGCAGCGGGAGGCTCCGCCCACCCACCCGGGATGCTTCTGCACAGAAGCATTACGCAAGTGCAAACCGGTGGCAAAATTATTTACAACCCACCACTGTTCTGGACACAGTCTCCACCTCTTGATAGCAAAGAAAAGTTTGAATCTCTTTGCAACGCCTTTGAAATATGACACCCTTCCGGCAAGTCATAAGTGGTTAGCCCAGAATTGCATTTCATAAGATGAAAATCTTCAGAATAATAAATACACCTTTTCATTCCAAAGAAGGCAAACTCCTAAATACCAGTTTAGAAAAGCAACAGGATGAGAATCTTTACAAGAAACCAAGGACAACAACTTTTGAAGGGTTAAGTATGAGTTAGATCCTCATCCCAAGCAGTTAAGGTGCTTGGCTTGTCAACCTGAAAGTCAGCAGTTCGAGACTTGAGTGCTGCACGATGGGGCGAGTGCCCATTACGTGCCTCAGCTCCCTCGCACCTAGCAGTTTGAAAGCATGCAAATGCAAATAGATAAATAAGTACCACTTTGGTGGGAAGGTAACAGTGGTCCGTGTGCCTTGCATATACCCTATTTTTCGGAGTATAAGACGCACCGGAGTATAAGACACACCTTAGTTTTGGGGGAGGAAAACAAGGAAAAAAGGCCTCTGCATCTCAGCAATTTGCCAAACAGCAAACAGCACAGATGATATACACTGTTTGCTGTGTATTTCTGTGCATGTGTGCCTGACCCATAGAAATAGCAAAGAATTGGAGAAATGTACATAATGCCAGAAAGTTTTCTTAAATGTAATCACACTAACTCCTCCCAATTATTTAAATAGCTCTTCTATTTAAACTAGGGTTTAACTCAGCTGCCTTATCTTAATACTAAACAGGACACTGTTACATTTCAGATTATACTTTTACAGATCTTTAAATTTGATGTGGCTTTTTGGAAGTATAGTTATTCTCTGCTATTTAAAAGAAGATACAAAAGCACTGGGCCTCTTCAGAGCAAGCACTTATTTTAAAAAGCTTCTTCATTTTATTAAGTTGTCTAGAACAATAATAAAGCAGTCTTTAAAAAATAAGTCTAATAATTTGAACACTCTACAAACATTTATAGTTATTAACTGACCTCTTTCCAGTTTCAGCAGTCCAACATTGCCAGCAGTTGACCTTCAGGCAATTTGTCTCCTTGCAGCTACGGTAGTTAGTTTCATTTTAGCACGTGGCTTGCAAGCCTGTCAGCTGTGGGTCGTGAGGCAGATAATCACTTCCTTGTGCTAATCGGGCTCTGTGCTGTTTTCTGCAAAGAGGTAAATTGCTGAGAGGTAGAGGCCAAAGGGTGGGGGGTGGCTGGGTGGGTGGGGCTACATTCGGTGTATAAGACGCACCCAAGTTTTCACCCTCTTTTGGGGGGTAAAAATGTGTGTCTTATACTCCCAAAAATACGGTAGTCATGCCAGCCACATGACCATAGAAACATCTTTAGATACTGCTGGCTCCCTCAGTTAGGAAACAGAGATGAGAACCGACCTCTAGAGTTGGACATGACTGGACAGGGGAAACCTTCATCTTTTTACCTTTAAGTATGAGACCCATCCATCCCAGCAGAAATGTTGGCTGGTATAGTCTTCCCATCAGACAAAAAAAATGGATAGAAACACAGGTGCACTAGGTGCTTTTTCAAAAGGCAACTGGACTTTCTTCGTTTTGCTTGAAGATGTTTCGCTTCTCATCCAAGAAGCTTCTTCAGTTAACAGTTAACTTCTTCAGTGAACTGAAGAAGCTTCTTGGGTGACAAGCGAAACGTCTTCCAGGTAAAGCAAAGAATGCCCAAGTTGCCCTTTGAAAAAGCACCTTTGAGACAACCATGAACTGGATGGCTGAGAACCTCCATAGACTAGGGGTCTCCAACCTTGGCAACTTTAAGACTTGTGGACTTCAACTCCCAGAATTCCTCAGCCAGCTTTGCTGGCTGAGGAATTCTGGGAGTTGAAGTCCACAAGTCTTAAAGTTGCCAAGGTTGGAGACCCCTGCCATAGATGATATGTGCACTAGGTTCCTCTGGGTTTATACCGTATCTGTTCCAGTTTTCCTGGCATACCGTACGTCCTGTCTTCCATCTTTCCCAGAATCCTTTGCCTAACAAACTCTAAATCAGTGGTGGCGAACCTTTTTCGGCTTGCATGCCAAAAAGGGGGGGGCGCGCTCGCGAGCGCTCGCGTGCCCACACCCATTCCCTCCCCCCCACGCATGTGCACAACACCCCCCCATGCTGCCCCCTGTGCATGCGCACACACCCCCACCCCCGAGCAAAGGTTTACCGGAGCCTGGGACCACGAAACCGGCAAACTGGAAGTGCGAAAAAACACACTTCCGGTTTGCCGGTATGCTGTTTTTTGCACTCCGGAGGGTTCAGGGAAGCTCCCTGAAGCTCCGGAATGCAGAAAACTACAAAACGGACAAACCGGAAGTGCGGAAAAGTGCACTTCCGTTTTGTCTGTTTTGTAGTTTTTTGCATTCCGGAGCTTCAGGGAGCTTCCCTGAACCCTCCGGAGTGCAAAAAACAGCACACCGGCAAACCGGAAGTGCGTTTTTTTCGCACTTCCGGTTTGCCGGTGGGAAACCCTCGCGTGCCGGCTTCTATGGCTCCGCGTGCCACCTCTGGCATGCGTGCCATAGGTTCGCCACCACGGCTCTAAATGAACCCCATTCTTCACAAAAGCTGACAGTTTCCAAGTTTGGCCAAGCACATCTTGCTGAATACAGCTGTGGTGATCGAAGCGTTTTTGCATCTGACGGGCTGCAATTAGGCCGTTTGGAAAAGAGAGGCCGAAAGAGCTTTCCTGTGTTGGGGCTACACACGATATTAATGACTTGGGTTTTCTCTCTCTCTCTCTCTCTCTCTCTCTCTCTCTCTCTCTCTCTCTCTCTCTTTCTCTCTCTTTGAAAGATCTGAAGCAAGCCTGCTGCTCAACCCATTCTGGCTTGTAATGAGCATATTAATAAGCAGGGTGGCCCAGGTTAATCCCGCCAGCTTTAAAAACACACAGTTTGGTTGGGAGGGGAGGAAACACAACGTTTCATTAAGGAAATCAGGATGGAACAGTTGCTTGTGGGAAAGGCAGCTGGCTTGGCCCCAAGGTTTTCAGAACCTAGCCACTCCCCTTTAGTCATTACAGAAAGAAACCTGACAAGATGAGAAATTACACCAGGAAGAAAGAATATTAGGATTAATTGTCTTGAACCAGTGCAGCGGAGCAGGTATGCAAGTGAAATCAAGGTGCAGATAATGAGGGCCAATGAGAACCTTTCATTGTCTTCCCTCATAAAGAAAAGTATTTAAAACAGCCTATTCAGCTCTTTCTGGGCTGCTAAAAATGGATGATTATTTTTTTTAAAAAAAAGAAGAAGAAAATGGGGGGGGGCAAGTTCCAAACATTCCTTGCTATACGATAATTATAGAGTAATAAAGAAAATGCCTTTTTCAGTGTATCAGGTTTAACTTTCAGGTACATTGTACATTGTGTTTAACGGTGATGAGTTACATGAGGGATTGTTACATCTTTTCTTTGGTGCTACCTCTTTTCTTTACCACCTGGGATTGATCTTTCTATCATCTATCTATCCATTCATATTGATCTATTTATCTATCCATCCACATCTATCTATCTATCTATCTATCTATCTATCTATCTATCTATCTATCTATCTATCTATCTATCTGTATTTATCAATTAGCTACAACATGTATTTAATATACTTATCAATTATCTCTCTCTATCTATCATCCATCTTTCCCATTTATTTATTGTCATTTATTGACAATATAGAATAAATAGGTGGGAAAGAGATGACTGACTGATAGAGAGAGATGAATGGATAGATATAGATGATTGATAGGTATATTAAATACATGATATAGCAATTGATAAATAGATACAGATGGAAAGAGAAATAAATTGTAGATAGATGATCTATCTATCTATCTATCTATCTATCTATCTATCTATCTATCTATCTATCTATCTATCTATCTATCAATCAATCAATCAATCATCTGGCCTACCTACCTACCTACCTACTTATCATCTATCTATCTATCTATCTATCTATCTATCTGTCTGTCTGTCTGTCTGTCTGTCTGTCTGTCTGTCTGTCTGTCTGTCTGTCTGTCTGTCTGTCTGTCTGTCTGTCTGTCTACCTACCTACCTA
Source organism: Diadophis punctatus similis (assembly GCA_023053685.1). NCBI lineage: Eukaryota > Metazoa > Chordata > Lepidosauria > Squamata > Dipsadidae > Diadophis > Diadophis punctatus. The sequence continues at coordinate 136,212 of JALIGW010000091.1, read as the reverse complement.
CCTAACCAGTTCTTTAGAACCGTTAGTAAACCGGTGATGCTGTCATGGAGCCGGTTCTGTCAGTGCCAGTCTGTGGGCGCCGCCATCTTGGATTTTGCTTCTGTGCATGCGCAGAAGCTATTTTTTGATTGCTGCAGGCACCCCTGAGCAAACCAGCAGCAAACGGATCCACAACCCACCCCTGGTATGGAAAGTCAGCATTTGGCTTCTAATAATCCCCTAAGGTCAAAAATTCTTCCATTGTCAGTTTTCAGATCTCTAGTTTGAGAAACAGATGCCTCTCTCCCCCCCCACCCAAAAAATACAAATTTTGATGAATGAGTTTAACATGGGAATGGTCAAGAATGTAACAAAGAACATTTGACTGAGCACAACTTGAATCTCTGTCAAGTCTCTCTCTACAGTTCTCCTGGAATAAAAATATTTTTTTGGATAAAGACAGAGGTATATTCCGTTTTTAGCAAGGTGAATGGATGGGCTTTTTTTATTTAGCAAGCTCAGCTTACTATGATAGATGGCTATTTAAAAACGATATGTGTGTTGGATGGGGAAACCAAAAGGTCACACTATAAAAGGCTTTTTAAAAAGAAAAATACAGCAGACTTAAGCATGCAGACAATCTGTCTCATTGTGGGTAGCCGATTTAAATGAAGGAAGTTCCCCACAATTGCAAGCCACTTGTAGTCACAGATAGATTCTATTGGGAAAGGATTTTGGAAATCATCCTGTCCTTTTGATAAGACTCCCTCTCTGCCAAAATCAAACAAAAAAGGCCGGATTTCCCATCACCAGAGGTGGGCTCCTCCCGGTTCGCACCAGTTCTATAGAACCATAGTAAGCCGGTGGAGACGTCACGGAGCCGGTTCTGTCGGTGCTGGTCCGTGGACGCCGCCATCTTTTTTTTTGTTTTTTTGTTTTTTTATATATATATATATATATATATATATATATATATATATATATATATATATATATATATATATATATATATATATATATATATATTAATTTTTTGCTGGTTTTTGCTTCTGTGCATGCGCAGAAGCTGAGTTTTCGGCACTACATATGCGCCGCCATCTTGTTTTCAGCTTGTTTTTGCTATTTTTGCTTGGTTTTTTGGCACTGCGCCTGCACAGCCATGCAGTGTGGCCATGCAGCACTCAATATGCGCACAGCCACGCAGCGCGGGAGGAAGCGAACCGGTGATCAGGTAAGTTAGATAGAACCCACCCCTGCCCATCACAGAATCTCTTTTTCAGAGCAAATGGAGTAAAACATCACAGAGGAAATGTGTAGGGAAGAACAACAAAGATACTAAGGGGTATGGACACTAAATCATATGATGAATGATTGAGGAAACTAAGTATGTCTAGTCTAAAAAAGAGAAGGATTGGGGTGACATGAGAGCTGTCTTCCAATACTTGAGGGATTATTACAGAGAAGGTGGGGGAGATTGATTTATTCTTCAAGCGCCTGAGGGCAGGACAAGAAGCAATGGGTTATTAGAATTCTTTATTGGCCAAGAATGATTGGACACACAAGGAATTTGTCTCTGGTGCATAAGCTCTCAGTGTACATACAAGCAACAAGTGATAAATCATGATTATAATCATAAAATACATTCATCATAAATCATAAGATACAACACTCAGTGACAGTCAGAGGATACTAAATAAGCAATCAACATAAATCATACTAAATAAAACAGTGAATATAAATCATAAGATACAAGCAAACAAAGTTATAGTCATAAGAAGATAAGGAAGTAGGTAATAGGAAAAATGAGAAGGATAATAGTAATACAGCCCTACTAGATAGTTTGACAAGAGTTGTGGGAATTAGTTGTTTAGCAGAGTGATGGCATGGGGGGGGGGAATGTCCTTGTGTCTAGTTGTTTTGGTGTGCAATGCCCTATAGCATCATCTTGAGGGAAGAAGTTAAAACAGTTTATGTCCAGGATGTGAGGGGTCTGCAGATATTTTCACAGCCCTCTTTAACAGCCATTAAAGAGTGATCCAGCCTAGAAGGAAGGATAAATTTCCTGACAGTGAGAAGGATTAATCAGTGGAATAATTTGCCTTCAGAAGTTGTGGGTGCTCCATCACTGGAGGTTTTCAAGAAGAGATTGGACAAATAACCGTTTGTCTGGAAAGATATAGGGTCCCTTGCTTGGACTAGAAGACCTCCAAGGTTGCTTCCAGCCTTATTATTCTATGTTCTACAGAGAACAGTCCTGATCAGAGTCTTTCTAAAGAGTTATCTTTTGGGGGGGGGGGTGGAGCAGTCAACTGAGACAAGAGAATAAAATTTGCATCAGTCCTGTTGATGAGGAGGAAGGTATTTTTTTTATTTTTTTTATTTATTTATTTATTTATTTTATTTAGGATTCTTATATGCCGCCCTACTCCCTGGGGACTCAAGGCGGCGTACAACATTTGAAGAACCACTAAACAATATCATATAAAACAATTTAAAATACATTTTAAAAAGCAAACACAATCTTACATACATGGGGGAGACCGAGATGGTGTTATCTCAAAACCCTGCCTACCAGAAGAGCCATGTCTTCACGGCTTTTCGGAAGGCCAGCAAGGTGGAGATAATTCGTATCTCTGGGGGGAGTTGGTTTCAGAGAGCAGGGGCCCCCACAGAGAAGGCCCTCCCCCTAGGCCCCGCCAGCCGACATTGTTTGGTTGACGGGACCTGGAGGAGACCCACTCTGTGGGACCTGACCGGTAGAAGGGAAGTATGAGGTAGAATGCAGTCCCGGAGGTAACCTGGTCCTAAGCCATGTAGGGCTTTAAAGATGAACACCTTGAATTGTACCCGGAGACCAATGGGCAGCCAATGCAACTGGCGGAGTATGGGTGTTACGTGGGTGTATCTTTAAACACCCACTACAGCACGTGCAGCCGCATTTTGCACCAGTTGAAGTCTCCGAATACTCTTCAAGGGTAGCCCCATGTAGAGCGCATTACAGTAGTCCAATCGGGAGGTTGGCTGAATTGTTAAGACCCTTGTTAATGGCTGAATTGTTAATGGCTGAATTGTTAAGACCCTCACTGCAGTTTTGCTTAACAAAGACCTAAATTCAGCCATAAAAGACTCCCAAAGATGGTCCATAAAATTCACAAACATGAAAACTTAAGAGACTCTCTGATCCCAGGGTCATAATTTAAAAAGCACCCGTACCGAAGGAAAGAGGAATGGGGAGGGAAGAAGAATATTGGAGTTGATTTTCTTGTCCCTAAATAGGAAGAGAAAATAAAATCTAAGAATGTATCTAAAGGACAGAAAGATCTAATGAATGGATGGAATGACATTCCTCCTCTGATGGTAATGATAGCTAGTGGTGATTCCTCATTGGTTCTGTATCCCCAGGTCAACTGAATACACATCTTTTTTTGCATTCTGATGGCCGATTTACAATGCAGAATTATGGACAAACACAGAAAACTGGAAGAGCTAGAATTGCTTAGATCCACCCATTGCTAGATGGAAAGTGGACAATTGCAGCAGAAGGGAAGTTCTGACAATTACTACTTAATTCATTCCTTTCTCTGAGCTTGGAAAAGCTTTAGCCCTTTTTGTTGAACCAGTTCCCAAGGACTTTATTCTTTCTACTCTACATACTTTACCATGTTTAGAGAACATTTGTATTTGTATTTGTTTATTTGTCAAGCATATATGATTATAAGCAAAGTACAAACAGTAAAACATTATTGAATATAAATGTAATATTACAAGCATGAATAAGAGTAAAAGAGGTATGAATATATGGGTACATTAGGACAGGAATGGTAGGCACGATTGTGCACTTATGCACGCCCCTTACTGACCTCTTAGGAAAGGGGTGAGGTCAATGGTAGATAACATGGTTGCCTGCATGATGATCCCCATAAACCAAGGAAACCTATTTCTCTAAGCTTTCTCTTTGGAGATTCTTTGGGGAGGCAGAAGAAAGAACAGTAGAGGTTTATTGCAAGCTATCACTCTACCCAAGGAGGAATGTCAAGAAATATGGAAGATGTACCCCTGTAACCACTTGAGCAATCCTTGGCTCATGAGTGGTACTGAGGGAGCCTAAAGCACACTGCTCAGTTTACAAGGTTCTTTTTCAAACATTAGTACTCAAACAAATTATAACTGCAGCGGCAGTTGTTGTACAGTGTCAAGTTCTAAGGGCTTCCTTCAAAAGTTGGATTTTTGACACCGGAATTCAGGGTTTGGTTCCCCCTTGAAGAAAAACTGCAATTGAGCCCCAAAGACCTTCCTTGAGAAACTATTCTGAAATTCCTCGTGTCAAAAATAACTTTCCTGACTCACTTCTACAGTTATCTGAAAATGCAACTGTTGTTTTGAGCTTAACTGAGATGCAAGAAGGAGGGAAAGAATTTATCAATTCCCATCATGAATTGCTTTAATTCCCTTTTGGGTCAGCCAAGATATTGGACATCAGAAGACCTTCCATCAACAAATTAAGCACTGTGTGCTCTGTGAAAAAGGAAGACTGGTTTTTCTAACAAGCTAGATCTGGATTCCAGAAGGATGTGTTTTATCACACAGAGAGGCACCTGTGTTATATTAGGGTTAGGGTCTGTTCAAAAGTGAGAGAAAACATGTGTACATGGTTGAAGGTGAAAATTTTTGCCTTTAATCTTAGACTTCCATCTGTAAACATCTTTCTCTATTCCCCACCCCATAACCTCCACTGAAACCTACATGCATAACAGAATGACTAACACAACATTTTTCAGCAAATTGTTTCCATTTCTGACTTTTTCTTTCACCGTCTTAATCTTTTTCTTGTATTACTTGTTGCAATAAATATATCTGAGCTTTCAATAAATTGGGGAGACATTTTATCACAGTGTAAGCCATGAAAATAATTGCAATCTGTGCATAGAACCATGTTTCCTTATTTTTCTCTTCTTTGTTTTTCTTTTTCCATCAAACCAGCTACCTAACTACAGGAATATACTGCTTGCTGTGACCTTCATTTCCAGTATTAGCAGAGCCGAGAATAAAACTAGGTTTGGCTTTCTTCCCTTCTCCCTGTACCATTCCTAACCTGTCATTCATGACCTAATCAGGGTGAATTAACTATGGGTTTCTTGCAACTGTTTTGTGGGAGAGGGGATGTTGGAGGTGGCCTTTTGAAGTTCTCCATTCAATTTATGGGCTGAGAACTGGATGGAGACATTTTTCTACACTTCTCTGGCACTAACGTCTCCAACATTTTTTTTTATCAAGAGCATCTCTCTCTTTTCATGACCAGGGTATCAATATTACTGGACCTCCTAGGACTAGTTTTCTACTAATATCATCCCCTGGGAGTTAATTGAAGGGGTAGGAAACCAGGAAGGCTGGAGAGATCATTATACCATGAAAGTCAAGGTATTCATACAAAGTTCTTGGCCGCTTCGTGTCTCAGTAAGTCCAAGAAAGCCACACTCATGATAATCCCTTCCCAATTCTCTTCTTCACCGAAAGCATATTCTCCTTCATCAAACCGAATGAGAATTGTTAAAAGAAAAGAAAAGGAGATTTTTTCCTGCCTGGAACTAATGTGTTTCACAGCAGGGACCATCTTAGAAGAAGCATTACATTAAAAAAAAAGTCAACTCCGCACGCGGTTAGAAAAACGAAGGAACTTCCCTTTTGTAAGGTCCTGTCCCTGTGGGTTTCGCCCCCTCATGTCTTAATTTTCTAACCGTAGCCCTCTGCTACCCGATTAATCTTTTTAAATTGAACTGAAGAGTTTTGTAATCCAACAACGGTGATTTTTTTAAATTAAAAATTATTTTTTATAAAAAAATTATTTTTTTAAATAAAAAAACTCTCTTTTTTTGAATCGGGGCGAACGGACAAACTCTAAATATTGCGGGCCTTTTCAAATCTCCTTCTGAGGATGCTGGGAGATTGGAAAGCTCCTTTTTGGAGCACCGTAGACAAGCCTGAGTTGCAAGAAAGGTGATCAAAAGGACTTGTACCAGCTACCGTGCCCTTTCTTTAGAAGGAAGGTGAATTCCAGCATCTGGAGATGATAGAACGCATGATTAACAATACCACCGAGAATGATTAATATCTTCTTAAAGCACCAACTTCCAGATTATCCATCATTTCATTAGGGGGGAGGCCCTCTTTTTGAAAGGGGGGTGGGCTCCTGAACCATGAATAACTCTTGACATGTTTACTAATTGAGTTGCGGAGTCTGCTGACTATAACAGGAACTATCTTTTTTTTTTAGTTTGTTTTGTTTTTCCTTCCCAAGATGAAGGAGAAGGAAAAGAGGCCGTAAATTTGGGACGTTAGCTCCATCAAGCCATTCTTTCTGCACATGCTGGTCTCCGGCAATTAACCCTTCGTTCTTAGAACCGACATTTCATGTTGGCATCTTAACCGGCCGCCTTTATGGGATGTAAGTGGTTTTCAGGGCGAAGGCAAATCAAAATAGCGTGGAAAGTTTAGTAAATAAGATTTGATCTATCATTTAAGTGGAAGAAGGGGTCAGACTGAACAGAGCCTTTCCATTTGCAGATGGGGAAAAGGTTTTCAGGCTTTCTGTTGTCAGTGAGATAAGATAACTTTCTGCCTGGAATAAACTGGTTGACCTGGAGGGAAGGTTTAAAATTGCCCTCTTGCAAATATTCCAATTGACTACATCAAGGAATGTCTATTTTAAGGAGAGGATTTTTCAAAAGTACTTTAAATAAATTAGATGTTTTTTCCCCTCCAGGAGCTGTAAGTGCTTAAATAGGAATCTTCCTTCACTGCAGCCTTCAGCTACCCACTGATGTAGAGGGCCAAGGGAAATCGATTGATCCAGAATAGACTCTTCTCTTCTCTTCTCTTCTCTTCTCTTCTCTTCTCTTCTCTTCTCTTCTCTTCTCTTCTCTTCTCTTCTCTTCTCTTCTTCCCTCCCCTCCCCTCCCCTCCTCTCCTCCCCTCCCCTCCTCAATTCTCCTCCCCTCCCCTCCTCTCCTCCCTTCAACCAACAGGATATTGGATTAAATAATGGGGGAAATTATGTGGCCTTCTAGCATCCTTTATCTCTTGTTATGGTAGAGGTTGCTGCTACAGGTTGTAGTTAATGATAATGTTACCTAGTTTGGGTAATGAAATGTCTGCAAGAAAAAAAATGTCTCAGAGAGCATCAAGGACCCCTCAGTAGTTGTTCCTCCTCCTCCTCTATAAACTGATTTTTAGTCTGCTAGTTTCTTTGGGGTGAATATTGTTGGTTCTCTCTCTGTATTTCTGTCCAATACACACATATGGTGACCACTAAGTTAGGGAAGGCACCTTTGACTTTAATCTCTTTTACAGCTGACCGAGTTGAAAGACTGAACTCGCTTGCTCCAGGGAAAATATCACCCACTTTATTTCCAGCCAGTTTATGGATGTAAGTCTGCTTACATGCATTATGTTGCAGACTGAAAAATCCTTAAGATAGGCGTCTTCCCCAGCTTTTCCTGAAGATGTGCTACATTATATTCTATTATTACACCATATGTCTTTTTTTTTAATATACTTTTTGTTCAAAGTTTTCCACATTTAAAATCACAATTTCACTAATACGGCTTTCTGATATTGGAGCTTTTTCTTAATTCTACGTTTTTCATATTAAGGCCTATTGTTTTTTACATAAACGTTCTTATATCTTATCTACTCCTTTATACATTTTGTACATTAATTTGTATCCATTTACACTCTAAAAATAAATTTTTCCATTTTGTTACATTATCCTACAATCCATGTAAAAATTTTCCAATATGTTCTTTTCTTTAGTTTATTTCTTTTATTTCTTAAATTTGTTTGCTGCCCATAGATTCCAGATGTCAAAACTGGCATTCTGTATCGATACTCTTTTGAGTTGAAATTCTGAAAAGAGTGCAGAGAAGAGCAACAAAGATGATTAGGGGCCTGGAGGCTAAAACACATGAAGAATGGTAGTTGGAATTGGCTTTGTTTAGTCTAGTCAAAAGAAGGACCAGGGGAAACATGATAGTGTTCCAATATTTGAGGGGCTGCCACAAAGACGAATGGGTCAACCTATTCTCCAAAGCACCTGAGGGCCAGACCAGAAGTAACAGATGGAAACTTACCAAGGGAAAATCCAACTTAGAACTAAGGAGAAATTTCCTGTCCGTGAGAACAATTCATCAGTGGAATGGCTTTCCCTCCAGAAGTTGTGGTGGCTCCATCACTGGAGGTTTTCAAGAAGAGACTGAACAGCCACCTTTCTGAAATGGTATAGGGTCTCCTGCTTGAGCAAGGGGTTGGACTAAAAAAACCTCCAAGGTCCTTTCCAACTCTGTTACTCTGTTATTCCTTTTCCTCAAAGTATAGAAGAATTCTGAGCAATACTCTAAATCGGCAACATCTGAATGCAGATGCTGTTGCAAGAGTAATCTTTTCTCTGGTCATCCCACAAGTATGTGGCTTAGCAATGTAGGAGGAATAGATGCCAACTCTTGGCAGCCTCATAACCTGATTGCTGATATCTATACGTCTATTTTGTTAATGGTGTTTCCAGAGGTCAGATCAATACCTTGCTGCATTTCATGTCATGCTTATAATATAGAATATCCTCTTATGTTAATCTCATATTCCTGGAGTTTTTGATGGGCAGCAGTGAGGCAGAATACTAAATATGTGATTACTCATTATCGGAGGAAGTGTGTTTTCAATGCGGCAGCCCTCGCGATCAATGCGAACCTGACAGAAGGTTTAAGAAGCCGCAGGAATGTTTCACAGAAGGGGGCTAGCTTGGCCCCAGCAACTGGACAATTCTACATAGCTGTTTGGGGTCAGCATTGACCTGGATCCTGAGATCCAGCACAGTCCTACATTTTAAAGGGCCACAGTTTGGGTTAATCTCGTATTTGTCTTGTCATGCTAATATGAGATTTGGTAATATTGGACGGGAAGGACCAGAGAAAGGGGGGGAAATACTCATATACTTCCCTGTAGCTCCCAATTCTCAACAGCGCAATTAACCAGCCCAACTATTTTTATTGTTTTTCTTAATTTCTGAGACTGGAAATAAGGAAGTAGTGAGTGGAGTAATATAGAATAAATATTAGTATGGATAGAATGGGATAAATACAGAAAACCTTTCTCCTTGTTTCCTTTTTCTATGTTACTCACAAACATCAATATTTTCGTGATTCATGTTCAATAAACCTGGGCATAGGATCATGACTTTGTTGGCCAATATCATGGTGCAGAAAAAAATTCCTAATTTTTTTTCTCTTCCAATTTTTATTCTGTGAAAGAGAGTTTGCTTTCTCATGAGCAAAGCACGGTGTTCTTGCACATACCAATGGGGCAGGGGTTTGTTATTTCAATTTAATAATATTTGTATTATACATTTCTTTTTTTAAAAGGGAGAAAATAGGAGAAAGAAAAAGAAAGAAAAGAGAAAATGAATGAGTAGAATTTGCAGGCATCACAGAATTTGGTTAAAATTTTCAATATTTCATTAATTAGTTTTAGGATATCTATCTATCTATCTATCTATCTATCTATCTATCTATCTATCTATCTATCTATCTATCTATCTATCTATCTATCTATCTATCTATCTAGCAATATATCCCTGCAAAAAGATGATAGATAGATAGATAGATAGATAGATAGATAGATAGATAGATAGATAGATAGATAGATAGATAGATAGATAGAGACAGACAGACAGACAGACAGACAGACAGACAGACAGACAGACAGACAGACAGACAGACAACAGACAGAGACATAGAGCGATAGAGTGATAGAGATAGATAGATAGATAGATAGATAGATAGATAGATAGATAGATAGATAGATAGAGACAGACAGACAGACAGACAGACAGACAGACAGACAGACAGACAGACAGACAACAGACAGAGACATAGAGCGATAGAGTGATAGAGATAGATAGATAGATAGATAGATAGATAGATAGATAGATAGATAGATAGATAGATAGATAGATAGATAGACAGATAGAGAGAGAGAGACAGACAAACAGAGAGAGAGAGAGAGAGAGAAAGAGAGAGAGAGAGAGAGAGAGAGAGAGAGAGAGAGAGAGAATATTTGTGTGTGTGAGAGAGAAAATGTGTGGGTGCACATAATTTTGAAAACATCAATATGTTATTAAATTCCAAACAGTATGTGGCAATGGCAATAATCAACATAAATCATAAAATAAGAATAAAGGTCATAGCAAATATTATCCAAACTACTAAAGACATATTATGATTTAACAGAGCTGTAAGACCTAGAACATCAAGACATAATGTGAAAAGTCCATATACAGAATTAGAATACAGAAATGGTTTCTTAAAGTTTGATTCCCTTATTTCTCTTCATATCATACAACTCTTTCACTTTTTACCATCAATCAAATTTCATATTTTATTGATAGTCATATTCTGATTGATAGATTGAGCTGGTTTGCATGAATCTTGTAACGTTCATTTTATTTTTCTCCTGTCCAATGATTTGTAGTCTCTCAGGCTTCCCACGTGTCAATTAAAATATTCAGGGTAGTTTGATTGGCTGATTTTTAGTTTACTAGTCTAGCCAAACTTCTGAAATTCCTGTTTTTCATCTATGTCAGATTCTGCTTAGCATTTCTTGAGATCAACCAAGGTCATCTAGGCGCTGTCATTAGCTTAATTAAATACAGTTAATTTCGTTCATCCTGATGCAGTATTTAATAATATTTAATCTTTAATCCCAATGTAATATGTCACATTAAAATGGTGCAGTCAGATGACAACTTTTAAGAGGATTCTGATTCATATGCATGGGGCAGGAGGGGAAGCTGAATCTTTAGATTGTCCCTCCTGATTAAGAGCATCCCTTGGGCATATGGATGCATCATGAAACCTGAACACCATAGACAGGACATCTTTTTCGCATTCTCTGACTTTAAACATTTAATTTAATTTGACTTTAATATGACCAAATTCAGAGACTCTGTATTTGAATAGCATCAATTGAAATGAATCTTTGACTTCGGGATTTACCGATTAGACTGATAGATTTATAGAAATGGCTTGTTTATACTATTAGGAAAAAGGAAAAAGTTGTGATTTGATGTTAATGCCTTATTTTACTGTAACAGGGAGAGTCAGAAGTCAATTCTTTTTTTTACTTTTTCTTTTTTTTTTCTTATCTTTCTTCACCTCTCCTTCCCTTTTCCTTCCCCTCTGCATTCCTATTTACTTTGTATTTTGTATTTTATATTACTCTATAGCTCAATAAAAGTGTTGTTTAATAACTGATGCATTCATATAACCTCCATCTAAGACTGGTTCACATATGCATTCACCAATATAAATCATTGATTGTAGGAGAAGGACAGGGGAGGAGTCAAGAGAGGACTCAATCTAGAATCATTATGTGCCCACAAGCGCTCCAAATCCAGCCCCCATTTGAATTCCATTGACTCTGATCTAGTGCCAATTTTGACTAGATTCTTGTGTTTAGGCACAAGCAATACATTGGCTTAATTAGAACCATTACCTATTTTGACCTTCATTCTTGACAGTTGGTAGTTCAACATCTAAATGTCTATAGCCATGATGGCGAATCTATGGCACGCGTGCCAGAGGTGGCACGCAGAGCCCTCTCTGTGGGCACGTGCGCCATCGCCAGTTGCTCTTCTGGTTTCCAATGTGCACGAAGACCAGCTGGTCGGCGCATATGCACACGCCGGCCACCTGGTCTTCGGATTTCCAGTGCTCAGACGCACACGAACGCGTGCATGCACGCACGCATATTCCGGTTTGGGCACTCGGTGCCAAAAAGGTTCGCTATCACTGGTCTATAGAGATTCTCAGTCATCCAGGTCATGGTTGTCCCAAAGGAGCTTTTTCAAAAGATTGCTGGACTTTGTTTTTCCTTGAAGATATTTCAATTCTCATCCAAGAAGCTTCTTCAGTTCTTCAAACATAATTCCAAACGGACTTCCGGTTTTGGAGCGCTTCATCGCAGACATCCCTCGTTGGATGCCTTTCCGATCTTTGTTAAAAGCCGCCAGAACAGCTGTCTGGCGGCTTTAAAATCTCTTCCCCGGGCAAAGGGGAGAGATGAGAGCCTGACAGGAGGGGTAGAGCCCCCCCAGCGCCTTAGGAGCCATCTGGCAGGGCGCGAAGGGAGAGCTCCCCATGCAGCCTGTCTCCAGCTCCGAAGATCCGGAAACCTCTGCCTTTTGCAGAGCTAGATGGAGTGACCAGCTGCTGCTTCAAAAATGGGATTTATAACTACATTTAAACTATAGAAGCAGACAGAGAGAAACAGGCGTGAGATGGGCAAGTACTGAAACCTCTTTTTTTCCTTTTTTTTTCAACTCCTGGGTAAGCTTTCACTTCGGCAAGGGAACAAAGGAAACAGAGTAACAATATGGCGATTGAGAAGTGAAAGTGACTTTCGTTTCCCCAGAGGCTTTTTTTTTTTTTTCTTTCTCTCTCTCTTATGGAAACTTTTAACTTGGAAAAATGGTTTTTTCTTTCTCTGTCTCCTAACTCTGGATTAAAGTTATAATAGAAATATTTTCAATAATAAAAGACTATCTGATTTTTAAACTGGAAAGAACTTTAATCAGGCAACTGGCTTTCTTTCTTTTTTGTACTCTTTTAAAACACCAATGGCTTCAAAGTTTGGAAAGACTGTTTTGACTAAAAGAAATGACTATTCATCTGGATATATTTCTAAAATGCAACTTAACACTGAGCTAACACCTCCACAGCTTTTGACACCTGAAAATTTATTAAATAATTTAAAGATTATGAAACATGAACTTACTTTGGAATTTAACCAGAAAATAAGTGAGATAGACCATAAGATGCAGGCTGCTTTGAAGAATATGAATCAACAACTAAGATTTGATGTGTTAGAGGTTTGCAAAGGCTTAGCAACAAATATTGAAGTTTTGGCAGAACGTATTGAAACAAATAAACAAGCTTTGGCAACTTCGGTGAATTACATAGATAAAATCCAAAATGACATTGCAAATTTTGAAAAAGAGGTCTTAATGACTCAGTTCAGATCTATGGAAGTTGCTATAAGGATTAGAGGTTTGAAAGAAGGATTATATGAAAATTTAAAAGGCAGGATGGTTGACATATTGGATCAGGTGTCTGGAATTTCTAAAGCGGAATTGGCTACACAAATCGACAAAACATACAGAATCAACTCGTGGTACGCCAAACAAAAGCATCTACCAAGGGATATTGTCATATATTTTACCACAAGAGCTCTACGGAACAGAATTATACAAGCAACGTTTAACAATAATCTTATGGTGAATGGTCAGGAACTAAAGATTTGGAAAGAAATCCCCTCTAAAATGCTTAAAGCCAGGAAAAGCTATACTTTTTTGATTGATGAATTTAAGAGATTAAATTTACAATATAAATGGGAAGCACCAGTTGGAGTAACAGTGAAATTTTCTGGAAAAAGATACCGGCTCAACACGATAAAAAAAGCTACTGAATTTTATGTCAATGTTCTAAAGGCTGATATATCCAAGATTCCAGAAGAAGGGTGTATCAAAATAAAAGAGGAGGAGGAGGGGAAGCCACCTTCGATGGATCAAAAAGAAATAGACCCAAAAATCCAAAAGGAGTGCCTGAATCAGATAGCTGGGGAAGAGGAGATGGAGGTTTGGGAGCAGACGGGAGACGACTTGACAAATTTGAATTTATTGAACTATTAAAAGATGAACTATCAAGATACAAAACAATGTGATGTTGAAATATATTGGATGGATAGAGACTAATATGATTGTATTTTATCTTTTCCCTATCTAATGATTACTTATGCAATATTTAGTTAAGTTTTATATAATTTTGAGGTTATTTTTAATGTTGATAATATTAGATATATATAGTTTGTTGAAGATTTGTTTATTGTTTATTCTTCTTTTATTTTCTTTTTTTGTTTATTGAAGTTAGCGAATTAATTTAGAATAATATTATCTTATTAATATCATGATGAAATTTAATATTTGATGATTACTTATGTAACATTTAGTTAAGTTTTATCTTAGAGGTTATTTCTAATGTCAATAATATTAGTTTAAGATTTGTGTATTTTATATTTAGTTATTACTTATGTAACACTTACCTTGTATAAGATAGAGGATTGAAGGGAGGAGGTAGGAGGTTTGTTTGTTTGTAGTGTTAAAGAGTTTTCTCTTTCTTTCTTTCTTTTTTTTTATTCTCTTTCTTTTTTTTCTCTCTCTCTTTTTTGTATCTTTACTATTGTATACAAATGCGATATATTAGTACTGTATAGTATGGAGTTGAAGTTTTTTTAAAAATAGTGTTCTTTTTTTCCTTTTTCCTTTTTCTTTTTATTAACAATTTAAACTTATTATTATGCCCTGTATTATCTCTGGGAAGTCCGGGGGGGGGGAGGTGGGGAGGGAAGGGGGTGGGTCTGGGGGGGAGAAATAAAAATGTTTGTACTTTGGATTTAATATTTTGTTACCACTTATGTAAGTTTGTACTAATAAAACTTTTTTGAGAAAAAAAAAAAAAACATAATTCCAAACCAGTGCAGGGTTTCACAACTCACCGTCAGCCATAGTTTATTGAATAAGTATAGCATGTGATGTCATAAACCATGTTTTTACAAAAATCACAGTGGTTGGTATTAAACAACGTACATAAACAAAACAATTTTTTTGTTTTGTTTATGTACGTTCCAAATCTGGCCCCGCACTGCATATCAGACATTAATACAATCGAGAGAGTCCAGAAATATTTCACTAGAGGAGTTCTCCACTCTTCTGCTCGTAATAGAATACCTTATTCCACCAGACTTGAAATATTGGGATTAGACAATTTACAACTACGCCGCCTCCGATCTGATCTAAATGTAGTTCATAAAATCATATACCAAAATGTCCTTCCTGTTAATGACTACTTCAGCTTCAACCACAACAATACACGAGCACATAATAGATTCAAACTAAATGTAAACCGCTCCAAACTCGACTGCAGAAAATACGACTTCAGCAACAGAGTCATCAATGCCTGCAATGCACTACCTGACTCTGTGGTTTCCTCCCCAAACCCCCAAAACTTTAACCTTAGACTGTCTACAGTCGACCTCTCCCCATTTCTAAAAGGTCTGTAAGGGGAGTGCATAAGCACACCACTGTGCCTACTGTCCCTGTCCTACTGTCCTATTGTCCTCTATTATCGGTACTTTTTACTTATGTTATGTTTATACAAACAACTACTATCCTGTACATGTTTGACAAATAAATAAATAAATAAATAAATAAATAAATAAATAAATAAATAAATAAATAAATAAATAAATAAATAAATAAATAAATAAATAAATAAATAAATAAATAAATTTAGCTTGTAGTGCAAAGTGTTTACAAGAGGACTACTTACATTTCATCTAACATAGGGTCTTGGGATTCTGTGCTTTTTGTCTGTTTTCTTTTTTTCGAGAGAACAAATCCTGTTATATTTCATTCCTTTGGAGAAACTTCATCCTGTGATAATTATTCCAAAACAAGCTCTTTAAAACTGAATTTTAACCCAATCTTAAACAAACGAGTAGAAATAATTTTAGAGATTATACACAGCTACCTGAGGTGGCGCAGTGGTTAAATGCAGCACTGCAGGCTGCTAGTTCAGCAGTTCAGCTGTTCAAATCTCACCGGCTCAAGGTTGACTCAGCCTTCCATCCTTCTGACGTCGGTAAAATGAGGACCCAGATTGTTGGGGGCAATATGCTGAACTCTGTAAACTGCTTAGAGAGAGCTGTAAAGCACTATGAAGCGGTATATAAGTCTAAGTGCTATTGCTATTGCTATTGCTACCTGTGGCTTACACAGCTGCCTGTGGCCTAGAGGTGGAACTCTTGCCTTACAATCAGGAAGTTGTGAGTTCGATCCTAGGTAGAGGCAGATGTAGAGTCTCCTGCTTGGGCAGGGGGTTGGACTAGATGACCTGCAAGGTCCCTTCCAACTCTGTTAATCTGTTAGATGCAAAGGCCACCTTGTTGTCATCGGAACAGCCTCTGAGAAATGGTCTCTGTGTGTCTTTTGCTTTATATTCTTTAGATTCTAAACCTTAGCAGAAAGAGAAATTCTCCGCTTTCGGCTGCCTTTGCTTTGCTTAAATTGGCTTACATAAATTGAAAGGGCTGCCTCTCAAAGAAGCTACGGCATTAGTAAAATGCAATGTGGCAGTCATCACAAATAAAAACCTATCTTGAAAGCACAATGGATCCATCCTGAAAGATTAAAGAATCTTCAGAAGTGGAAATATCCTCAGCTCAGGAGATCTCTCTAATCATAACCAATACCGTGTCCACGAGAACTAGGATTAAAAAAATATGCACCTCCTGGTTTTAAGCAGTGGGTATACTGAAGTAAGAAGAAGCATGCTTATATTTAAAACAAAATCACAAATATATCAGATTGTACATAGAACCAGCAATAATTATACCAGAGCCAGCAATGATACATTTATATTTTTACCAATGAATGTTTTTATATGCAGGTAGTCCTCGAGTTACAACAGGTCATTTAGTGACTGTTCAAAGTTGCCATGGCATTGTAAAAAGTGACTTATGATCGTTTTTTCACACTTATGACCGTTGCAGCATCCCTATGGTCACATGATCGAAATTCAGGCACTTGACAACTGGCTCATGTTTATGACCGTTGCAGAATCCCGGGGTCATGTGATCCCCTTTTGCGACTTTTTCACAGGCAAAGTCAATGGGGAAGCCAGATTCATTTAACAACCCCGCCGCAAACTTAACAACTGCAGTGATTCACTTAACAACTGTGGCAAAAAAAAAGGTTTGTGAAATGAGACAAAACTCATTTAACAAATGTCTGACTTGGCAACAGAAATCTTGGGCTCAATTGAGATCATACGTTGAGGACAACCTGCATTGACTTAACACTAATACTGGTGTTAAGAAGAATCTGCAAGTATGGGAAGAAATTGGATTCATAGGATGGTACATCATGCGGATAGAAGGAGCCATTGAAGCCAATTCCTTCCTAGATGATGGCAATAAAATTGAAGCACCTCCAAGAAAGTCTATCTACCCTCTGTTTAAAGACATATTCTAAAGGCCATTGATGCACCTATTGATGAACTTATTATTAAGAGCTCATCCCAACCTTAGCCTTGAATCTGCCTTCCTGTATCTAAAGTCCCTTGTTCTGTGCCTTCATTGGAATGGAACTTATTTTAGCTAATATTTGTTCACATTTTCAAAGAATGTTGTCCCCGCTCAGCCTTCTATTCCCAAGTCTAAACGTATCCTGTTCCCTTAATGTCTTTTTATAGAACTTAATTTCCAATCCCTTGATCATCTTTGCTCTCCTCCTCCTCCTCCGTTTTCTTTCTAAGCCCTCCTTAAAAGTATGGTGTCCAGAGTTGGACATAATGTTTAGAGATGCAGATTAGAATGAAAATATTGCAATTCATAATTGGAATGTTCATACTTTAAACCATTTTGACTTTTGCAGTGTAAAAATTGTCTCTTGGCTAAAGTGCATATTTTAGAGTATACATATAGTCAATGTTAATGTCCCTTTTAAGAAAAATACTTATGAATGCAATAACACAGCAAAAAAAAAAATCCAGCCCTGATACTGAAAATAAACTGATCTATCCATTTCTTGCAGAAATATGCAATTGAGACTCCCCTACACATATGCTGGGTGGGTCTAGTAGACATGTCATCTCAACATGATGCTACAGATGATGCAGGATCAGAAGCCGAAGTAATTATTTCTTACTGGAACCCATATAGGAAACCTGAGAGTTGAAGACCACACATCTTAAAGCTGCCAAGTTTGAGAAACACTGATCTATCATGTCTGTCTGTCTGTCTGTCTGTCTGTCTGTCTGTCTGTCTGTCTGTCTGTCTGTCTGTCTGTCTGTCTCTCTCTCTCTCTCTCTCTCTCTCTATCTATCTATCTATCTATCTATCTATCCATCATGTATTATCTATCTATCTATCTGTCTGTCTGTCTGTCTGTCTGTCTGTCTATCCATCCATCCATCTATCTATCTCTATATATTTATCTATCTCATTATCTCTCTATCATCTATCTAGATGTCATCTATCTATCCATCATCTATCTATCTATCTATCTATCTATCTATCTATCTATCTATCTATCTATCATCTATCTATCTATCTATCTATCTATCTATCTATCTATCATCCATCTATCCATCCATCCATCCATCCATCCCTCTGTCTCTATGTCTATATCATCCATATCTGTATTCTGTATTGTTATACACATGCATGTACTCATCATTTGATCAAGGGAACGAAGGGGTATAGTTATTGCCTAACTATTAAGAGCCGATGGAACCAAATTTAAGGGGGAGGGTTAGCATAAAAACTTCTGCAGGAACTGCAATCTTTCACAATTGGATCATCTTGCTGGTTGACAGGCATCTGCCACTGAAATTTGCCCCACAATTAAGTGTGATAAGGTTAAACCCAACTCCAGCTGAGTGTTTGGACCAATGCCTACCTCTTGACCTTGTCTATGGGATTAACCCACAGCTTTTTGAAGGATGTTCCAATGTCCTCCCTGATCCTGTCCATCCATCTTCTACATTGTCTTCTTCTTCTCTTTCCTTTAACTTTGCCAGGAAGAGTTGACTCTTCTACTCCATTTATTTGCCTACCACTCAATAAAGAAGACCCGGTATTCTCAGAAAGGTTATGGATACTGCTTTTGCATGCCAAATGCTTGAAGTCATCTCGGGCTACATTATATCACAATCATTTTCTCTGGATGTAGCTCTGATCCATTTTGAATGAGCTCCCAGCCAAATTGAATGAGACCCCAGCACCTCATTCAGCAAGATTCTTCATGGGCTAAACTGAGCAATTAAATTCGGAATTACAAAATCTTTTCATTCCTTTTTTTTAAAACCACTATCTTAACCAAATGTTCATTTCATCTTCTCAGCATCTTCTGCAGAAAGAAGTAAATCTCTCCATTTGTTTTCTTTTAAGAAGAATCTGGGGACAGAGATATGGTGACAAGACTGACAGAATGGGGTCATTTTGGGCCAACCCATCTTGCCCTGCCTGCTTTGTTTATTTATTTATTTGTTTGTTTGTTTGTTTGTATTTTATTTATAGCAATAGCACTTAGACTTATATACCACTTCACAGTGCTTTACAGCCCTCTCTAAGCAGTTTACAGAGTCAGCCTATGGTCCCCAACAATCTGGGTCCTCATTTTTTATCAATCTCAGAAGAGTGGAAGGCTGAGTCAACCTTGAGCCAGTCAGGATTGAACTCCTGGCTGTGGACAGAGTCAGCCTGCAATACTGCATTCTAACCCATGCACCACCATAGTTCATGAACCTGTTTTTACTGCTTAGCTGTCATTCCTACAACAAAATCAGGTTCAACCTCCTTAGCAATAGCAATAGCACTTTGATTTAAATACTGCTTCACGGGGCTTTACAGCCCTTCTAAGCGGTTTACAGAGTCAGCCTATGGTCTCCAACAATCTGGGTCCTCATTGTACTGACCTCTGAAAAATGGAAGGCTAAGTCAACCTTGAGCCTGGTGAGATTTGAACTGCCAAATTGCAGGCAGACAGCAGGCAGCAAAAGTAGCCTGCAGTACTGCATTCTAACCACTGCCACTGTGCCACCGTGGCTCATTTATCAAATATATATGGATGTCTTCAAAAATCGACTCTGTATTTGAAAAATCGACTCTGGAAAACATACAACAATTAGATGCAACAATAAATACATATACTCCTCAACTTACGACTACAACTGAGCCCAAAATTTCCATTCTTAAATGAGACATTTGCTAAGTGAGTTTTGCCCCATTTTACGACCTTTCTGGCCACAGTGAATTGCTGCAGTTGTTAAGCTAGTAACAGGGTTGTAAAGTGAATCTGGCTTTGCTTGTCAAAAGGTCACAAAAGGGGACCATCGCTGGCACCATCATAAATATGAGTCCGTTGCCCAAGCGTCTGAATTTTGATCATGTGACCATGGGGGGATGCTGCGAATGTGAAAAACGGACATAAGTCACTTTTCCCGTTGTAACTTTGTAACTTTGAATGGTCACTAAATGAACTGTTGTAAGTCAAGGACTGCCTGTATTGGTTGTTGGCGGTCCAGAGGCATGGTTCAGTTAAACACAGCCTTGTTCATTGCTGCCAACTGGATGCTGTAGTGTTCCAAAGTGCATGAGTGTGTTGTTCCCTTGAAGGGAACATGATTCCTTTGCAGAGAATGATGATATATCCATAGAAACGTCTGAGACCATTGAAGGAACCACACGGTGGTTCACGGCAGCAGTTGGCTTCATTTTGAGATGTAGATAGATGCCTTGGAAACAGAGGTCTCCAACCTTGGCAACTTTAAGCCTGGAGGACTTCAACTCCCAGAATTCCCCAGACAGCAAAGTTGTCTGGGGAATTCTGGGAGCTGAGGTCCACCAGGCTTAAAGTTGCCAAGGTTGGAGACCGCTGCCCTGGAAGCAGGGCTGGGTTCCACTTACCTTCGCCACCGGTTCACATCTCGACATTTCGCATGTGTCCCCTCATGCAATTCTGCTTCCGCGCATGCTCAGTAGCTGTAATCAGCCCGAGACACAGCAGAGGAGCTGATCAGCTGTGCTTCGGGCGAAGGAATAAAGGTTAGTATAAACCCGGGGGCGGGCGGGAGGGCCCTTTTACAAGCAGCAGAACAGGAAAAACCTTCAAAACAGTAAACAATTCGGAAAAAATTCCCCCCAAAAGATGGTGGCGCCCACGGACCGGCACCGACCGAACTGGATCCGTGATGCCATCGTGACATCACCAGCGGGTCGCTACTGGTTCGGCCGATCCGGTCCGAACTGGGAGGAACCCACCCCTGCCTGGAAGGAGCCAAAGGAGAAGGACACTGCTTGTGCCCGGTGGCTTCTGAAGCCCCATGAAGTCAAATCCTTTACAGTGTTCCTCGTTTTCCTCCCTTCCAAGAAGTCTTGCGCACTGGAGCCTCAGCTGGGCATGCATGAAAGAAAGTCCCATAAATACAGTCCCAACAGAAGTCAAAGGAGACCTTTTGCCAGCGCCTGGCACTCCCACCGCCTTGACTGCTTGTCCTCCTCTTTGCCCTCTCTGCTCCGTTGCAATTGTCCTGGCTTTTTTTTCTCTCTCTCTCTGCAACGGCTGTCCAAACCAGCTGCACCCACTACATCTTCAGCAGTGGACCGAGGAAGGTATTAATCATATTTTTGAGGGGGACACTCCGCTATTTATCTCCCTGACATCTCCAGCATTTGGGAACCTGGTGCTACACACAGCCCATTGACTAGTAATATTACACATTACCTTGCTCCATTGCCTCTCCCTGCCCTCTTCATTGAGTGGCTGATCAACGTTGGAGTTCTGTTTGTTCAATCAGACATAATTTATACCTTTTTCAATTCTTCCCAGAGAGTTCTTGTTAATTCCAACTTTAAGCTGGGTACTCGCCATAACATTCCTGGCTTTGACCTAACAATATTGGGCAGAGCTAAACCAAAAATCTCTTTGTTTTGTGGTGTGTGTGTGTGTGCGTGTGTGCATGTGTGCGTGTGTGCGTGTGTGTGTTTAAGAGAGAGAGAGAAAGAGAAATTGTGGGCTTATTCTGCTAACAGAGCCAGAAACAAGACAGGAGAATTTATTTCATTTATTCATACTAGTACTATAATGCACTGGTGAAATCCAATTTTTTTTTTACTACCGGTTTTGTGGGTGTGGCTTGGTGGGCGTGGTGTGGTGTGGCTTGGTGGGCGTGGCTTGATGGGCATGTCAGGGGAAGGATACTGCAAAATCTCCATTCCCACCCCACTCTGGGGCCAGCCAGAGGTGGTATTTGCCGGTTCTCTGAACTACTCAAAAGTTCCACTACTGGCTCTCCACAACCTGTTAGAACCTGCTGGATTTCACCCTTGCTATAATGCAAAAAATTGTAATCTTAGTGAGAAGTCAAGGGACTTTCTGTTTAAGAATTTTTATCTTTGGGCAAAGCAAGAAAGATCTCAGTGAAAGATCAGGCTTTATTTCAGAAGGTTTAATCCAGTATGTCTCAACCTTGGTCACTTTAAAATGGGTGGATTTCAACTCCCAGAATTCCCCAGCCCCAATGCTGGCTAAGGAACTCTGGAAGTTAAAGTCCACCCATCTTAAAGTAGTCAAGTTGAGAAATACTGGTTTAATCTAATCGGAGCTGTCCAAGGTACTACAATTCCCTCCATGTGCTGCCTTCTCTACCACCCTGATATCCCCAGCTCTCAGCATCTTTTGAACTCTGCTCTTATAATGATAGAGAGCCAAGGGTGAGATGTTGTTCCTATAAAATAATTGTTATAATGTGTATTTATTTTATTACAATGTTTATGCCACCCATCTCCTTTGTAAGGTGATTCGAGGCAGCTTACAGTTTATAAAATGAATGGGGAAAAATTATTAAGATATATAGATTAAAATTTTTAAAACTGTACAAAAACCAAAGCTAAGAGATGGATCGCATGGGGATGTTAACATGACTGCTACTTGAATTCTTTACCCCCACCGATGTCTCCATTAGTAAAATAACTAGAAAGTTCATCCTTCTCTAACAAGAAGGGAGGGAGGGAGGGAGGGAGGGAGGGAGGGAGGGAAGCAGAAAGGAAGGCAGAAAGGAAGGCAGAAAGAGAGAGAGAGAGAGAGAGAGAGAGAGAGAGAGAGAGAGAGAGAGAGAGAGAGAGAGAGAGAGAGAGAGAGAGAGAGAGAAAGGCAGAAAGGAAGGCAGAAAGGAAGGCAGAAAGGAAGAAAGAAAGAAAGAAAGAAAGAAAGAAAGAAAGAAAGAAAGAAAGAGAGAGAGAGAGAGAGAGAGAGAGAGAGAGAGAGAGAAAGAAAGAAAGAAAGAAAGAAAGAAAGAAAGAAAGAAAGAAAGAAAGAAAGAAAGAAAGAAAGAAAGAAAATTAGAGAGAAAGAAAGAAAGAGAGAGAGAAAGAAAGAGAGAAAGAAAGAAAGAGAGAGAGAGAAAGAAAGAAAGAAAGAAAGAAAGAAAAGAAAGTGAGAGAGAGAGAGAAAGAAAGAGAGAGAGAAAGAAAGAGAGAAAGGCAGACAGACAGACACACAGACGGAAGAAAGAAAGAAAGAAAGAAAGAAAGAAAGAAAGAAAGAAAGAAAGAAAGAAGAGAGAGAGAGAGAGAGAAAGAAAGAGAGAGAGAGAGAGACAGACACACAGACAGAAGAAAGAAAGAAAGAAAGAAAGAAAGAAAGAAAGAAAGAAAGAAAGAAAGAAAGAAAAGAGTGTGTGTGTGAGAGAGAGAGAAAGAAAGAAAGAAAGAAAAGAAAGTGAGAGAGAGAGAGAGAGAAAGAAAGAAAGAAAGAAAGAGAGAGAGAGAGAGAGAGAAAGAAAGAGAGAAAGGCAGACAGACAGACACACAGACACACAGACGGAAGAAAGAAAGAAAGAAAGAAAGAGAGAGAAAGAAAGAGAGAGAGAGAGAGAAAGAGAGACAGACAGACACACAGACAGAAGAAAGAAAGAAAGAAAGAAAGAAAGAAAGAAAGAAAGAAAGAAAGAAAGAAAGAAAGAAAGAAAGAAAAGAGTGTGTGTGTGTGAGAGAGAGAGAGAGAGAAAGAAAGAAAGAAAGAAAGAAAGAAAGAAAGAAAGAAAGAAAGAAAGAAAGAAAGAAAGAAAGAAAGAAAGAAAGAAAGCTTGGCCTTAAAAGGTCACTTCTTGGATAAAAAAATTGATGCAGCCGGGTTTAGTAAAAAAAAAAATCGGGCTTATAGTTACATGCTTCCAATAACTTTCAGTCAAGAATAATTTTACAGTGTGCAGCAGTAGCCCAGAATCTGTTGAAGCAGATGTCATCCAACAGAGCAGACAGCTTCTAAGAATGCCTGTATGATGACTTGCCCAATTTACTTCTCCACACATCAGATCCTTCAAATAAAATAGCAAGTGGAAAAAGAGGAGGAGGGAGCCTGTTTACAAAGATTTTTGCTCCAGTCTTTCTGGATTACCACTGACATGCTGAAATATTGCATCTGGTCATCTGATAATTTATTTCCCAGTCTGTATGGAATGGAATTGGGTCAGAAGTATAATATTTCTCACCAGCTGAAAGATACGTGAGCATCCCTCTGCTTGCCTTAAAAGCAGATTGATCTTTTTATTATCTTTATTATTAGAAAGAAGCCTTAACATATGTGAATCCTTTCAGACAGAACATACCTTTGAAGTCAAGGGCCATCATTTGGGACCCTTTTAATCAAAACCATGAAATAATGCTCTGACTACCAAGGGATGACCGATTTCTCAACATAAAAAGAAACACATTTGGTGGGTAACAACTCTAAGAAAGGGGGTTTGTAGCCATAAATTTTCTAAAGGGTGTCTGCAATGTGTAACTTAGCTACAAACACAGTTTCTGTAAGAGTAATGGGTAGGGTGGGGGAAAGTTGCCTTCCAGTACTTCAGGAGCTGTCACAGAGAAGGGGAGGGGGGTCGACATGTTTTCCCAAACACCTGAAGGCAGGACAAGAAGTAACGGGTGGAAACTAATCAAGGAGAGAAGCAACCAAGAAATAAGGAGAAATTTTCTGTCAGTGAGAACAATTAACCAGTGGAACAGCTTGCCTCCAGAAGTTGTGGGTGCTCCATCACTGGAGATTTTTAAGAAATTGGACAGCCATTTGTCCGGAATGCTATATAGCCGTGATGGCGAACCTATGGCACATGTGCCACAGGTGGCACACAGAGCCATGTCGGAGGGTACATGAGGCGTTGCCCTATGTCAGCTCCAGTGGGCATGCCAGCGCACTGGCCAGCTGATTTTCGGCCTTCTTTTTGGCCGTTTCCGAATTTCTGGTTGGCCCATTTGGCCGTTTTTTCGCCGTCCCCAGGCTTCAGGAGTCCGTTGTGAGGCCTGTGAGAATGTGGGGGGGGGGGCAGGGGGGAGTGTGCATGCGTGGGGGGTAGCGAGGGGTTGTGCACATGTGCGGGGAGCATGGGTGTGGGCACGTGCATGCACTAGCACGCACACCCTTTTGGCACGCGAACCCAAAAAGGATCGCCATCACTGCTATATAGGGTCTTCCGCTTCAGCAGGGGTTGGACTAGAAGACCTCCAAGGTCCGTTCCAACTCTGATATTTTGTAATAGAATAACGCCACCAGCATACTCTTCACCAACTCTAACAAGAAAATCAAGCTAAAAGAACACTGAAAAGAATTTTGAAACCAATTATCCTGTGTTCTAGAACCAAGAGGAAAAAAATAAGAGCAATTGAAAAACGGCAAGTCAATTTTCAACTTGGCTTCCTTAAGCCAAAAGCAAGCTGGAATGGAAGAAAATATTTTAAGTTTAAATATATTGTCAAATCAAAGTAGAGAATAAGAAAAAAAGCCTTAATCAATCCTGTCCTTGGCCAAATTCAATGCCCTCCCCCCTAAACTTCAGTTTCTGAAGGGAGATGCTGGAAGTGTAAACAAGTACATGGCACATATTACCATATGTGGTGGTTGTGTCCAATAGCAAGAGGATACTGGAGCATGATTAGGACATGGTTACAAGAGATAATAGACACTGTAATGGAATTCAAACCCGAAACATTTCTATTGGGTATTATCAGAGGGCAACAGATGAAAGAGAATCAATATTTGATAATACATGTCCTAACCGCCGCCAGAATAATTACGCCCAAACATGGAAAGATGAAAAAACCCCAATGGAGAATATGATACTAAAAAAATAATAATGGATTGTGCAGAAATGTCAAAACTAACACTAGAATTACAAAATCGAGATGACAAAGAATTTTAAGCAGGGTGGGATAAATTTTACAATTGGTTAGAAATTAGAAAGAATAAGAAAATGTCTGAATGATTGTAAATATCATATATAGAATTATATAGAAAAATATATATGTAGATTGACGTTAAACCGATGTCTCAGGAATGAAGAACGTAAATGTATATGTATGTTTTGTATTTAATGTTTTAATAATTCAATAAAAAAATTTTTTTAAAAAGAGACTGTCTCCATGGGGTGGAGGAATAATTGGAACAATGGAAACATTATTTTGTATTGTCTTCTCTATGCAAATCTGTGCAATAAGTCAGGAATCAGGACAGAGTTCAAAAGTATTACAAGTTTATTCCATACTACTTATATAGACAAGAAAGGGGGTACAATGACTCCGGCGTTAAAGACACTGAGTTTGTCAGCTGGAGACTTGACAGCCTGGGTTTGAGACCCGCGTGCCACACAATGGGGTGAGTTCCCATTCCTTGCTCCAGCTTCTGCTCACCTAGCAGCTCAAAAGCATACAAATGCAAGTAGATAAATAAGTACCACTCTGGTGGGAAGGTAAGAGCACTCCATGCACCTTGGCGTATAGCCATGCTGGCCGCATGACCATGGAATTTGTCTTCAGACAACTCTGGCTCCCCTGGCCAAGAAACGGAGATGAGCACCGTGTCCTAGAGTCAGACATGACTGACAGGGAAATCTTTACCTTTACTTTTTATACACAGGAATCTGAACTACTGACAGTCAAGTCAAATTGGCACCAGATAAGAGTTAATGGACTTAGGTCTCTTATAGGAAAGTAATGATTCCAAACTGATGATGCATTTTATCCCGCCCTCCGGCTCAGTTTAGTCGTCTCCTATATCTTGCCAAGAATTATTATCTCTATTCTCTACTAAATATCCTAGTCATTTGTTTTATCTTAAATTGTTATTATCAGATCAATCTGATTTTACTTCCTTGACTATAGCTAAGTATTGTTCTATACTTTGTACTGTACACTGTGGCAGCTATTCTGGTCCTTAGATATTTAAAAACAATTTCTTAATCCTAATTAATTGTGATTTTCCTGTTTTATTTCCTGGTCAATGACCCAATAAAAATTGATTGGCTGGAAATTTTTTTACTAATGATAAAGTTTTGGGCTTGAATCCAAAAACTTGATTGATTGATTGATTGATTGATTGATTGATTGATTGATTGATTGATTGATTGATTAAAAAATACTAATGGTAAAGTTTTGGGGTTGAATCCATTGGGATCCTGGAAGTTTTTTGTGCTACTATTGAACAATGAACGTAAGAGTGGAGCGAGGCATTTTTCAGAATACTTTCACAGAGTATTTCATGTCTGCAGGAATTAGAAAATTTTCAGAAATGATGTTCAGCGTGAGGCTTCATAGGATAACTACCACTATTCCGTTTAATTACTGGTTTTTGCATTGGAGAGATCTCTAATCCCAAAGCAGCCAATAGAGGGAGTCCATAATCATAAAAAAAAATCAGGGGGTTAAAAAAATGCATTTATATTTCATGCAATGTTCTGATATGAAACTAAAACTTTGATTTTCCTAGTACTGTAGAACCATGAAGTGGCTCACAGGTAAATTCCACCAGTTCTGTGTTAAATTTCCTCCTCCTGGTTGTTCCTAAAGAATCCATGTGCCAAATCAGTGGCTCCCTTTTTATTTATTTATTTATTTTATTTATTTTATTTAGACGCTCTTATAGGCCGCCCAATCCCGTGGGACTCAGGGCGGCGTACAGCATGAATAAGAAGCGTATATTTAAAAACAATAATCATAATTTAAATTAAAATATAATTAAAAAGAAAAACATTATAAACACAACATTCAGGGGGAATCTGATTATCCTATTCACCCCATCTGCCGGAAGAGCCATGTTTTTAAGGCTTTACGGAAGGCCAGCAGGGTGGGGATGGTCCGGATCTCTGGTGGAAGTTGGTTCCAGAGGGACGGGGCTCCCACAGAGAAGGCCCTCCCCCTAGGTCCCGCCAGTCGGCATTGTTTGGCCGACGGGACCCGGAGGAGGCCCTCTCTGTGGGACCTAACCGGTCTTAGGGAGGTATGTGGTAGGATGCGGTCCCGCAGGTAACCTGGCCCTGAGCCATGTAGGGCTTTAAAGGTAACGACCAACACCTTAAATTGCAACCGGAGACTAATTGGTAGCCAATGCAGCTGGCGAAGGAGAGGTGTTACGTGGGTGTATCTTGGTACACCCACTACAGCTCGCGCAGCTGCATTCTGTACCAACTGGAGTCTCCGGATGCTCTTCGAGGGTAGCCCCATGTAGAGCGCGTTACAGTAGTCTAGCCGTGAGGTGACAAGGGCATGAGTGACTGTGAGCAAGGCCTCCCTCTCCAAGTAAGGTCGCAATTGGTGCACAAGACGGATCTGTGCAAAGGTCCCCCTAGCCACAGCTGAAAGATGTTGATCCAATTTTAGCTGTGGGTCTAGGAGGACACCCAAATTGCGAACCTGTTCTGAGGGATTCAATTTTTCTCCCCCAAGAACCAAGGAGGGACAGTCGACATAGTCCTTGGGAGGCAATATCCAGAGCCACTCAGTCTTGTCTGGATTGAGCCTGAGTCTGTTCACTCCCATCCAGACCCTCACATCGTCCAGGCAGCGGCACATTACATCAACTGCTTCACTGAATTGACACGGGGTGGAGATGTACAACTGGGTATCCTCAATTTAATTTAGATGTACAACTGGGTATCCTCAATTTATTTTAACTATCGGAACCACCTGTCAGCCCATTTTGAAATGTCCCTTCTCCCTTTTCCTGTCACTTGGTAGTTTTGCAGGTAGCATCCTGATGTTTTCCATAACAGCCTTGGCAGCTGCAACGTGCAGTATATTAGCATTCCCTGACAAGCCTCTGTGCCATCAGCTTTGAGTCAATCAAAGTCTACTCAGCGCAAAAAATAAGCAAAGGCATAATGAAATAGCTCAGACTGGAATATGCGAGGCCTGGCGTTAATATGAAGGCAAAGGAGAAGTTAATAAAGGCCCCAGTTTTTAAGAGCCATAGGTCATAAAATTGCAGGTTTGGCTGTAATACAGTTTGGAAGCTATTGGCTGAACAACCGTACAATAGTCATGAAAATCCCAACTGCGCTCAAGTTTGTTTTTGAAGTAGAAAGTGCGGCAAGCACAAAGGACTAAAATGAGGTGTGACATGGGAAACAGAAAAAGCAGTAGTGTCAGAAAACAGTTAGCAGACCGGTGTGAGTTTTTGGAGTTAGGGTAATATGTCCACGTTTGAATAGAGATAAAATACAGGAGCTGTTACCTCTCAAAAATCTATATATGTGCAGTGTGGCTTCTGTGGACAAATCACATGATAGGTCCAAGGACTTGAACCCAAATTGTGTGTGTGTTTGTTTTAAATCAGAAGTATGCATAAATCCCCCAGAAATATTAGGGGACTGGAGGCTAAACATATGAAAAATTGGGTATGTCTAGCTTAATGAAAAGAATACTTAGACTTATATACTGCTTCATAGTGCTTTAGAAGCCCTCTCTAAGCAGTTTATAGAGTCAGCATATTGCCTACAACAATCTGGGTCCTCATTTTACCTACCTTGGAAGGATGGAAGGCTGAGGCAACCTTCAGCTGGTCAGGATCGAACTCCTGGCAGTGGGCAGAGTTAACCTGTAATGCTTCATTTTAATTACTGCGCCACAGAAGGACTAGGGGTAACATGATAGCAGTGTTCCAATAGTTAAGGAGCTGCCAGAAAGAAGAGGGGGTCACTCTATTTTCCAAAAAAGCTGAAGGCAGAACAAGAAGCAACAGATGGAAACAAATCAAGGAGAGAAGCAACCCAGAACTAAGGACAAATTACTTGAAAATGAAAACACTTAACTAGTGGAATGGCTTGCCTCCAGAAGTTGTGGGTGCTCCATCACTGGAGGTTTTTAAGAAGAGTCTGAACAGTCAATTGTCTGAAATGGTAAAGGGCCGTGATGGCGAACCTATGGCATGCGTGCCACAGGTGGCACGCGGAGCAATATCTGAGGGCATGTGAGGTGTTGCCCTATGTCAGCTCCAGCGCGCATGTACACACTGGCCAGCTGATTTTTGGTCTTCCGGAGGGCGGGGGAGACCGTTTTCGCCTTCCCAAGGCTTCAGGAAAGCCTCCGGAGCCTGTGGATGGCGAAAAATGGACCCAATGGGCCTACCGGAAGTTCATCCTACCCAGGCTTCAGGAGGCTTTCCTGAAACCTGGGGAAGGCAAAAACAACCTCCCCCCACCCCTGCCCTCCGGAAGGCCGAAAATCAACTGGAATCCGTTTTTTGCCATCCACAGGTCCCGGAGGCTTCAGTGAACCCTGCGCGCATGCACGGTGGGGCAGCACGGTGGGGTTATGTGCGCATGTACGGGGGGGAGGGCATTGCATTATGGGTGTGGGCACACACGCGCACTCTATCGCCCGCGCCCGCATCCTTTTGACACCCGAGCAAAAAAAGGTTCGCCATCACTGGTATAGGGTCTCCTGCTTGAGCGGTGTGTGTGTGTGTGTGTGTGTGTGTGTGTGTGTGTGTGTGTGTGTGTGTGTTTGTGTGTGTGTGTGTGTGTGTGTGTGTGTGTGTGTGTGTGTGTGTGTGTGTGTGTACTAGAAGATCTCCAGGGTCCCTTCCAATTCTGTTAGCTTTAAATCAGTAGTTTGCAAAAAAAAAAAAAACCTCCAGAAATACAATAGTTACTATCCTTTGGGTATTCGGTCCATGAGCAAACCCTCTCCCCTTCCACAGAGTACAGCAGGCACATGTCTAGAATGCTAAGACAGGAGATAAGTTTTAAATCTCCCCCTCCCCATCATTCAAAGTTTTGCCAAATAGCTCTGTGGGAATGCTGCCAACTCCTTCTGTATTTCTGCAAAAGTCACTTGGAATATTTCCGAACATAGCGGTGCACGTTTGCCAAGTTATGTGCATTAAAAAAAATCTTTTGATCTTTCAGACTCATAAATATGTAATAAAGTACATGATTGCTCTGCTGATCTGTCCTCCATCAATCTTGCATCTCCCTTTTATTGATTCATCAAAATAAGATACGACCAAGGTACAAAAGAGTTAAAGGAGCTATTTATTTTAATGTTTCCTTGGAGGGACCACATGTTATTCTGAGTACAAATTATCTATATAATATTTCATGAATGATGTTGAAGCATTAAAACTCACCTCTGCCCTTCACGTTAACACAAAATACTGGCAGAAGTCCATTTCTGCTTTACTTTTAGTCTCTCATTGGGAATACGCAAGAGGAGGGTGCCATCGTCCCTTGCTGTATGTACGTTTCAGCTGCAAAATGAAACAAATAACATCAAGTAAACCAGTAATTTCAATTTGCCTTGGGGAAAATGTTCTGTTAACGTTGGCTATTGGCTTCCTGTGTTCAATGCATCTGATTTAGCTGAAGACATGACCCAAATGAAGGTAAGCCAATATTTACCATTATTGTCCAAAGCACCTGAGGCAGAATAAGAAGTAACGGGTGATAGCTCATTATAGAAAAACCCAACCTGGGATTAAGGAAAAATTTCCTGACATGGACAACAATTAACCAGTGGAATGGCTTGTCTTCAGAAGTTGTGGGTGCTCCATCGCTGGAGGTTTTCAAGAAGAGACTAGACAGCCATTTGTCCAGAATGGTATAAGCTCAAGCAGGGTTGGATCAGAAGACCTCCAAGGTCCCTTCCAACCCAATGACTCTATGATTCTATGCCAAACTTCAGTGAAGTCTCACACAGTTTGTTGGCTTTTCAACAAATGAGGGTGAGTCAAAAAGTAATTCCATTCTCTTTAGGACAGGTATAATTACCAACACAGGAACATGTAGCATACATCAAAATGAAGCTGGTCCTCTGTGGATCGCATCCCTACTTCCTCGTCACTGGAATAATGTTTGCCTCTCAAACCCTCTTTCATGGGGCCGAAGAGATGATAGTCTGAAGGCGCTAAATCTGGTGAGTATGGAGAATTATTATTCCAGTGACGAGGAAGTGAAAACTGCAGTGAAGAAGGGGCTCAAAGAACAGTGAAGTGAAGAATTACCTGTGTTGGTAATTACCGGTATACCTGTCCTAAAGAGAATGGCATTACTTTTTTTTTATTCAAAAAGTTTTATTAGTACAAAGTACAAACATTGTTCTTTTTTTCTCCCCACCCTTCCCCCCAAACCCCTCCCCACCCCCCACCCCCCTTACCCTCCCCCCTTTTCACCCACCCACCCCCCGACTTCCCAGAAAAAACACAGGGTATAGTATTCAATAAACATAATATTAAAATATACTAACAAATTATTAATTTCAAAATTTCTCTAGTTCTTTAACTCCTAATTACTCAAAACTAATTAAGTGTAAATCATTAGTAAACTAACATTCCAATATATGAAATTATTACTATATATCTTTCATTTAGATAATCTTTAAAGTATGATATAATAATAAGAAAAGAAAAGGGAAATTTTCTTCATCATCTCAGCCAGATGCACAACCATCGACATCAATTCCTCAATAATAAATGATCCTTCTTCCAACACTATACCTTCAATAGTCTGGCATTTAAAGTCAACTTGATTACTATTACAGTACAGTCCATAGTTGTTCCTGGCAGGAAAAATTGTGTTATAATTATAAGGATGGAAATATGGGAAAAGACTAAATCTACAACCTAAATGTGGGTGATGTGAAGATGTTATGTATTTTTGTATACGATAGTTATGTTAAAAAAAGAAAAGAAAATTTAGGCTTTTTGGATAAAAATATGGTGGATTATTTAAAATATTCTACAGAAAAGAGAATGGCATTACTTTTTGACTCACCCTCGTACGTTCCTTTCTTTCTCAGCCATTTCTGCACTTGTGACTTAAAATGCCTCTTGGGATCATCGTCCAACATTGAAACTGGATAATGTCCTTACGGTCATTTGAGCACAACAATGGAAAAATCCTACCCTAAAAGATCACTCCAAGATTGTACAAGTCAGATGTTGGGGACCCTCATCCTTTGTCCGCAACTCACCTGGCCCACATGTTTTCCATATTTTATTTACACCTATTAACAATGGCAATTCAGATTGTGTAGGTTTAGAAGGAACCAGGGTGAAATCTCAACTGCACTGTTATGTACACTCTTTCTGTTCCTCCTTTGACTTCAGTTTCTTTTTCAATGCCATTCCATTTTGTTTTCCATATCCTTCTTCTCTTTAATCCTATTGGATCTGTAAACATCTATGATGTAGGGTCCAGATGTATACAGTGGCACCATGTCAACAGATTTGCTGCATCAATAAATCATCATAGGTTGCCATCTTATAAAGAAGAAACAGGAGTGGTTATTTGGCATTGAATCAGTGGTGAAATGCTACCAGTATGCCCCAGTTTGGGTTTACCGGTAGTAGCGGCCGCCGGTGGTTCGGAGAACTGGTGGTGGCAGTAGCATGGGGCTCCGTCCACTCTCCCGGACATCACCATTTCCTTGTTTTTTACACTCTGTGCATGCACAAAGCCTTCTGCGCATGTGCAGAGGATGAAAAAGCATGCTTGATGGGGGTGTGCGTGCACGCAAAGCACACAATTCCAAACCAGTAGGGAAGGTAAGTAGATTTCACCGCTGCATTGAATAATAGAATAACAGGGTTGGTGGGAAACTTGGAGGTCTTGTAGTCCAACCCCCTGCTCAAGCAGGAGACCCTATACTCGTGATGGCGAACCTATGGCATGCGTGCCACAGGTGGCACACAGAGCCCTCTCTGTGGGCACGCGCACCATTGCCAGCTGCTCTTCCGGGTTCCGCTGTACACATGCCCAGGATCCACTTTGATAGTGGGGGTGGGTAATTTAACAACCGGTTCACTTGAACCGGTGCGAACCGGCTGAATCCCACCACTGCGCTACAGCAGTGATGGTTAACCTTTTTGGCACCGAGTGCCGAAACTGGAGCATGCGCGCACCAGAGCACCAGAACCCAAAAGAGAGCAGCTGCCAGTGTGCATGCGTGCCACAACCCAGAAGAGCAAATGGCCACCATGCACATGCGCACCGGCCAGCTGCTCTCTTCTGGGTTCTGGCGCTCCAGCGCGCACACACTCCAGTTTCGGCACTCGGTGCCAAAAAGGTTAACCATCACTGCCCTATACCATTTCAGACAAATAGCTGTCCAGTCTCTTCTTAAAAACCTGCAGTGATGGAGCACCCACAACGTCTGAAGGACAGCTGTTCCACTGGTTAATTGTTCTCACTGATAGGAAATTTCTCCTTAATTCTAGGTTGCTTCTCTCCTTAATTAGTTTCCATCCATCCATGCTTTCTTGTCTTGCCTTTTATGCTCTGAAGATAGTGAAGGACTAGGAGGAACATCCAATTTTCAGAAATGCTTTTTTGTACATGAAAAAAGGTGGGAAGTGGCTATACAGGTAGTTCTCAACTTACAACAGTTCGTTTAGTGACCGTTCAAAGTTACAACGGCACTGAAAAAGGTGACTTAGGACCGTTTTTCACAGTTATGACCTTTGCAGCGTCCCCATGATCATGTGATCAAAATTCAGACCCTTGGCAACTGGTTCATATTTATGACCTTTCCTGAGATCACGCGATTCCCCTTTTGCGACCTTCTGACAAGCGAAGTCAATGGGGAAACCAGATTCACCTAACGACCAGGTTGCTAACCTATCATCTGCAGTGATTCACTTAACAACTGTGGCAAGAAAAGTCGTAAAATGGGGCAAAACTCACTTAACAACAGAAAGTTTGGCTCAATTGTGGCCGTATGTCAATGACTACCTGTCCTTTAAAGGAGTGGCAGAGAAAGAGGTGTACATTGTCTAAGTGAGGTTGTTGACCTGACTTTTGTTGTTGCGAAGTTGTGTCTGACCCATCGCGACCCCATGGACAATGTTCCTCCAGGCCTTCCTGTCCTCTACCATCCTCTGGAGTCCTTTACTGCTTCAGTGACTCCATCCAGCCACCTCATTCTCTGTTGTCCCCTTCTTCTTTTGCCCTCAATCTTTCCCAGCATTAGGCTCTTCTCCAGTGAGTCCTTCCTTCTCATTAGGTGGCCAAAGTATTTGAGCTTCATCTTCAGGATCTGGCCTTCTAAAGAGCAGTCAGGGTTGATCTCCTCTAGGACTGACCGGTTGGATCGCCTTGCAGTCCAAGGGACTTGCAGGAGTCTTCTGCAGCACCATAGTTCAAAGGCCTCAATTCTTTGGCGCTCAGCCTTTCTTATGGTCCAACTTTCACAGCCATACACTGCAACTGGGAAAACCATAATCTTGACTAGACACACTTTTGTTGGCAGGGTGATGTCTCTGCTGACTTTTACTCTTGTCTAAATCCGAGAAGAACTGGACCAAGTATGGGATTTAGTACAAAGGTCTGAAAGATGTTGAGAAATACATTCAGAGCAGCCAAACTCAAAACCCTCCTCACCCGTAGGGTAATAAGACCTCAAAGCAGATAAAGTGAAATTTAGTTGGTAAGAGGGGGAAATTATACAAGTAATAAACGGAATGAGTTATATATTGGTGGTAGTAAAATCTACATTTCACCTCACAAGGGAGACATAAGAGAGATCGCTTAAGTGTTTGCTCTGTGGTTCTTATTTTGCAAAAGGAAAAAAGGTAAGGAGATTTCACATTTCTCTGTGCTGCCATAATCTACTGAACTGGAGAGTCATCCACTTTCTTTATGACATATTTACTGCAGTCGGTGAACACTGTTCTGTGCCTAGTGGCGGGCTTTTTTTTCACAATAACTTTATGGCAATGACTCTGGCAAGGAATGTCAACTTCCATGGGGGGTGGGGTGGGGGAAATAGATGATTAATTCTCTCAAAGATAGACACGTGATGTCTGAGTACTTATAGTTTGGGGGTGAGATGGAAACCATAAAGGGGCAGAGGGGAAGTTGTAGATTTGATGGGTCCTCAGTGGTCAGCCGACAGTTTCATTGAGAAGCTTGCAAGCAGGGCATGGCCCTTTCCATCAAACTCAAGACTACGACTTTTAACAAAATAACAGCAGAACAGACTTGCAAGGGACCTTGGAGGTCTTCTAGTCCAACCCCCTGCTCAAGCAGGAGACCCTATATCCATGATGGTGAACCTATGGTACGCGTGCCACAGGTGGCATGCAGAGCCATATTTTAGAGCATGCAAGGCGTTGCCCTATATCAGCTCCAGCGCTGGTCAGCTGATTTTCGGCCTTCCGGAGGGCAGCGGGGAGGCTGTTTTCGCCCTCCCCAGGCTTCAGGAAAGCCTCCGGAGCCTGTGGAGGGCAAAAAACAGCCCAACAGGCCTACTGGAAGTCCGGAGGCTTCAGTGAGGTCTGTGCGCATGCGTCGGGGGAGCAGCGGGGGGGTTGTGCATGAATGCGCGAGG
This sequence comes from Diadophis punctatus similis, assembly GCA_023053685.1. Lineage (NCBI taxonomy): Eukaryota > Metazoa > Chordata > Lepidosauria > Squamata > Dipsadidae > Diadophis > Diadophis punctatus. The sequence continues at coordinate 99,972 of JALIGW010000091.1, read as the reverse complement.
GGGAGGGCATTGCATTATGGGTGGTGGCACGTGTGCCAGCACTATCACACACGTGCACGTCCTTTTGGCACCCGAGCAAAAACAAGGTTCGCCATCACTGCCCTATACCATTTCAGGCAAATGGCTGTCTCTTCTTAAAAGCTTCCAGTGATGGAGCGCCCACGATTTCTGAAGGCAAGTTATTCCACTGGTTAATTGTTCTTACGGTTAGGAAGTTTCTCCTTAATTCCAGGATGCTTCTCTCCTTGATTAGTTTCCATCCATTTTTTTTCTTGTCTTGCCTTCTGATGCTTTGGGTTGAGCCCTTCTTCTTTGTAGCAGCCCCTCAAATATTTGAACACTGCTATCATATCACCCCTAGACTCTCCTGCTTGTGCCCCAGCTCCTTCCCACCTATCAATTCAAAAGCATGGAAATGCAAGTAGATAAACAGGTACCACTTCAATGGGAAGTTAACAGCATTCCGTGCGCCTCAGCCAATAACTATGATATACTGTATAGAAATCTTGTGGGGCACGGCTGAGGGATCTGTGGCACTGATTTCATCTATTTATATGCTGCTCACCCCACTGATTCTACCTAGCATTAAGTTCACATGTTGTCATATTTTTTTTGTAAATAATATGTTTTGCACAGGTCTGTGGTTGAAGGGAATTTACCAAACAGAACTGGGAGACAGGTGGAGCTCCTCAATAGCTCTCTTTTTGCAATCCTCTATCTTCCCTTTTACAGATAGTCCTTGACTTACGACCACAATTGAACCCAACATTTATGTTGCTAAGCAAGACATTTGTTAAATGAGTTTTGCCCCATTTTACAATCTTTCTTGCTACATTTGTTAAGTGAATCATTGCAAAGTTTTTTTATACAAAAGTTTTTTTTATTTATTTTTTCAACAAACAATACATACTTGAAGAGTATCCGGAGACTTCAGTTGGTGCAAAATGCGGCTGCGCGTGCTGTGGTGGGTGTGCCAAGGTACACCCACGTGACACCGATACTCCGCCAGCTGCACTGGTTGCCCATAAGTCTCCGGGTCCAATTCAAGGTGTTGATCACCATCTTTAAAGCCCTTCATGGCTTAGGACCAGGTTATCTTCGGGACCGCATTCTGCCTCATACTTCCCTCCGACCGGTTAGGGCCCACAGAGTTGGCCTCCTCCAGGTCCCGTCGGCCAAGCAATGCTGCCTGGCGGGCCCTAGGGGGAGAGCCTTCTCTGTGGCCGGCCCCACGCTCTGGAACCAACTTCCCCCAGAGACCCGAACAATCCCCACTCTGCTGGCCTTCCGAAAAGCCGTTAAGACATGGCTTTTCCTGCAGGCTGGGGGTAGAGCTTAATCCACCCGAGCTCACCCCCAAGTACGTATGGTTGTCGAATGGTTGCTGATGTTTTTTTAATACTGTGTTTTTAAATTTTATATTGCTTTTAATTAATATTTATTATTGGTTTATTCTTGTATTTTTCTCTGTTGTACGCCGCCCTGAGTCCTTCGGGAGTTGGGCGGCATATAAGAATACCAAATAAATAAATAAATAAATAAATAAATAAATAAATAAATAAATAAATAAATAAATAAATAAATAAATAAATAAATAAATAAATAAATAAATAAATAAATAAATAAATAAATAAATAAATAAATAGTTTCTGCACAAAGTGTTGTCCTGGTCACATTTAATAATCATACATAGTTTTTCTAATACATAGTCAATTCCATTATCATCTCTCTGTTTCAATTCCAACCCATAATTTTATCCATAGATATTTCTTTATCTTAATTTATTTTCTTCTTGTTACATATATAATTTACTAATCGCCCAAATTCCTAGTCCCTTTCACTCACATCAATTAATTATCTTATTTACTACATACATTTCTTATATTTTCTATCTCTCTATATTGGAACTTCTCTCCATGTTAATTAATTTAATATATCTCCAATTATCTTTCACAATAAAACCAATTTCCTTTTCACATTCTGCACCAAGTGGAAGATCCAACAGGTTCCTAACAAACCTAGCAGACAACTTTGTTTCCCAAAAAGTAGAGAGGGAACAAGGGGATCAGCCATATTGGACTTAATTCTCACTAACAGAGATGAAATGATAGAAGATGTTGAAGCTACAGGAACCTTGGGGGCAAGTTATCATGCAATATTGGAATTCAACATTATGCAAACACAAGCAGTAGAATAAAATAATAATAATGATAACAGAGTTGGAAGGGACCTTGGAGGTCTTCTAGTCCAACCACCTGCTTAGGCAGGAAACCCTACACCACATCAGAAATATGGTTATCCAACATCTTCTTAAAAATGTCTAGTGTTGGAGCATTCATAACTTCTGGAGGCAAGTTGTTCCACGGATTAATTGTTCTAACTGTCAGGAAATTTCTCCTTAGTTCTAAGTTGCTTCTCTCCTTGTTTAGTTTCCACCCATTGCTTCTTGTTCTACCCTCGGGTGCTTTGGAGAATAGTTTGACTCCCTCTTCTTTGTGGCAACCCCTGAGATATTGGAAGACTGCTATCATGGCTCCCCTAGTCCTTCTTTTCATTAAACTAGCCATGCCCAGTTCCTGCAACTGTTCTTCATATGTTTTAGCCTCCAGTCCCCTAATCATCTTTGTTGCTCTTCTCTGCACTCTTTCTAGAGTCTCAACATCCTTTTTACATTGTGGCGACCAAAACTGAATGCAGTATTCCAAGTGTGGCCTTACCAAGACATTATAAAGTGGTATTAACACTTCGCGTGATCTTGATTCTATCCCTCTGTTTATGCAGCCTAGAACTGTGTTGGCTTTTTTGGCAGCTGCTGCACATTGCTGGCTCATATTTAAATGGTTCTCCACTAGGACTCCAAGATCCCTCTCACAGTTACTACTGTTGAGCAAGGTACCACATATACAGTACCTGTGCATTTTGTTTTTCTTGCCTAAATGTAGAACCTTACTTTTTTCACCATTGAATTTCATTTTGTTAGATAGTGCCCAATGTTGAAGTCTGTCAAGATCCTTCTGTATTTTGAGCCTATCTTCTGGAGAGTTGGCTATTCCTGCCAGTTTGGTGTCATCTGCAAATTTGATGAGTTCCCCATCTATCCCCTCGTCCAAGTCATTGTTGAAGATGTTGAAGAGTACTGGGCCTAAAACAGAGACTTGGGGTACTCCACTGCATACTTCCCTCCATGTAGATGTAGTTCCATTGAGGACTACACGTTGAGTGCAGTTGGTCAGCCAGCTTTGAATCCATCTGGTGGTGTTGGTGTCTAACCCACATTTTTCTACTTTATCTAGTAGTAGGTTATGGTCTACTTTATCAAATGGCTTACTGAAGTCCAGGTAAATTATATCGACAGCATTCCTCTGCTCCACTAATTTTGTCACTTTGTCAAAGGATGCAATAAGATTAGTCTGGCATGATCTGTTTTTGTCAAAGTCATGTTGGCTTTTGGTTGTTACTTTGTTTGCTTCTAGGTGTTCATTGATTCATTGCTTGATTATCTTTTCCAGAATCTTCCCTGGTACTGAGGTCAGGCTGATAGGTCTGAAGTTTCCTGGATCTATTTTTCCCCTTTTTTGAAGATGGGAGCTACATCAGCTCTTTTCCAGTCCTCTGGCAGTTCCCCGGTGCTCCAGGAGATGTTTCGTCACTCAAATCTTTCAAAAGAGATTTTATTTTTTGAGGGTTGAGAGAAAACACCTGAAAGCATCTTCTCCTAAATGTGATCCACTCCACATGGATGTAAACGATGTGATAGAATAACAGAGTTGGAAGGGACCTTGGAGGTCTTCTAGTTCAACTCCTTGCTCAAGCAAGAGAACTGATACCATTTCAGATAAATATGTCCAATTTTTAAAAATCTCCAGTGATGGAGCACCTACAATTTCTGAAGGCAACCCACTCCACTGATTAACTGTCAGGAAATTTCTCCTTGTTTCTAGGTTGGTTCCTTCCTTGGTTAGATTCCATCCGTTGCTTCTTGTCCTGCCTTCAGGTGCTTTGTGGAATAGATCGACTCCCCTCTTCATGCAGCACTGCAGGCTACTGCTAGTTCAGCAGTTCAGCTGTTCAAATCTCACCGGCTCAAGGTTGACTCAGCCTTCCATCCTTCTGAGGTGGGTAAAATGAGGACCCAGATTGTTGGGGGCAAGAGGCTGACTCTGTAAACTGCTTAGAGAGGGCTGTAAAGCACTATGAAGCGGTATATAAGTCTAAGTGCTATTGCTATTGCTATTGCTATTCTTTGTGATAGCCCTTCAAATATTGGAAAACTGCTATTATTCATCCCTAATCCTTCTTTTCATCAGACTAGACTTGGCCAGTCCTTAGCTTCTTAACAGACCAGCAGATGTATTTGGTTAAAGCTGGAATGCTTTGTCTAAATCAATATGCAGTATGCATGTATGTCTCATTTGCCACCTCAAAGATGGGAGGAAGATCCTATGGGTAGACCCACAAGTTGGATCACCTGTGATGTTGGCTGCACTATACAGTGAGTAATTGTTCCAGTAATTGACCTCCCCTAAATTCTTTTCCTAACCAACCACTTCATTAATCAACAAGTGTTAATTGCTTTTTCTTGTATTTCACTTTCTTGAAGAACAGCAAGTCCCTTGGGAGGAAGAAAAGTGAGAAGAGGCAAATCCAGAGAACAGTTCCCAATGGATACTAGTCTCTTTTGCAGGAAGAGGAAATACTTGATACGTAGCAAGGCAGATTTAGGCATAATGTCGCTTATTTCTGTGTTTCAGTTTATTGCAACAATTAATAAAACAATGAAAGCTTGGGTTTCTAATAATAAAAGCCAGTTTGGGCTAGTGGTTAAGGCATCAGGCTACCAACTGGGAGACAGAGAGTTCTAGTCCTGTCCTAGGTATGAAAGCCATTTACTGTAGGTAATTTTGGGCCAATCACCAGGAGAGTGTGACTTCTAGTTCTGCTTTAGACATGAATGCTGGCACGGTGATTTTAGGCCAATCACCAGGAGACTCTGAATTCTGATCAGATTAACAGAGTTGGAAGGGACCTTGCAGGTCATCTAGTCCAACCCCCTGCCCAAGCAGGAGACCCTTACATCTGCCTCTACCTAGGATCGAACTCACAACCTCCTGATTGTGAGGCAAGAGTTCCACCTCTAGGCCACAGCAGCTGGGTATAGTCCCACCTTAGACATAAAAGCTGGCTGGATGACTTTGGGCCAATCACCAGGAGACTCTGAATTCTAGTCCTGCCTTAGGCCTGAAAGTCAATTATAGTGACTTTGAGCCAGTCATTCTCCCTCAGCCCAACCAACCTCACAGAGTTGTTGTTCAATGAAAAATAGGAAGAGGAGGGAGTATTTAGATATGTTCGCCACGTTGAGTTATTTTTTAAATAATAAAGGGAAGAAATAATGTTCATCAGCATTGCTTTCCAAAGATGACCCTAAAATTTCAGCTAGCAGGACAGAACCAACATATTGGAACTCTTCGAATTAGCATAATCTCAGCAATGGATTGTCCCATTCGCAGCAGGGGAAAGAGAAAAGTCAAAACCTACAGTCAAATGATTGAAACCCCAGCTCTTTTGATATGGATAATTAATGCAAAAAAGAAAAAAGAAAAAAGAAAGGTGGGACATCAATTACAAGGTTGCAGCTACAGATCAGATTTTCTTAATTCCCCTTGTAAACCAATCCAGAATTTCAGTGAAAACAAACTAAGAAGTGTGAGAATTGCAACAATGATCACAGAATGAATTTAAGGAATGAATTTAGGAATTTAACCATTATTTGTTCAATCGTCGTAACCGTTCTAGGAGTTTGCCTTGTATTTTCAAGCTAGCTGGCACAATTTTAGCTTACACTCATCCACGGTGAGTTGAAAGAGCAGAGAACAAAAATGATCCTAATCTTATGTTGGTCCCTGCTGGAAGTTAAATTTGCAAAGGCCATAATTCTCGGAGGTCCCTAGGAAGTCCCGGTGAGGGGAAATATTTGCTCATGTAGTCTGCTCATTTCAAATAGATGTTAAGTTACTAACGCAAACATGCAAAGCTGGCTGACGAGTAGAACGTGTTCCAATTCTGTGTACATAAATGCACGTTTCCAATGTAGAATTGTAAATCGGATTGTCTAGTTCCTTATTATTTCCCATAGTGGTTTTAGCAAGATGCATTGATTGGGAAATTCGTCGTCATGCTGTTTTGCCCTTCACTCAGGGGTGGCTTCCTACCGGTGCGGTCCAGTGCGCAGCTCCCGTAGGGACCTGCCGATTATGCAATTTGTGTGCGATGTCTCCGGTGCCGTCTTCGGCAGTCCGACGTGCGTGTTGCCATCTTTTTTAAAGAATTTTTGGGCTTTTTTCCATCTGCGCATGCGCGGAAGCAAAATCTCGCCGAAATCTCACGAGGGGATGCGCGCGAGAGAGAAATTTCATCAAGATTTTGCTTCTGCGCATGCATGGAAGCAAAATCTCGCCGAAATCTCACGAGGGGACACGCGCGAGAGAGATTTCGGTGAGATTTTGCTTCTGCACATGCACAAAAGCAAAATCTTGCCAAAATCGCACGCGTGCGCGCAACCTCTCACGAGATTTCAGTGAGATTTTGCTTCCGTGCATGCGCAGAAGCAAAATCATGCAAGGGGGCACGCGTGAAATGTAGAGATGCGCACGCAGCACACCGGTATCGGTAAGTGAGCAACCCGCCCCTGCCTTCACTGTGAAACTTCCTCCATCCTGTTGTACAGGTAGTCCTTGAGTTACAATCACAATTGAGCCCATAATTGATGTTGCTGAGTGAGAATTTTGTTAAGTGAATTTTGCTACATTTTACGACTTTTCTTGCCACATTTCTTAAGCGAATCACTGCAGTTGTTAAGTTAGTAACATGGTTGTTAAGTGAATCTAGCTTCCCCATTGACTTTGCTTGTCAGAAGGTCGCAAAAGTGGATCACAGGACCCCAGATCACGGCAACCGTCATAAATGTGAGCCAGTTGTCAAGCGTCTGAATTTTGATCATGTGACCATGGGGATGCTGCAACGGTCATAAGTGTGAAAAATGGTCATAAGTCACATTTTCAGTGCTGTTGTAACTTTGAATGGTCACTAAGTGAACTGTTGTAACTCGAGGACTACCTACTGTATATCTGTAGGCCTCCGTCAATGGATTATCAGTGATCTCCATCACTACAGGATTTTAAGAAAAAATTGGACAACTACTTGTCTGAAATAATATAGGTTTTTCTGCTTGAGCAGGGGCTGGACTAGAAGAGCCGAGGTGGCGCAGCGGTTAGAGGCAGGTACTGCAGGCCACTTTAGCTGACACTGATCCGCAGGTCACCAGTTCAAATCTCACCGGCTCAAGGTTGACTCAGCCTTCCATCCTTCCGAGGTAGGTAAAATGAGGACCCAGATTGTTGAGGGCAATATAAATGTACATTGCTTACTGGTGTAAACCGCTTAGAGAGTGCTTGCACTGTGAGGCAGTATATAAATCTCACTAAATAAATAAATAAATAATAAGACCTCCAAGGTCCCTTCCAACTCTGATATTCTGTACTCTGTCTCCTTGAGAAGGCATAGAGTAGTGTTAGAAGAGGCTGAACTGTGAACCTTATATTCAGACCTCATTTCAGCCCTCTTGTGATCCTTGATACTAGGGCTGGGCCACGAAAATCAGTAGTCAGCTATGAAAATTAATTGGAACAGAAAACTCAAAAGGTAAGGTTATAAAATAAGCTATAATTCAGAGCTGAAGAGAAAAAACAGGGACGGCAGATAAGCCGAGGAATGTATTCTTATGACTTTCACTCCCTTATTCTTCAGTAACATCCTCATGTCAGACAGAAAAAGAAGGTGAACCGTACATATTATTTTTAAGAAAGAGAAATTATGGAAAAGATTCACCTTGAGAATGATGGTGTTTGAAATTCCATGTCTGTCAATCATTCTTGTCTCGCTCCTGCATGGCTAGTCTAGTGAAGAGAAGGACCAGGGGAGACATGATAGCAGCGTTCCAGTATTTGAGGGTCTGCCACAGAGAGGAAGGGGGTCAAGCTATTTTCCAAGGCACCCAAAGGCCAGACAAGGAATAATGGATGGAAACTAAACAAGGAGAGATTCAACTTGGAAATGAGGAGAAATATTCTGACAGTGAGAACCATCAACCAATGGAACAGAAGTTGCCTTCAGAAGTTGTGGGAGCTTCATCACTGGAGGCTTTCAAGAAGAGACTGGACTGCCATCTGTTAGAAATGGTGTAGGGTCTCCTGCTTGGGCAGGGGGTTGGACTAGATGACCTCTGCATTTTCCTCCACAGTACCTGGTCAATGGTTGTTTAAGAAGAATGATGCTGGCTGGTTCTCATTTTTGTGTTCTTTTGTGTGATCCACAGGAGGGAGAACACAGTAATTTCAAGGTTGGGTTTTGGTGACATACTGTATTTTTTTTAGGATTCAGACTGTGAAACAGTGGTGGTGAAGAGTTCTAATTGCAATTTCTATCTTCCTGCCTCCTGCCACTATCTCATCACAAAATATTTATAAGACTGAATCAGGGGTGAAATGCTCCCGGTTCGGGCGGGCTAGTCGGTCGTCGTAGAGGCGATAGAACCAATAGCGATCGCAGCGTGAGCCTTCCCCCGCCCGCTTCCCCTGCCCACCTGGATGCTGCCATTTGGGTTCTTTCACCCTCTGTGCATGCGCAGAACGCTTTGCGCATGCACAGAGGGTAAAAGAACCCAAATTCTTTTGGGCGGCATCCAGGCGGGTGGGGGAAGTGGCCGGGGGAAGGCTCACTCTGCAATCGCTATTGGTTCTATCGGCTCTACGACGACTGACTGGCCCGCCCGAACCAGGAGCATTTCACCCCTGGACTGAATGCAGAATAACAGAGTTAGAAGAGATCTTTGGAGGTCTTCTAGTACAACCCTCTCTTCAAGCAGGAGACCATATACCATTCTGGACAAATGGTTGTCCCATTTCTTCTTGAAAACCTCCAGTGATGGGGCATCCATAATTTCTGAAGAAATGTCATTCCATTGATTAATTGTTTTCACTGTTAGAAAATTTCTCCTTAGTTCTAGGTTGGGTCTCTCTTTAATGATCTTCCACCATTACTTCTTGTCCTTCCCTCAGGTGCTTGGAGAATAGGTTAACTCCCTGTCTCTATGACAACCACTCAAGTAATGTGTCAACTTGAGATAAAGTTTGAGCCGTCCGATTGCTAACATGTTAAGGGAAGAATATCCCATAGAGGCAATGCTGGATCTTTTTACTTGGAATTCAAATACTTAGAAATAAAACCAAGATTAAATGTCTAATAGAAAATATTTATTTCAGTACAAAACAATATAAAAACAATAAATCCTGAATAATCTACATTTTGCTACGCAACACGACCTTCCAGGTGGGAAGGCACATCAGAAGTGATTAATGGTGGATTAGGAATGTAGACATGCGCAGAATATCACGTGTTCTGCTTGTATTGGGAAGTACCATAATATTAGAATAGGGGTGCATCACCCTGCATAGACTCACAACTGACAATATTCACATTGTGACATAATGGAAGACTGCTGTTATATCATCACTAGTCCTTCCCATCCCTAGTATAGACCCTATAATATTCTGGACAAATAGCTGTCTAAAACCTTCAGTGATTGTTTTCAAGCCTGAAGCGAACCTGGCCGAGGCCATTTTTGAAGCTTCAGGAAGAAGATGGGACAGGGAAGGGGGGAGACAGATAGCTGGCTGGAGGTTGTAGTCAAAACGAAAAGTTTTCCTGTGGGAACCAAGGACATTCAGACAGGTGGCTGTGGAGAGGAGGAGTGGAGTAACCAAGCAACAGGCCAGCACCTCAATTGGACCAAGTGACTGTTGACTTGGGGGGAAGGGGGAACTTTTACTTTTTAATCTGGTGAAAACTGCAGGAGCTTTCAGAGTCGGTTTTCACCAGTTGTGCCAATATAATGTATCCAATAAATCGTTCCTT
>JALIGW010000091.1:0-85000 GCA_023053685.1 Diadophis punctatus similis | reverse complement strand
TGCCACAGAGAGGACGGGGTCAAGCTATCTTCCAAAGCACCTGAAGGCCAGACAAGGAATAATGGATGGAAACTGAACAAGGAGAGATTCAACCTGGAAATAAGGAGAAATTTTATGACAGTGAGAACAATCAACCAATGGAACAGCTTGCCTTCGGAAGTTGTGGGAGCTTCATCACTGGAGGCTTTCAAGAAGAGATTGGACTGACATTTGTCAGAAATGATGTGGGGTCTCCTGCTTTGGGGGGGTTGGACTAGATGACCTACAAGGTCCCTTCCAACTCTGTTAATCTGTAATCTGTAAACTGTGTTATTCTATTAAACTTCTTGGATGAGAAGCGAAACGTTTTCAAGGAAAAAAAACCCAAGAAAGTCTAATTGCCTTTTGGAAAAGCACTTTTGGGACAACCATGACCTGGATGATGGAGAATCTCCATAGATGATTGGCTCATTTTAGCACCCACTCTGACAAAAGCCAATCCAGACTTGATGGTGCTCCTAGATTACCCCTCTTCTGGGATTACCTTTTCAAACACGAGATAGGTCAATGGTGTTTATTTCTCTCCCTTCCCTTGCTCCTGGTTCAATTTACTTTTCAAAAATAGAGGGTTGAACCTTGGATCTGTTGTCCACTTTTGTGGAGTAGCAGGCAGGAAACACATAGCTGTATTAAGGCAAAAGGAGGGGGTTAACAGCTTTCTCTGTGGTCTGTAATTGGTGCATACTTTGGGGTTGCAAAGAATAGAAGAAAGAGGAGACGGAGGGCTGGAAAGCTGACTAACAAGGAACACATGGATATTGGCAAACTAAACACAGCTGGACCCAGCGGTGCCTCTGACCACCGGTCCTTTGCTCTTAACATCCTTCATATCATACTGTTATTGTCCTGGCCCTGGATTTCATGAGCACAGAGGATGTGAATGCCACTGGGACACAGAAGCCTGGATCTCATGACTAATGAGAAATCAAAACAAGAATTTCCGCTTTTGCTCAATCCTTCGCAGGCTTTCTTTGGAGTCGTTTTATCTCGGCAAGGTTTTTTTTGCAAGGATGTTGCCAAAGCTGAAGATTTCTTCTCCTCCTCCTCTTCCCGTTCTCGGAAGGAGGCACTTTTGAACTCAACAGACCTCCCCAATTAAATAAAATGGTTGAGTTTTACATATTTCAGCCAGCGAAGCTTGATCTCTCTCTCTCTCTCTCTCTCTCTCTCTCTCTCTCTCTCTCTCTCTCTCTCTCTCTCTCTCTCTCTCTCTCTCTGTTTGTCTCTCCCTCCATCTCTCTGTGTCAGTCTCTCTTTCTGTTTCTTCCTCTCTGTCTCTGTCTCTGTCTCTGTCTCTGTCTGTCTCTCCCTCCCTCTCCCTCTCCCTCTCCCTCTCCTCTCTCTCTCTCTCTCTCTCTCTCTCTCTCTCTCTCTCTCTCTCTCTCTTTCATTTGACGGAGAGAGCATTTTGCAAGCTCCTCCCCTGGTGTGTTCATCTAACACGATTAAATAATTAATCTTATTTAATACCTAGGAATTAATGAGATTACTCTGAATGGTGTTTTTTTTTTTTGCTTATTCCAAAGAAATTTGGGGAAATCTCTCAGAAAACCCTGCCAACTGCCCTTGCTTCTTCCTCCCCTTCTTTTATTCCTTTTCTTTCAGATTCTGTCATTTCAGATTGTAAGTCTATAACTGCAGTGGCAGCACCAATACACACCAGTGAGTAAATATATGCAAGTGATACATGCTAGAATAACAGAACTGGAAGGGGCCTTGGAGGTCTTCTAGCCCAGAGGTCGGCAACCTTAAACACTCAAAGAGCCACAGAGGTCCTAACAGGAAGCCCCCCGTTCAATTCTGGAGCCAACCGGAAGTCCGGTTCCCCCACCATAGAGTCTCCTCCTAGCGCGGCATCCTTTTTCCTCTACCAGTCCTAATCAAAAGCCCTATCAATTGTGGAGCCGACTGGAAAACCCTCCCCTTGCCTCCCCTCCCCGTGCTCCCCCCCCCAAACCGGAAACTCCTCTCAAAATTGTGGTGCCAACCAGTGACAGTGAGCTGCAGCAGAGGGATGAAACAGCCACATGTGGCTCCAGAGCCGTGGGTTGCTGACCCGTTCTAACCTAACCTCCTACTCAAGCAAGAGACCCTATACTATTCCAGACAAATGGTTGTCCAAAGTCTCCAGTGTTGGAGCATTTACAACTTCTGGAGGCAAGTCGTTCCACTGATTAATTGTTCTCACCGTCAGGAAATTTCTCCTTAGTTCTAGGTTGTTTCTCTCCTTGCTTAGTTTCCATCTATTCCTTCTTGCCTTCAGGTGCTTTGGAGAATAGGTTGACCCACTCCTCTTCTCTGTGACAACCCCTCAAATATTGGAAGACTGCTTTCTCATAACCCTATAATCCTTCTCTTCGTTAGACTAGACATACCCAGTTCCTGCAACCGTTCATCCCATGTTTTAGTTTCCAGTTCCCTAATCATTTTGGGGCAGTTTTCCTCCTGTTCATTTGGTCAATGAATTCCCCCGTTATCTTGAATGCTAACAAAGAATGCTGTGTCAATCCCTGCCACGTCATTTTTCAAAAGTGTTCTTCTCTTGCAAAAGAGAAAATTCTCAGGGTGTTGGCGAACTTCTCTGCTATTTCTCTTGGGTTTTTTTTAGAACGGAGGTGGTTCTGGCTGGTGTTTTGTGGTCCAGTTTTCATCCCTCAGTTGCCTTCCAGATTACCCAAACTTCTCAATTGGAAAAGTTACCTGGAAGAAGGCCTTTGTGATATCTCCTGTTGAAGTTAAACATGAACCTGAAAAGTCAAGGAGTCCATAGATCTCTGGCAAGAAGACTATATCATGAAGACAGGACAACTTTGATTATATATATATATATATATATATATATATATATATATATATATATATATATATGTATGTATGTATGTATGTATGTATGTATGTATGTATGTATGTATGTATGTATGTATGTATATATATATATATATATATATATATATATATATATATATATATATATATATGTATATATATATATATATATATATATGTTTTTCTGTCGTGTTATCCTGGTGTACCCAAACATGGGAGAGAAAGCATCACAGCTTCCATTTTATATAATACTATAATAGTCTCCCTTTATTTTCATTTATCAGCAAAAAATCCTACACACACACACACACACACACACACACACACACACACACACACACACCCAGTACTCTTCAACATCTTTATCAATGACTTGGATGAGGGAATAGATGGGGAACTCATCAAATTTGCAGATGACACCAAACTGGCAGGAATAGCCAACTCTCCAGAAGATAGGCTCAAGATACAGAAGGATCTTGACAGACTTGAGCATTGGGCGCTATCAAACAAAATGAAATTCAATGGTGAAAAAAGTAAGGTTCTACATTTAGGCAAGAAAAACAAAATGCACAGGTACAGTATATGTGGTACCGTGCTCAACAGTAGTAACTGTGAGAGGGATCTTGGAGTCCTAGTGGACAACCATTTAAATATGAGCCAGCAGTGTGCAGCAGCTGCCAAAAAAGCCAACACAGTTCTAGGCTGCATTAACAGAGGGATAGAATCAAGATCACGCGAAGTGTTAATACCACTTTATAATGCCTTGGTAAGGCCACACTTGGAATACTGCATTCAGTTTTGGTCGCCACGATGTAAAAAGGATGTTGAGATTCTAGAAAGAGTGCAGAGAAGAGCAACAAAGATGATTAGGGGACTGGAGGCTAAAACATATGAAGAACGGTTGCAGGAACTGGGTATGTCTAGTTTAATGAAAAGAAGGATCAGGGGAGACATGATAGCAGTGTTCCAATATCTCAGGGGTTGCCACAAAGAAGAGGGAGTCAAACTATTCTCCAAAGCACCTGAAGGTAGAACAAGAAGTAATGGGTGGAAACTAAACAAGGAGAGAAGTAACTTAGAACTAAGGAGAAATTTCCTGACAGTTAGGACAATTAATCAGTGGAACAGCTTGCCTCCAGAAGTTGTGAATGCTCCAACACTGGAAGTTTTTAAGAAGATGTTGGATAACCATTTGTCTGAAGTAGTGTAGGGTTTCCTGCCTAGGCAGGGGGTTGGACTAGAAGACCTCCAAGGTCCCTTCCAACTTTGTTGTTGTTGTTATTGTTAATATATATATATATATATATATATATATATATATATATATATATATATATATATATATATATATATATATATATATATATATATATATATATATATATATATATATATAAATAATTGCATGTCACCTATGAAAGTTAATTCCAATTTTTCCTATTCTTTTGAATGAAATTTCCAAAGCAAGTGTCATCAAACTGAATTGGAGGATAACTGGTAGGGGGAAAAGTAAACTTTAGATTTAGATTTATTATTAGAGTTGGAAGGGACCTTGTAGGTCATCTAGTCCAACCCCTGCTCAAGCAGGAGTTCCATCATTTGAGACAGATGGCAGTCAAGTCTCCCCTTGAAGGTCGCAAGTGTTGGGGCTCTCACAACCTACGCTGGCAAGCTGTTCCACTGGTTGATCGCTCTCACAATCAGAAAGTTTCTCCTCACTTCCAGGTTGAATCTCTCCTTGGTCAGCTTCCATCCGTTATTCCTTGTTTGGCTTTCTGGTGCCATAGAGAACAGCCTGACCCCCTCCTCTCTGTGGCATCCCCTCAAGTATTGGAATACTGCTATCATGTCACCCCTGGTCCTTCTCTTCGCCAGACTGGCCAAGCTCAGTTCCTGCAACCGCTCTTTGTATGTTTTATTTTCCAGACCCTTTATCATCCTGGTTGCTCTCTTCTGCACTTTCTCTAGGGTTTCAATGTCTTTTTTGTAGTGTGGTGACCAAAACTGGATGCAGTACTCTAGGTGTGGTCTGACCAAGGCTTTATAGAGTGGTACTAGTACCTCTCTGGTCCTTGATTGTATCCCTCTATTTGTGCAGCTCAGGACTGCGTTGGCCTTTTTGGCTGCTGCTGCACACTGCTGGCTCATATTTAGTTGGCTGTCTACGAAGACTCCGAGATCCCTCTCGCAATCACTGCTATTGAGTGTGGTTTCGCCCAGTTTGTATGTGTATTTTTGATTCTTCTTACCTAGGTGTAGAATTTTAGACTTTATCAGAGTGGTACTAGAAATAAGCTTGGATTGTCTCCTCAAAAAGCTAAGAAGGATCACGTAGAGCAGAAAGACCACTGGTTTGCTGATATCATCAACCTCAGTTTCTCTAAAACTAAGACCAGCCTTCTTTTGGCTGATTATTTCAGGTTCCTAAATGGAATACTATGACTCTTCACAGTTGAATGATGGAATGGTGAGCGATTGTCCCAGGACCTCTGGAAGACTTTCAACAGTTGTAAACAATGGCCAAATTCCAGGTTGGGTTCATCTCCTTCGCTAACGGCAACCACAGACAAGCAACTGAGAGAACATGCCAACTCAGCATCTGCTAACAAAGAAATGTGACATCTTTCTATTGTTTTAGATGGTTTCGCCATTGTCTTGATTTGCTCTCTCCTGCTTGGCTGCTCAGCCATGAGGGCATCACAGCTTGCTTCTGATCTTCAAATGCAGAAGAATGTGATGGGGCCAGGTGCTAGCAAGAAATGCACCACTTCAGTCTGCAGTGTGTACTCTTGTCTATCAAAGAGCCTGCAAGTAGGTCAGTGTGCATTTTTGAAAGAGCTAAGCAGTGATAGGGAAACATTTGTGCTCCCTGCTGCGCACCAGGGTGTTTGATTCATACAAACAGAGCTTGAGTCGCACAATTCAGAGATGCGATTCTTCCATCTGCAGATTAAAGTGACATTGTCAATTCCGGGAAGCCCAGATCAGATGAGGAGGGGAGGGAAATGCAGTTGGGGACAAGCGAAAGTCCACCCCCAGTGTGTGATCTACAAAGGCTCTTTCACAAGATCACGTTAGTCCTCTGATGCTACCTACCATTGAAGTCTGTGTCTGAACAGAGCCAGTAACTCTGCTTCGTTTCTTCTTGTGGTTTTAGCGATATGTATAGAGTACACAACACAGGGCCAAAGAGAAGCAATGAAGCTTACCTTTATTTATTGTACCTTATCCATTCATTTGTTTTTAACTGTTTGTTTGCATCAAACGTCATTGTATGTACACAAAAGTTATGTACAAGGGAACATCACGTTTCTCTTTCTTCAAAACCTGTACTAGCACAAGATATTCTTGAGACTGGCTCTGCCAAAGGATCTGGGATCCTACGGGAGCGTTCCATACTGGAGGTGGATAGAAAAGGTGGTTATATATTTCACATAGAAATATACCATAGTCATAGATTTTGCTTGGCTTAGCTTATTTACACCCATAATATCATCTTGGAGTCATGCTGGCGCAGTGGTTAGAATGCAGTACTGCAGGCTGACTCTGCTCACTGCCAAGAGTTCGATCGTGACCGGCTCAAGGTTGACTCAGCCTTCCTTCTTTTTACTTTTGTATTTTTCCCCCTGTAGATTATATCATAAATTAATAAAATTGTTATAAACATACACACAGAGACAAACGGTTGACTCAGCCTCCCATCCTTCCGAGGTCAGTAAAACGAGTTCCCAAATTATTGGGGGCAGTATGCCGACTCTGTAAACTGCTAAGAGAGGGCTTTAAAGCCGTTTCGTACATAAATCTAATTGCCATTGCTACTGCGATTGCTAGAAGATTCTACCTCCACAATATTGCTTCTTTCTTAGCTACCTTTGTTAATTTTAATGACAATATTTATCATTTCAATGTTTCCATCTTGCAGTTTTTAGTCTGTTGTAAGCCTGATGGTGGGATCGGTGGCATGTAAATTTAGTAAATAAATAAATAAAAGTAAATAAATAAGCCATCTGGTTATTGTAGGTACAGCAAAGAATGGAGAATTACAAAATATCCATTTCCTGAAAACACATCGCAAGTTCTTCTACAAATATGACCTTATTTATTTGTTTGTTTGTTGTTTGTTTCACTGGTTTTCTGCCCTTCTCATCTAGAGGCGGCTTACTAACATTTAAAGTCAATAAAATATTGACGCAATAAATAATCACAATAGTCATAGGCACCCGGGGTGCAATCCCAAATCATCAGAAGCACCACTTGAGAACCATCGCCATTGACAAATTCACAATCGGTCAATTGCAAAAGGCAGCTTTCCTCAGAACAGCTTACAACCTGCAATGATACTTTTAACAGCATCAAACATCCACATCTGCCTACCCCTATCTCGGGAAGGACTAGATAGGTGGACAAATCCAGTCTGAATATCTGGCTGCCTATGTGACAAACCATAGTATAAGCCATGGTGGCGCAGTGGTTAGAGTGTAGTACTGCAGGCTACTTCTGCTGACTGCCAGCTGACTGCAATTTGGCAGTTCAAATCTCACCAGGCTCAAGGTTCTCATCCTTTCATCCTTCCGAGGTGGGTAAAATGAGGACCCAGATTGTTGGGGGCCAGAGGCTGACTCTGTAAACCACTTAGAGAGGACTGTAAAGCACTATGAAGCAGTATATAAGTCTAAGTGCTATTGCTATTGCTAATAATTTACAATTAAAAGATTGGGAGGAAGAGTGCAGGAAACACACATAATCTTGTCTTATGTTCTCCGGTCCTTAATATTTGAGAAGCGAGCCAAAATATGCTTCTCTAGCTTTGTAGTTCGTATTTAATTATCCTTCCATTTCTATCAAGTGAGAGGGAAGCCTGATCAAAAAAAATCTGCCCAAAAAAATGACAAAAACTCTTCCTTTCTTCTCCCCTCTTGTGTTTTTAAGAGAAAATGTCTCTCGTGGAATGGAACAAATGCAGCTGAACAGCTTTAGTTCTTCAAGCAAGCAGCAGCATTGGGGAATCTGATGTGGGTTTGGGGGTGGGAGATTGTGACCATGTAAAAAGCTGAAAATGGAGCTGAAATGGGTAATGAAGATGGGTGTCAGAAGAGGACAGGAGGACTTCAAAGCAATGGTCAGAAAGAATCCACATGAGTGTTTGCTCTGTATTTCTGACCGCGACTTTTATCCTCCCTTCCCTTTGAAGGGGACGCAACTGGAGTGAAATGGAAAGGGAGTTAAAATCAAATATTTTTCAACATTGACTTCCCCCTGGAGAAATTGCATGCGGGGGGGGGGGGTTAGAGAAATAAAGATGAAAAGAAGCGGCCTATAAGAGCGTTTAATAAATAAATAAATAAATAAATAAATAAATAAAAGAAGGACCTTTTGATTGTACAGGAGAAATCCAGGCCTCCATTTCTCTGTAAGTTTTGTGGGGAACAAAGGATGTAACCAGAGTCCAGCTGCAAATCCAGAAGAGGACCGTGAAGGTCTACAGCAGTGGTTCCCAACCTTTTTGTGATCGAGTACCACTTGGAGATCCCGTACAGTCGCCGCATACCACCTGGTTCCAGAGAAACTAAATTCGATCAGATATCACTTTATTTCCATAATTGTACAAGTAGAACATGCAAACCAACTACGAAAATAATAAGTATATAAGTATACAAAATAATAATAAAAATAGTAACATACACACTGAGATGCAGTAATGAATATCAAAGGGTAACTTGAGTCAAGAGAACATAGTGCTAACAATAACAGAGTGAGATTAACCTTAGCTCAAGAGCTTGCTACGACACGCACCTTCTCGCGAGGGTTCTACTGCGCGACTGCTGAGAGTTCAGAACAGTCACCGTTCCTTTTTTGGCCCCACGCATCCAGCAACTGGATTCTCGAGCCACTGGGACCAGGTGGGTGGCATGTGGCAACAGTTGCAAATCGTTGCCAGATTATCTTGTGTTAGGCAGTAAACATTTTTGTGAAGTAAAAAATAACTAACTAAAAATTGTTCATAACCCCGAGAGTGTTCGCGTACCACCTGGAAGGCCCTCGCGTACCACTAGTGGTACACGTACCACAGGTTGGGAACCACTGGTCTACAGGGACTAGTTTGTGTAATACCTGTGACAGGTGTTTGAAAACAATTAAATACGTAAGTACAGAGGATTCAGAGGTGGCATTCAGCCGGTTCGTACCGGTTCGTGCAAACGGGTAGTAGCAACCTGCACTTGGGCCTGGCCCCCCGCCCCGGAGCAATGCCGTCCTATTTAGGGATGTTTTGAAGCCGCGCACATGCGTGCAAGTCACGTGTGTGAGCAAAGCGCATGCATGGACAGTTGCATGCACATGCGGAAGGGGTACCTGTGCGCTTAGCGCGCATGCACGCTCACATTTTTGGTGCTGGGCAAACTGGTAGGTAAATTATGTGAATCCCACCTCTGAGGATCATTCCTTTCCACCTGCTACCAGAAGCCACAATGAGGCTACTGCATCTTAAGGTTATTCCATGTGGATATCTTGTGTTAGGTCGAAGCCATGTTTGAGTAGAGACTTCGGCCTGCCACACTTGATGCTTTAGAATTTCTTATTACTGTGGGAATTTGGGAGGGGCTGTTGCGTGAGAATTGTAGGAATGTAGCCATAACAAATTCCTTTTAGGTTTTCAAGGTCATCCTTTGTCCAGCACCTGGCCGGAAGCTGAGGGGAGGACCGGACACGTTGGCAGAAGGAGACTGGTCAACATGATGAACTTGTGGGTGTGGGAACAAGGGAATGAACTTTAAACTGGATGGAGAAACCCTCATAGCTTAGATTTGGGTTTCTCACAGATGTGCCAATATGGCTCTTCTAATAAATTGGAACTTTGAGGAACACTTTGTCTCAGACTCCGATTTAGTTCTGGATGCTATTTGGACACCTTGGTCTTGAATTGTGGTGTTGGAGAAGACCTTTGAGAATCCGTTGGACTGCAAGATCAAATCAGTCAATCCTAAAGGAAATCAACCCTGACTGTGCAGCCTTGCATGGTTTCTAGGAGGAAGGCAGATCGATGTCCCGGCTCTCTCTGACATGGTCCCCAGTTTCTCCCATTGCTGCTCAAGGAATTCCTCTCCCTGCCCAGCTCACCAAATCTAACAACCCAGTGCATATTGATGTAGGAGGTCATATGTATACCAGCAGCCTAGCAACTTTGACCAAATACACAGATTCCAGAATATACTGCCTCTTTAATGACACATAGCCGATTGTCTTGGACAGTTAAAAACAACACTATTTCATAGATCAAGATGGTGAAATATTCAGAGACCTCTTGAGCTTCTTAAGAACTTCAAAGCTTCTGCTCCAAGAGGATTTTAAGATACAAAGCTGAAGCTCAAATACGTCAACCACCTTCAACCAACGAGAAGAAAGGCTGAGCACCAAAGAATTGAGGCCTTTGAACTATGGTGCTGGAGAAGAGTTCTGTGAGTCCCTTGGACTGCAAGGTGATCAAACCGGTCAGTCCTAGAGGAGATCAACCCTGACTGCTCTTTAGAAGGCCAGATCCTGAAGATGAAACTCAAATACTTTGGCCACCTAATGAGAAGGGAGGACTCACTGGAGAAGAGCCTAATGCTGGGAAAGATTGAGGGCAAAAGAAGAAGGGGATGGCAGAGAATGAGGTGGCTGGATGGAGTCACTGAAGCAGTCAGCGTGAGCTTAAATGGACTCCAGAGGATGGTAGAGGACAGGAAGGCCTGGAGGAACATTGTCCATGGGGTCACAATGGGTTGGACACGACTTTGCAACTAACAACAAAATGAGAAGAGAGGATTCCTTGGAGAAGATGTTGTGGGAAAGATTGAAGGCAAAAGGAGAAGAGGGTGGCAGAGGATGAGATGGTTAGATAGTGTCTTTGACACAAAGAACATGAATTTGGGTAAACTCTGGAAGACAATGGAGAGCGGGGGTTGGCCTGCTGCTGTCCATAGGATTGTGAAGAGTCGGACACAACTTAGCTACTGAACAACAACAAATGTATGGCTTTGAGAGTTGGAGCATAAGGAAGGCTGAGCATCAAAGAATTGATTCTTCTTAATTGTGGTCTTGGAGAAGACTCCTGAGAGTCCCTTGGACTACAAGGAGATCCAATCCATCTATCCTAAAGAAAAACAACCCTGTTCTTTGGAAGGACAGATCCTGAAGCTCAAATACTTTGGCCTTCTAAAGAGAAGAGACGACTCCTGGGAGAAGACCCTGATGTTGGGAAAGATGTAAGGCAAAAGGAGAAAGGCTCAACAGAGAATGAGATGGTCAGATAGTGTCATCAACGCAATGAACATGAATTTGAGCAAACTCTGGGACACAGGAGTCCTGGCATGCTATGGTCCATGGGGTCATGAAGAATCAGACACGATTTAGCAACTGAACAACAACAAATGTTGATATCTAAAATACTGATGATTCAGTGGTAGCTTACAAACGTTAACACCCTGTTCTGACCAGTCTTGGCCCACATTAGCATTTGAGGGAGCAATCCGTAAGAAAATTCTAGGGCTGTCCTAGAGCGAAAAATTGAAAACACAACCTGGAAGAAGGCAAAGGCAAAGCACATCTGTATTGATGCCGAGAAAATGACATTGGCACAGTGGTGGTTTGCTGCTGCTTCGGAACGGTTCTTTAGAACTGGTAGCAAAAATTCAGTGCTGCTCGCCAAACCGGCAGCAATGACCGGCTATCCACACTCCCGAACCGGTCCTCTGGTCACCGCGGATCCCCAAAAAAACCCTCTGCTCATGCGCAAAGGCTTATGTGCATGCGCAGAGCAGGGGCGGGTTGCTCTCTTACCTCACTGCCGGAGCCATGCACGTGCATCTCCACGCTTCGGGAAATCTTGCGAGGGGACGCGCGCGCGAGAGAGAGATTTTGGTGCAATTTTGCTTCCGTGCATGCGCGGAGGCAAAATCTCGCCAAAATATCTCGCGCGCACGTCCCCTCACGAGGTTTCGGTGCAATTTTGCTTCTGTGCATGCGCAGAAGCAAAATTGACCTAAAATCATCAGAAAAAAATGGCGACACGCACGGTGGACCAGCAGAGAGGGCTCCAGAATGGTTGTGCAATCGGCTGCCCCCTACCGGAGTTGCACACTGGGCAGCTCCGGCAGGAACCCACCTTTGGCGCAGAGGGTCATTTCCGGGAAGGGACACATGTGCGTGCAAAACGTGCACTTCCGTCGCGCTGCGAATCAGGGGGGAAGGTAAGTAGAACCCACCCCTGCATTGACACATCCATGGAGTCTGCAGGAGTCACGCTCAACTTGAGGGAGTCATTACCTTACCTCTAGCTACCAAATTCTCAAGGCTTGCAATTCAGTATTCTTCTGCAATGAGATTACCTGAATTATATGCCATTCAAGAGTGAGCCTGAGGCTTAAGCAGATAATGGGCTATATTAAGCCTACAGGTATATTTATTCCCCTGGGATTTGACAAAGAAGCAATTTTCCTCTTCTTTTTATCAAGCTTTATTTGAAGGCTTCTATCAGAACTAGAGGGGCCTTGAATCTCACTATTTATTTATTTATTTATTTATTTATTTATTTATTTATTTATTTATTTATTTATTTATTTATTTATTTATTTATTTATTTATTTATTTATTTATTTATTTGCAGCAGTGTAGTTGAGTAGGTAATGGGGCGTAGCAGTTAAGACTCTGAGCTTGTCAACTGGAAAGTTGGCAGTTTGAAACCCAATTACTGTATGATGGGGTGAGCTCCCATTCTTTCCCTATCTCTTGCCAACGTAGCAGTTTGAAAATATGCAAATGCAAGTAGATCAATAGGTACCACTTTGGTGGGAAGATAATAGTGCTCTGTGCGCTTCGGCGTATAGTCATGCCAGTCACATGACCAAAGAAGCATCTTTGGACAACACTGGCTCCCTCAGCTAGGAAACAGAGATGAGTACCATCCTCTAGAGCAGTGGTTCCCAACCTTTCTAATGCCGCGACCCCTTAATATAGTTCCTCATGTTGTCATGACCCCCAACCATAAAATTATTTTCGTTGCTACTTCATAACTGCAATTTTGCTACTGTTATGAATCGTAATGTAAATAATATGCAGGATGTATTTTCATTGTTACAAATTGAACATAATTAAAGCATAGCGATTAATCACAAAAACAATATGTAATTATGCCAGATCAGAAATTCTCGGGCCAGTCTTTGCAAGAGCACAAGGAATATCATCTTCCACTGGATCCGACCCAGCTGTCCTCCTTCCTGCCGTCGTGTGCTGTGAAACTTAAGTGGTTGTTGGCTGGCCGTGCCCTCCCGTGACTCCCTTTCCCTTTGACACCAGCGGGAAGAAACTGCCGCTGTGAGCAGGAGACAGGGGCAGCCACAGATGTCTTAAGCACCGCCTTGCACTCTCCAGCACACAATCTTGCGATGCCCCGCCCCTTAGCTCGGCCGCCAGCCATCACAAACGCCTCTCACCGAATGGCACCTCTCCCGACCAATCGGAGGGCTCGGGCAAGTTGAGCCAATATGGCCAGGCTTGTGGCAGTGGGGGGGGGAGCTGAGGATGCCAGGGCGACCCCTGGGAAATGGTCGTTCGACCCCCCAAAGGGGTCCCGACCCCCAGGTTGGGAACCACTGCTCTAGAGTCAAACATGTCTGGACAGGATAAACCTTTACCTTAATTGAGTAGATCTTTGTGAGTAAAATGGTTGTCTTAAGGTTTTCTTAGAATCAATTTTTCTCATTTTGGGAGAGAGATGAAGGAACCACCCAACGACAAAAGTTCTCAAAAGTTTGCCTTCTTCCACACTGTTGTCATCATGACATCATCAAACCTTAATTCTTCTGCCTCCCCAGATGAGACATAAAAGTGAAGTATGACCAATAGACAAAAAGAGGGCTGCTCCCCATTGTCTTACTTTTGTCAATTTTCATCTTCATCCATAATTGCAACTCTTTTATAGCAGCAAATAGCAAGGACTATGGCAATAACCAAAATAGTTTTGGACTTTAAAGGACCATAGATCAACACTGTAGAGACCTTTGTAGTGTCTTCTCCTCTACTTTAAAACTATTTGGTGCTTTCACAATTGATGCCAACTTGCCAGTTATTAAAGTGGGGGTTCTTTGTGTGCAAGTCTTGAAATTGGTGAATGACGCATCAGTGTCACAGGTATCTCGCCAGTATATTTCTTGAAAGAAAGAAGGAAGGATGAGATGAGATGGAAAGCCAAAGAATGACTCCAGAGTTTGTCTAGAAGACAAGGCAGCTAGTTAGGTCCATAAATTCAAAGATGGATCAAGAAGTAATACAAAAATAGCATCTGTTAGATTAGTGGTCCCCAACCTTTTAGGCACCAAGGTCCAGTTCTGGGGAAAACAATTTTTCCATGGACTGGGTGTGTGTGTCATGGTTTGGTGTGCTATTTAGATCCCACACATGCACAGATGAAGTTTCAACTCACTTGCACAGCCTGGTTCCTAACCATGGTACTGGTCCATGGACCAGGGACTGGGGACCTCTGTGTTAGACTACTGTGTTTATTTATTTATTTATTTATTTATTTATTTATTTATTTATTTATTTATTTATTTATTTATTTATTTATTTATTTATTTATTTATTTATTTATTTATTTTGTGAGATTTATATACCGCCTCACAGTGCAAGCACTCTCTAAGCGGTTTACACAGGTAAGCAATGTATATATATATTGCCCCCAACAACCTGGGTCCTCATTTTACCTACCTCGGAAGGATGGAAGGCTGAGTCAACCTTGAGTCGGTGAGATTTGAACCGCTGACAGTCAGACTGTGGATCACAGTCAGCTAAAGTGACCTGCAGTACTGCCTCTAACGGCTGCGCCACCTCGGCTCTTGGTGTTAGCCAAGAAGGCCACCCTTCCCTCTTCTGTAGAACCTTAGTAAAAATTAAAAAGAAAAAAATCCTAAGGAAGACAGAAAAATCACACACTATTTATTTATTTATTTATTTTGTGAGATTTATATGCCGCCTCACAGTGCAAGCACTCTCTAAGCGGTTTACACCAGTAAGCAATGTATATTTATATTGCCCCCATCAATCTGGCTCCTCATTTTACCTACCTCGGAAGGATGGAAGGCTGAGTCAACCTTGAGCCGGTGAGATCTGAACCGCTGACCTGAGGATCACAGTCAGCTAAAGTGGGCTGCAGTACCTGCCTCTAACCGCTGCGCCACCTCGGCTCTTACTAACACTTCCTCCATTCTTTGTCCCCCTTTTTTTGGCTTACTTGATAAATCCAGTGGTGTATTAACCATTAAGCAGACTAAGCACATGCTTAGGGCACCAGGCCGAATGGGGGCATCACAAAGTTGAGAAAGAAAAAAAAACCAATGAAGATTTGTAAAAAAAACAAAAAACCACAGTATGTACAAAGGAGAGGGGGGCACCAAGATTTGACAGTGCTTAAGGCACCAGTGAGCCTTAATCCGCCACTGGATAAATCACTTTGATCTACTGTTGACTTCCCAATGGAAGGATGCCCTTATGCCTTTGCCAACTTTCCAAAACCAGTTTTTGGAAAACAGACCCTCCATTTCATTCCTTTGGGGTGATTTGAAACATTGAGATAAAGCAGAGAGTTGTTCTTCCCTTTCTTTTTCAGTAATTTCTCTGCTCAAATCTCCTTAAAAAGAGTTCGAGGTCAAGACAAGATCCCTGTGGCTTCTTTCTAATATATCCTGAGCCGGCAGAGAGATTATATATTACATCAGTATGGATGCCAAGACTAGAAGAAAAGGAATATCGAAGCCAATATGAGAAACGGCGATTGGCTCATATCCGATACTTTTCAAACAATTTGCCAACAGATGTAAGTTCCAACATTTTCCTGTGGTTAACTGAAAAAGAACCCTAATGGGTTTGAATTTTCAATCAGAATGGCACAAATGATAACATTAACTGGTGGGCGGGAAGCTACCTGGGAAAAGATGTATGAGTCATCCAACTCTCCTCCGTTCAATGCCCAACTGTGCATTTTTTTATATATAAATAGCTCATAGTCGAGATGAATGTGCGTCTCAGGTTGGCCTTTGTTCCAGTCGAGGGATTGGAATGCACGATGAACTTTATTTTCTAAACCAGTTTTTCATCAGGTTATCTGGCAGTAGGAGAAGAAATGATACCGGTATTCATTTAGGGTAATGATTTTCAAAGGAGAGGAAAATTGTTCTGCCTCCACAGATTTGTGGCTCTGATTTAGTGTTGTAGGGAAACTAGTACCCTTTTTACTGTTTAGACTTCAACTCTCACTGTTTATTATCCTTGGCTAGGAAGCCTTTGGTTAATATTAAGAGCCGTAGTGGCGCAGTGGTTAGAATGCAGTACTGCAGGTTACTTCTGCTGACTGCTGGCTGCCTGCAATTTGGCAGTTCGAATCTCACCAGGCTCCAGGTTGACTCAGCCTTCCATCCTTCCGAGGTCGCTAAAATGAGGACCCAGATTGTTGGGGGCCATATGCTGACTCTGTAAACCGCTTAGAGAGGGCTGCAAAGCATTGTGAAGGGGTAAATAAGTCTAAGTGCTATTGCTGCTATCTGGAAGGCAGTGAGTTGATTTTAAAGTTGTCCCCAGGGCTTCCAAAAATTCTGGGTTACATAGCACATTCACGTTCAGACAAACATCAAATTTGAAAAAGAAACACGTACTAAGGGGTGGGCTGCTGGGGGTTCGCAGGGGGTTGGGAAAACCTCTAGCTAAGATTCTGTGCAGTGTGGAGAACCCCCAAATCCCACTCCTGGCTGGTCCCACCCAACCCACCCCTCCCAGGAGTCCCCACGCGGCCCCTTTTGGATGCAGGTAAGTGCAGGGGGCATGCGGAGGCTCGGGGAGGGCGAAAAACGGGCCTACTGGAAGTTTAGGAAGGCCGGAAATGGGCCCATTTCCGGGCTCCAGAGGGCTTCCAGAGCCTAGGGAGGCCGTTTTCGCCCTCCTGGAAGCTCAAGGAAAGCCTCCGGCACCAGGGGAGGGCAAAAAGCCCCCCCCCCCATGGTGCAGGAGGCCGACTAGGCCATGCCCACCATGGCCATGCCCACCATGGCCACGCCCACCCAGCAACCGGGCAGAGAACCCCTTGCTAAAATTTTTGAATCCCACCCCTGCTCATGTTCTCCTTGGTCAGGACAAGCAGGTCTCAGGAACCGCTCTTTGCCTGGGATTCCCAAAGGGGCTTTTTTAAGGGGCAACTAGACTTTCTGGTTTTTCTTTGCAGATGCTTCTTCAGCTCTTTGTCTAGGAAGATAGTCCAAGGAGTGACTTGTAAATGCTAGGAGGCCCATCAGAGGCAGTGGTCTTCATTAACAACAGGTTGTATTAATACACAACAGGACCAGGCATCTTTATTTCAGAGCCTGTCATCAGACCCAAGTTAGAATATGCCGAATCTTCAGTCCTTAAGAAAATGCTTCATGGAACAGGATTAAGCAGGAGAGGCAGAAATGGGTGAAGGTGGGGAGGGAAAGAGTTCAGTTGGCCAAGTGGCCACCTCCTTGCCTAATTAAGTCTTCATGAACTTCAGATGACTTATGCAGGAGGTCCATAAAAGCTGAAGCAAGACTTCCCAAAGTTCAAAGCTACAGCATACGTCATTTTTATTTAAACCCCCTGACAGTCTGCCTATAGGTGCAGAGCCTTTAAGTGCCACTTAAATCTCTTCCTGGATGTCCTGTTAGAAATATACTGGAATGCTGACTTCACTGAGATCTATTATAAATCTCACCTGCCTTTCCTGGTGCATACCTGACTGACCCAAGAGGGATCCCTCCACTTTGCCAGGGTGAGGGCTAAGGCTCCATTTCCCAACATTATTTTGTCTGCCTGAAGCCAACCTTCACTGAAACCAGAACAGAAAATCATTCTTTGACAAAAAAAAAGACACCTGACACAAAGCCTGATCAGAAAAACTACCATTTACAGATTAACAGAGTTGGAAGGGACTTTACAGGTCATCTAGTCCAACCCCCTGCCCAAGCAGGAGACCCTACATCTGCCTCTACCTAGGATTGAATTCACAACCTCCTGATTGTGAGGCAAGAGCTCTACCTCTAGGCCACAGCAGAATCTGGGCTATCTTAAAGTCTTTTGCCAGTCGCTCATTTCAGTTGTTCGGTGGAAGAAAGCCCTGTTATGCTTAGCAATACAGCAACCTCTTTCGCTGAGTATTAATATTAATACCACATTACAAAGCCTCAGTAAGGCCATACTTGGAATACTGCATCCAGGTTTGGTCACCACGATATAAAAAAGATGTTGAGACTCCGGAAAGGGTGCAGAGAAAAGCAACCAAGATTATTAGGGGACTGGCGGCTAAAACATACAAAGAATGGTTGAAGGAATTGGGTATGGCTAGTTTAATGAAAAGAAGGATTAGGGGTGACATGAAAGCAGGGTTCCAATATTTCAGGGGCTGCCACAAAGAAGAGAAGGGTCAACCTATTCGCCAAAGCACCAGAAGGCAAGGCAAGAAGCAATGGATGGAAACTAATCAAGGAGAGAACTAGAAATAGTGCAATTTCCTGACTGTGAGAACAATACACCAGAAGTTGTGGGTGCTGCATCACTGGAGGTTTTCAAGAAGAGAGTGGACAGCCATTTGTCAAGAATAGTATAGGGTTTCCTGCTTGAGCAGGGGGTTGGACTAGATGACCTCCAAGGTCCCTTCCAACTCTATTATTCTCTTACTTCTGTTACTATTAGAATTGTTCCAGACTGAAATATTTCTGGTCTACGGTCAGATTGACTTATGGTCATTTATAACTTCATTGATCTGCAAACCAAACAAATGAAGAAACAATTAAAAAAACCTCTTTAAAACCATGCAAATAAAAAAAATTACATTGTTTTTAGCATTTCTTTGAATAGGTTTTTACTTTTTGACCTACGTTTTTGAGAGAAGGGTGTACTACCAAATATGGAGTCAGGGGGAAAAAAAGAAAGATAAAATGCATTTGATCTGCATGCTAGTCGGGGGTCTGTTTATGCAGCCTAGAACTGTGTTGGCTTTTTTGGCAGCTGCTGCACACTGCTGGCTCATATTTAAATGGTTGTCCACTAGGACTCCAAGATCCCTCTCACAGTTACTACTATTGAGCAAGATACTACATATACTGTACCTGTGCATTTTGTTTTTCTTGCCTAAATGTAGACCCTTACTTTTTTCACCATTGAATTTCATTTTGTTAGATAGCGCCCAATGTTCAAGTCTTTTACATACCCAGCATCAAAGTTCAGTCAAACAAAAATTTAAAGGACATCCTGCTTAATGTAATCATAATACAGACCTAACCGTCCCTCAGCCCTTAGCCTCCAGTCCCCTAATCATCTTTGTTGCTCTTCTCTGTATGCTTCCCAGAGTCTCAACTAACTGCCCTTGTAGTCTAAATCAGTGTTTCCCAACCTTGGCAACTTGAAGATGTCTGAACTTCAACTCCCAGAATTCCCCAGCCAGCATTCGCTGGCTGGGGAATTCTGGGAGTTGAAGTCCAGACATCTTCAAGTTGCCAAGGTTGGGAAACACTGGTCTAAATGCTTTGCTGGAGTGTTGGAAATGACAAAGGCAAGAAAGCCTCAAAACATGGACGTCTCCCAATCTTAGATCCCATATGCTTCACATCATGAAATTTCTTGCAAAGACATTTGCTGACTTGCTTCCGAATATGGTGAGTTGCCTGCTGAAATCCTTCCACACCCACCCATTCTCGGGGGAAGCAAGTGTTACAATGTTTTGTTTTTATCGGATAATTAACGGGGCCTTCCTCCTTCGGAAATCACAGCGAGAGGACCAAGCTTCCTTGCTCCTGACCAACGCTCTTAAGTTCCTTCACCAACTCTCTGTCTAAAGGCACGACACTTTAGGAAGGATGGCTCCCATCTAGGGGGAGAAAGGGGATGGTTTAAAACCTGCGACAGAATGGAAAAGTCATTGCTAATATAAAACTGATGCCAGAAACAGCAGGACATGCTAGAGATAAATGAGAATGTTTTTAAAGAATTAAAACCCTCTCAAGATTCTCATTTTATTAACCCCTTTAAAACTCTGAAACCATTCAGAACAATGCAGAAGTCGAGGCAAGAGCTGTGATGGTGCAGTAGCTAGAATGCAGTATTGCAAGCTAACTCTGTCCACAGGCTGCAATTCAATCTTGACCGGCTCAAGGTTGACTCAGCCTTCCATCCTCCCGAGGTTGGTAAAACGAGGACCCAGATTGTTGGGGGCAATATGCTGAACTCTGTAAACCGCTTAGAGAGGGCTGTAAAGCACTGTGAAGTGATATATCAGTCTAAGTGATATTGGGAAGGAAGGAAGGAAGGAAGGAAGGAAGGAGGGAGGGAGGGAGGGAGGGAGGGAGGGAGGGAGGGAGGAAGGAAGGAAGGAAGGAAGGAAGGAAGGAAGGAAGGAAGGAAGGAAGGAAGGAAGGAAGGAGCGAGCTGTGGTGGCACAGTGGTTAGAATGCAGTATTGCAGGCTAATTCTGCAGACTGCCAGCAGTTTGATCCTGATTGGCTCAAGGCTGAATCAGCTTTCCAGCCTTCTGAGGTCAGTAAAATGAGGACCCAGATTGTTGGGGGGAAGAGGCAGACTCTGTAAACCTTAGAGAGGGCTGTAAAGCATTGTGAAGTGGTACTATTTCTCATCCAGTCAAGCACTAAACTCACCAATCAGAAAGAATTCCTGATGCCAATTCTAAAACTGGAACTACATTCTGGGCAAAAGCTTCCATTTTGGTAAACAGCCATGACTTCTCCCTTCCCAAGCAAGGAACCAACCAACCAACCAAATTTGGCCTTTGCCTAAACTAGATAGCCTTGAAGACACAAAATACAAATTTTCTGCCGGAACAGTATTATGGCCGAGGTCAGTGGATTAGACAGGGTGATGGAGAGCTTCCAATCAGGTACAAAGAGGTATAGATCGCTCCCAAAGCTTTCCGAGAAGAAGCAAGAATCTGAAAAACTTCTAATTTTGGAAGCTCCACCAAAAGATTGGCTAGATATGAACAGTTTTGTACAACTCATCTGGGTTGTTAAACCTAAGCTAACATAGTCTAAGCTAATAAAGATTTAGCAACTATGTTCATTTCATAGGGTAAACTTAGCACTGATATCCTTCATTGTGTCTTAGTAGGTTGCACAAACACAGCCAGGTGGGCAAATTTATACTTAGTATACCTTGCAAAGGTTGGCTTGAAACTCAACATTAAGAAAACTAAGATCATGACATCCAGCCCTCTCAATTCCTGGCAAATAGATGGGGACAAAATGGAGGTAGTGACAGATTTTATTTTCCTGGGTTCCAAGATCACCACAGATGGGGACTGCAGCCAAGAAATTAAAAGACGCTTGCTCCTGGGGAGGAAAGCCATGGCAAATCTAGACAGCATACTAAAAAGCAGAGACATCACCCTGCCAACAAAAGTGGGTATAGTCAAGGCTGTGGTTTTCCCAGTTGCAATGCATGGCTGTGAAAGTTGGACCATAAGAAAGGCTGAGCGCCAAAGAATTGAGGCCTTTGAACTATGGTGCTGGAGAAGACTCCTGCAAATCCCTTGGACTGCAAGGCGATCAAACCGGTCAGTCTTAGAAGAGATCAACCCTGACTGCTCTTTAGAAGGCCAGATCCTGAAGATGAAACTCAAATACTGTGGCCACCTAATGGGAAGGAAGGACTCGCTGGAGAAGAGCCTAATGCTGGGAAAGATTGAGGGCCAAAGAAGAAGGGGAGGACAGAGAATGAGGTGGCTGGATGGATGGAAACACTGAAGCAGTAGGCGTGAGCTTAAATGGACTCCAGAGGATGGTAGAGGACATGAAGGCCTGGAGGAACATTGTCCATGGGGTCATGATGGGTCAGACACAACTTCGCAACTAACAACAACAACAACATACCTTGCAAATCCATAATATTTGTTAATTCTGTATCCAGGTTAACTATATAGCATGAACAGCCCAAAAAAGGAGGAAATAAAGAAAGAAAAAGACAAGGGAGAAAGCAAGTTATTGCAAATCCAGTCCTTGACAAATTCAAGAGGCACCCACAAGGCAGAACACATTCAGGATACTAAATCCAAATAATTTCCAATATAATGGGAACACCTCCCCTCCCAAAAAAGGACTCTCGTTCTGACCTGAGAAAGGTTTGGGTTTAGCATAGATACAGACAATACAATGTTGACTCAGCTGGTCGTTGATTACACAATTTGGTATATTGGAGATAAACAATTCTCCAGATTTTTGGAACTAGAGTTCCTGCCTATGAAAACATCATGGCAAATAGCAAAGATTTGGGGAATAAGTTGCAGAATTCCAGAAATCTGGATGATGTTTGTTTGCATCATAACCAGTGTTATAAATCTGAAGCTCATATTTTATGATTTTGGAACTATTATGGCAGCGCGGAATTTTGAAATTGGAGGAAAATGCAATCTCAACACATCTGGGAAGTATTAAGTTAAGGGAAGTTGTTTTCTAAGAGGCCATCTTGAAAGAGCAAATCGAGAGTATTAGAATATAAAATAATATAATAGAGAGTATTATATTAGAATATAAAATAACAGGGTAAGAAGGGATATTGGAAGTCTTCTAGTTCAACCCCCTGCTCAAGCAGAAGACCCCAGACAATTCTAGACAAATGGATGTGCAGTCTCTTCTAGAAAACCTTCAGAGAGGTTTTCATATTGGAGAGGAATTTTCTCCCCTTTCTCTGGAAAAAACATATATGGGGCAGTAGATTTCCTTACAGATTAACAGAGTTGGAAGGAACCTTGTAGGTCATCTAGTCCAACCCCTTACCCAAGCAGGAGACCCTACACCATTTCTGACAGATGGCAGTCCAGTCTCTTCTTGAAAGCTTCCAGTGATGAAGCTCCCATAACTTCCGAAGGCAACTTCTGTTCCATTGGTTGACTGTCCTCATTGTCAGGAAATTTCCAGGTTGAATCTCTCCTTGTTCAGTTTCCATCCATTATTCCTTGTCTGGCCTTCGGGTGCCTTGGAGAATAGCTTGACCCCCTCCTCTCTGTGGCAGCCCCTCAAATATTGGAAGACTGCTCTCATGTCTCCCCTGGTCCTTCTCTTCACTAGACTAGCCATGCCCAGTTCCTGCAACCGTTCTTCTTATGTTTTAGTCTCCAGTCTCCTAATCATCTTGGTTGCTCTTCTCTGCACTTTTTCCAGAGCCTCAACATCTTTTTTATTCTCCACCCAAGAGCTATACATCTCTTGTCAATCCAACTGGCAAAACCCCCAAATGGATTTTGCTTCCTGCTCCCAGGCCAGAAGAAATCCATCTTGGGCTCTTGAACCAGATGTAGTTTCAAATAGGTAAAAAACCAGTATTTTTCTCTGTTATGTGGATTGCAGGAATATCTGGGCAGCAAGGTTTATCTTAAACCACTACTTCCTGTCTCAACAATGTATAAAATGTAATAATTCCCCTACCACCACTTTTCACTGTAGGAGCAAGAAGGTTTCCTTGGGGAGACAACCATAGAGTTTTAGCAAAGACAAAGTATAAAATGCAAAGAGAGCTCAAAAATAGGAGAAATTCCAACGGAGCTATTAACCATTACCCCAATTTGCCTCTTTGTTGAAAGCCCCAATATTGTGCTTTGCAGTCATTTGGATATTTGTATTAGACCAGGGAAAAGGTTGAAAAAAGAAGGAGAAGTTTATTTTAAATTATTTGGGGGGATTTTTGGGGGGGGAGGTGAATTTCAAATAAACGAATCAAAAGAGGAAAGATCAAAAGAGTGATGGGAAATTTATTGGAAGAAGATTAAATTAATTCTGTCTGAATGTGTCTGGAAACATCTCCCGAACCTATAAATATTATAGTATTATATACAGTATTTTGTATCTCACTCGGGGATGCTGACAGGTAGGAGATGGAAAGGGGAATCTCTGACCTCTTGGGATTAAAATTTTCCTTCTGATCTGAAGTTGGGGACATTAGAAGATTGTGATACGTTTTCACTCAAAGTCTGCTGGGTAGGTACTGTCATATCATTTACAATGAAGACGTCCAGGGGGTTTCGTTCACTTTTTCCTGTTTGGCTCATCCCTGCACCCATGTTTAGCAGTCTGCCCGAAGGATTACTTTGAAAATTCTGCACAAATGTCCTTAGGACTCTGCTATGTTATTTGATCCTCCGGTCTGCAAAGCATCCTGCAGTTTGCAATGTTACTGGGAAACTCCAGGAGTAACATACAGTATGTGGCATGAATTTAAAAAAAAGGGGGGGGGGAGGAAATAAATAGAAAAGTAATAGGGATCCTGCCACAGGAAAAAGCAAAAAGTGTGTTCTTCTAATGCTGTGTGAAGCTGAATCTCTTTTTGAATCCGGGTCTTTTGAATCCGGGTCTCAGATCCAATCCTCAAATAGATCTGATGTCTGCCTCACACTTCCCTTCGACCGGTTAGGGCCCACAGAGTTGGCCTCCTCCAGGTCCCGTCAGTCAAACAATGCCGGTTGGCGGGCCCTAGGGGGAGAGTCTTCTCTGTGGGGGGCCCCGCGCTCTGGAACCAACTTCCCCCAGAGACCCGAACCATCCCCACCCTGCTGGCCTTCCGGAAAGCCGTCAAGACATGGCTCTTCCTGCAGGCGGGGGGGGGGGGGGAGACTAAATTACATCTGAATTCCCCCCCCCCCTTTTGGTATTACTGATTGTGAATAATTTTCTTAACTTTTGTACATTTTTTAATTGTTGTTTTTAAACCATTGTTTTATTGATGTTCTTATAAAATTGCTGTACACCGCCCTGAGTCCCTCGGGAGTAGGGCGGCATAGAAGAACAAACAAACAATAAATAAATAAATAAAATGTGTCGTCTGGAACTGAGTGCTTTAAACCAGCTCAATGGGCTGATGAATTTGTTGCATATGCAGAAATGCACTTAAAAAAAAAAACCACTCTGCATTTTAAATCAATCTGCTTTGACCATTGGAAGTGAGTATTTGAAGCAAAGCATAAACTGGAATGGAATTTTTTTGGATCAAAGCTAATACACACACGATCCTAAGATGTTCTCATTTCTACTTTGGGCACAATTTGCATTAATAATACATTTTATTTTTTTAAAAGGGGTATCTGTTAGTGTATGAGAAAGGAGGAGAACATTCTCCTGCGATGGATGGATAGATGGTTGGATGGGTGGATACATGACAGACTGTAAGGATTGCCTCTCCATTCACTTACAAAGTACGAACTTCTGATCCAGATAGTTCAAAAGGATTCCTTTATTAGTAATTGTGATAGCATCCCATTCATTCAAAGCAAGATCTAAATACCCTTAGGCAAAGCAAGTACATTTAAACCTTAGCGCCCCTCCCCATTAGGCAGAATGCTTAATGGGGACATACATAACATAACATAACAGACATAGATGGAATCCTTGATGCTCTCTGAGTTTAGTTGTTCATTTGCCTGACTAGGTAACATGATCAGTGTCCCATCAGGTCATCATCTGGCAATGAAGATGTTACCTACAGTAGTTGGGTAATGAAATGTCTGCAAGTCAACAACCAAGATCAGAAACCAGCAAGGACCCCACAGTTCAACCCTGAGCTACAGAGATTCTGATAGATGATAGATAGCTGATAGATGATAGATGATAGAAGATAGATGATAGAAGATAGAAGATAGATGATAGAAGATAGAAGATAGAAGATAGAAGATAGATGATAGAAGATAGAAGATAGAAGATAGAAGATAGAAGATAGATGATAGATGGATGGATGGATGGATGGATGGATGGATGGATGGATGGATGGATGGATGGATGGATGGATAGATAGATAGATAGATAGATAGATAGATAGATAGATAGATAGATAGATAGATAGATAGATAGATAGATAGATAAATAGATAGATAGATAGATAGATGAGAGAGACAGAGACAGAGAGAGACAGAGAGAGACAGAGAGCGACACAGAGAGAGAGACAGACAGACAGAGAGACAGAGACAGACAGAGAGACAGACAGACAGACTGACTAGATGATAGACAGACAGATAGTTAGGATAGATTATAGCAATAGCACTTAAACTTATATACTGCTTCATAGTGCTTTTACAGCCCTCTCTAAGCGGTTTACAGAGTCAGCATATTGGCTCCAACAATCTGGGGTGATAATGATAGATAGATAGATAGATAGATAGATAGATAGATAGATAGATAGATAGATAGATAGATAGATAGATAGATAGATAGATAGATAGATAGATAGATAGATAGATAGATAGATAGATAGATAGATAGATAGATAGATAGATAGATGAATGAGAGAGAGAGAGAGATATGATTCATAGATAGATAGAAGATAGATAGATAGATAGATAGATGATAGATAGATAGATGATAGATGATAGATAGATAGATAGATAGATAGATAGATAGATAGATAGATAGATAGATAGATAGATAGATAGATAGATAGATAGATAGATAGATAGATTAGATAGAGATGTATGTTATATGAAGATGCGTAAGACATATATGAGTTTTTTTTCTCTGAACTATAATAACTTATCTAGTGTTCTTACTGAGTTGTTACATTCCATTATCAGCTAGTTCAGTGATGGCGAACCTATGGCACGCGTGCCACAGGTGGCACGCGGAGCCATATCTGCCGGCACGCGAGCCACTGCCTAGCTCAGCTCCAGCGCGCATGTGCGTGCCAGCCAGCTGATTTTTGGCTTGCACGGAGGCTCTGGGAAGATGTTTTCGGCTTCCAGAGAGTCTCCGGGGGATGGGGGAGGGCGTTTTTGCCTTCCCCAGGCTCCAGGAAAGCCTCTGGAGCCTGGGGAGGGTGAAAAATGGGCCTACCGGGCCCACCAGAAGTTGGGAAATGGGCCATTTCCGGCCTCCAGAGGGCCTCCGTGGGGGAGTGGGAGGCCGTTTTTGCCCTCTCCAGGCATTGAATTATGGGTGTGGGCACTCGCGTATGTGCAATAGCGGACGCGCATGCACTTTTGGCACCCAAGGAAAAAAAGGTTCGCCATCACTGAGCTAGTTCCTCAAAGATGGAGATCAGAGTTACATTTCTGATAAAATAGGTTTATAATATCTGTCCTAACACCTTGGGCATCTTGTTACTCAAGAGGCTACAAACGACAGTCCACTGTCCATGCAAATGTCCCTTCTTGCTGCAGTACTTCTAAAACAAATGCTATTTTGTCAAACTAGACAAGAGCCAGCAAGGAAAGTACTGGAGGATTTATTGGCTATGTCTGGATCAATGAAGAGAAGGGCTAGGGCAGTGATGGTGAACCTTTTTTTGCTCGGGTGTCAAAAGGGTGTGCGCATACACGATAGCGCGCACATGCATGCCCACATTCATAATGCAATGCCCTCCCCGTGCGCATGCATGCACAACCCCCCTGCGCTGCCCCCCATGCGCGCAGGGCTCACTGAGGCCTTCGGAGCCTGGGGAGAGTGAAAAACGGCCAAACGGCCCAACCGGAAGTTTGTTGGGTCTGTTTTTTGCCATCCACAGGCTCCGGAGGCTTTCCTGAAGCCTGGGGAAGGCAAAAACGACCTCCCCCACCCTCCGGAAGGCCAAAAATCAGCTGGCCAGCACGCACAAAGGGGAACACCTTGCGTGTCCTCAGATATGGCTCTGCATGCCACCTGTGGCACGTGTGCCATAGGTTCGCCATCCCCGGGCTAGGGGTTGATATTATAGCAGTCTTTTAGTACCCAAGGAGCTATCACAAAGAAGAGGGGGGTCAATCTATTCTCCAAAGCATTTGAGGGCAAGACAAGAAGTAACGGATGGAAGCTGATCAAAGAAGTTCCAACCTAGAACTAAGGAGAAATTTCCTGATAGTTAGAACAATTAATAAGTGGAAGAGTTTGCCTCCAGAAGTTATGGGTGCTCCATCACTGGAGGTTTTCAAGAAGAGACTGCGCAGCCATTTGTCCATAATGATGTCAGGTCTCCTTCTTGAGCAGAGGGTTGGACTAGAAGACCTCCAAGGTCCTCTCCAACCCCATTGTTCTATGTTCTACTGAGTCCAGTAATTCATCTTTCAGGCTCATTGACTTTCAAATAGCGGCACCAACATGCCAGAGTGTTTCTATTCTCACTAAATAGAATCCCATTAATTGTACCTCATTGGGGATAGAAGGGATAATTGTGTTCTCCATAAGCAAGCCCCTTGCATTCTCTCTATACCATCTGGGAACAGCGGTTCCTTTCTAACAAAATATGTAAAAATATGGACTCCCTTAAGGAATTGCTTGTAGTGCATCTGCTCTTTTCTCTCTTCCCAGCCCACCAACATGCTAATGGATTTTAAATTCAGCATATGAGGTTTATAAAATGTGTGGGTGTGGGATAACTGAAAACATTTGTGTAAATTGCTTGTTCACATATAAAATATCACAAAGATAGGAATGGTCCCAGATGTGGAGGCCTTTTTAGCTCCAGGAGATTGAAAAGAAACAAATATAGCAAGGAGGAGGCAACACCGTCTTCCAGCTGTTTGATGATACGGATCCCCAACAAGCTTGTCTTTCAAAAAATTCGAGCCGCCTGCACAGCTGTGGCAAATGTATTGGCTGCATCTCATAAATGCTGGAGGAACGTCAGCATCAGGTAGAAAAATGCTGTTGCTTTCTTATGTCGTTTTCATTCTTGGGCTGTTTTAGAATTCTGGAGTCTTCGGTGCTCTCTGAGGCTGGTTGTTTTCTTGCAGACGTTTCATTACCCAACTAGGTAACATCATCAGTGCTAGAAAGGAGTGGGTTTTTAGATTTAGATTTATTATTAGAGTTGGAAGGGACCTTGTAGGTCATCTAGTCCAACCCCCTGCTCAAGCAGGAGTTCCTACACCATTTGAGACAGATGGCAGTCCAGTCTCCCCTTGAAGGTCGCAAGTGTTGGGGCTCTCACAACCTCCGCTGGCAAGCTGTTCCACTGGTTGATCGCTCTCACCGTCAGAAAGTTTCTCCTCACTTCCAGGTTGAATCTCTCCTTGGTCAGTTTCCATCCGTTATTCCTTGTTTGGCTTTCTGGTGCCATAGAGAACAGCCTGACCCCCTCCTCTCTGTGGCATCCCCTCAAGTATTGGAACACTGCTATTATGTCACGCCTGGTCCTTCTCTTCGCCAGACTGGCCAAGCTCAGTTCCTGCAACCGCTCTTTGTATGTTTTATTTTCCAGACTCTTCATTATCCTGGTTGCTCTCTTCTGCACTTTCTCTAGAGTTTCAATGTCTTTTTTTGTAGTGTGATGACCAAAACTGGATGCAGTACTCTAGGTGTGGTCTGACCAAGGCTTTATAGAGTGGTACTAGTACCTCTCTGGTCCTTGATTGTATCCCTCTATTTATGCAGCTCAGGACTGCGTTGGCCATTTTGGCTGCTGCTGCACACTGCCGGTTCATATTTAGTTGGCTGTCTACCAAGACTCCGAGATCCCTCTCTCTTTTGCTCTCTCTTTAGGTACAAATGGTTTGCCTTGCCAATGCTGGTGGGGGTGTGCTTGTCTCTTTGGTAGTTCCTTGGTTAGGAAACAATCAATCAGAGCAGAGCTGGAAGGGACCTTGGAGGTCTTCTAGTCCAACCCCCTACTCAAGCAGGAGACTGTGTACCATTTCAGACAAGTGACTGTCCAGTCGCTTCTTAAAAACCTCCAGTGATGAAGCACCCACAACCTCTGAAGGCAACTGGTTTCATTGATTAGTTTTTCTCACTGTTAGGAAGTTTCTCCTTAATTCCACGTTGCTATCGCACACCGAAGAGACACGGATCATTTTTTACTCATGAGGGGGAAAAGCTGCTGGTATAAAATAATAGTATCTTTTAAGCGATGATAATATATGGCATGCTAGCAAAACCGGTATTTCACAGAGGGAAAAAAAAGAGTTGTCTCCAAAAGAGATGTGAATTATGGCATTTCACTACCAAAGTACAAGAGCCGATATAAGTGATTAGTTTGTTGCAATGAATGGGCTTGAAAGAAAGGCCCCTTAAGAATTTGCCTTATGGTCATAAATTAATGTTCAGTAAAAGATGGGTTATCTAATCAGCCTCTTTCAGGTTTCCCTTTTAATATGCATTTTCATTGCTGCCACTGAATATGGAAAGCATTGAAATAGTCAATGACATCAGGGGTGGGTTCCTCCCGGTGCGGACCAGTTCGTGCGCCCCGGTAGCGGCCCGCTGGTGATGTAATTTTGGCATCACAGTTCCAGTACTGTCTGTGCCTGTCCGTGCGTGCCGCCATCTTTTTTTTTGAATTTTTGGTGATTGTTTCAGGTTTGGATGGCTTCTCCTCATCCTCTGCTTTGAAAAAAAGCCCTCCCGCCCGCCCCCCGGGTTAATACTGACCTTTATTTCTTCATCCGAAGCACAGCTGAGCAGCTCCTCAGCTGTGTTTCGGACTGAAACGTCCTTCTGAGCATGCGCGGAAGTAAAATTGCACGAGGGGCCGCGCATGCGAGCAGAGCGAGGGTGCGCGAACGAAACATCGCGATGCGCACCGGTAGCAAAGGTAACTGGAACCCACCCCTGGATGACATGTAGATATCACTAGAACCAAAATCTGTAGAAAGAATTCCGGCATAATTTGGGCCATATGTGACACAGTCCGACTTGGCTGAGTCTCTGAAAAATGGAGCCCACGAGAATGGCTCCCTCCAAGGAGATACAGTGGGTCAAAGGACATAAGTCCTGAAGCTAATGAATGACTTTAAAAGGCAATTGGCAAAAGTTGGGGGGGGGGACTTTCGATCCCCTAAATTAGAGGACCAGCACGTTAGAAAGTTTAACTAAAACATGTGTGTGAAATTCTAAAACATACGATGAATGGTTGCAGGAACTGGGCCTGACTAGTCTAGTGAAGAGAAGGACTAGAGGAGACATGATAGCAGCCTTCCAATATTTGAGGGGCTGCCACAGAGAGGAAGGGGTCAAGCTATTCTCCAAGACACCTGAAGGCCAGACAAGGAACAATGGATGGAACTGAACAAGGAGAGATTCAACCTGGAAATAAGGAGAAATTTCCTGACAGTGAGATCAATCAATCCAGCTGCAACAGAAGTTGCCTTCAAAAATTGTGGGAGCTTCATCACTGAAAGCTTTCAAGAAGAGACTAGTCTGCCAACTGTCAGAAATGGGGTAGGGTCTTCTGCTTGGGTAGGGGGTTGGACTAGATGACCAACAAGGTAGGTCGCTTTCAACTCTATTAATCTGTTAAAATGAACAATGGAAGATACATAGTAGTTCTCCACAGTATTTTGCAGCACTCTCTAAGCAGTTTACAAATGTCAGATTTCACCCCAACAATTTGGGTCCTCAGTTTACTGATCTCAGAAGGATGGAAGGCTGAGTCAACCTTGAGCTGGTCAGGATCAAACTCCTGGCAGTGGGCAGAGTTAGCCTGCAGTACTGCTTTCTAATCACCCATATATTTTCAGGGAAACATATTGGAAGATAGTTTTAAAATTGGAGAAAGAAACATCAATATTTTGTGTTTATGTTGGTGATATTATTCTGATAGCTGAAATGCCAATGGGCTGCAAACTCTAGTAATGAAAGTCAAGAAGCACAGTGCAAAAAATGAAGTTATGATTAAATGTAAAAACTAAAAATAGATACATCATACAGTCTCAGAACGGATATTAAAATGGTGAGCACTTTTGCCTTTTTAAGATTCACTGTTAACAGAAAAGGAACCAGCAGTCAAAAATATGCTGTAGGCTAGCACTTGGCAGAGTAGCAGTGAAGGCCTTGAGGAAGAAATATTCAGATGCCATCATATATTTATACCTAAAATGATGACAATCATGCAGGCAAAAGTTTTCCATGTGATATTTTATGGAAGTGAATGTTATACTTTGAAACAGTGGGATATTGTACAAAGAGTATTGATGCTTTTGAGTTTTGGTGTAAGAGAAGATTATACCATGGATAGCCAAGAAAACAAAAAAATGAATCATAGAACAAATAATTTCAGAGCATTCAGTCCAGCGGAGGGTTCCGGTTATTTTTGCTACCGGTGCGCATCGCAAGCATGCGCAGAAGTGAACTCGCGTTCCATCAGGCGATTTCACTTCCGCGCATGCTTAGGACGACATTACAAGCCGAAACACAGCTGAGGAGCTTCTCAGCTGTGCTTCGGAGGAAGAATAAAGGTCCGTATTGAAACAAGGGCGGGTGGGAGGGCTTTTTCCAGACAGCTCAGGACACGGAGAAGCGCCAGAAAATGACATCATCGCCGGGCTCCAACCGGAGCTGCGCTCTACACCGCACCAGTAGGAACCCACCACTGATTCAGTCATGACACAAATGACCATAATGGACTAAAAGACTTGAGAAGTCCCATAATGCTGAGAAAGATGGAAGGAGAAATAAGATTATTTGTCCTTCCATCATATTATCCATTATGCATTATTATCCATAACAAGATGGATAGACTGCGGTGATGGGTGCCCACAGAGGCGGATATCCTTCCCTCAACACCCCTTTCTCAATGTGGGGGAAGACACCACCTATCTCCAGTCTACAACACAGCTCTTGCAGTAGTTCCAAGATTTCACAACCAGTTGATTAGGGTACGGGTGTCAAACTCAAGGCCCACGGGCAAGATCCGGCCCTTGGGGTGCTTACATCTGGCCCACGGGGCTGCCTTGGAAACAGCAAAGGACCAGCCTACGGTGTTTCTGCCAGCAAAAATGGAGCTCCATTTTCGCTGGCAGAGGGTTGCAGGAGGCCGTCCCAGTCGAAAACAGAGCTCGGGAGCCCATTTTTGCTGGCAGGGTGCTCGGGCCACCATAGGCACCCCCTAACATGAGTGACATCAAGCTGGCCACGCCCAGTCTGGCCACACCCAGCCTAGCCACACCCAGCCTCCCCCCCCAAGGTCAGACACAACCCTGATGCGGCCCTCAATGAAATCGAGTTTGACACCCCTGGATTAGGGTGACCCAGAGGTGGTTTCCTACTGGTTCTAACCGGTTCTATAGAACCGGTAATAAACCGGTGGTGATGTCA
The DNA here is from genome assembly GCA_023053685.1 of Diadophis punctatus similis. Lineage (NCBI taxonomy): Eukaryota > Metazoa > Chordata > Lepidosauria > Squamata > Dipsadidae > Diadophis > Diadophis punctatus. Next base: position 52,106 of record JALIGW010000091.1, on the reverse strand, counting down.
TGGAGGCGGTTCTGTCGGTGCTGGTCCGTGGTCCATCTTTTTTTGGATTTTTATTTTTATTTTTATTTTTATTATTTATTTATTTATTTATTTATTGCTATTCTTGCTGGTTTTTGCTTCTGTACATGCACAGAAGCCAAGTTTTCGGCACTTTCCGTCCGCCATCTTTTTTTTTTTTTGCTTTTTTTTGTTGATTTTTGCTTCTGTGCATGCGCAGAAGCTGAGTTTTCAGCACTGCGCATGTGCACGCATGCACATGAAGCACGGCCATGTGGTGTGCAATGCACGCGCAGCCATACGGCATGGGAGGAAGCGAACCAGTGGCGAGGTAAGTTAGAACCCACCCCTGGGGTGACCCTGAGGGCATAAATAAACCCCCAAGTGGCCTCAATGGCTCTCAGAGTGAGTATTAATGACCAGATGACTACAAATAAATACATCCTTTCATCCCGCCTTACCATCCAATCAGAACCTATCCTTCCATCCCCTCACCGTCCAGTCTCAACTGTCAATATCTACCCTTCCATTGCCCTGCCATCAGAACTGATGGAGCTTCCTGGATGAGAAGCGAAACATTTTCTTCTTCTTCTACTCCCTCAAGGAAAAAACAGTCCAGTTGGCTTTTGAAGAAGAAAAAAGTACCTTTGAGGCAACTATGACTGAGAATCTCCATAGACAAATCTGAAAAAAGGTTTGCTACTGAAAACTGCATGTAAACAGTGATAGTTATAATAAAAAGAAAATTTACGTTAGGAAGATGTATGTTTCAAAAGTCTGCTTTGGAAGAATTGAATGTTGGCTAACACAATACCCTAGCCAGGGGCGGGTTGCTAACTTACCGATACCGGTGCGCTGTGTGCGCATCTCTACATTTTGTGTGTGCACGTGCTTGCTATGCGTGCGGGCCCCTCACGCAATTTTGCTTCTGCGCATGCGCAGAAGCAAAATCTCGCCGAAATCTCACGCACGCGTCCCCTCAGAAGATTTCGGCGCGATTTTGCTTCTGCGCATGTGCAGAAGCAAAAAAGCCCAAAAACTCTTTTAAAAAGATAGCAATACATGCGACAGACCGGCAAAGACGGCACCAAAGCGGTCACGCACAAATTGCATAATCAGCCGCTCCCTACCGGAGCTACGCACCGGACTGCACCGGTAAGAACCCACCACTGACCCTAGCCAACCAAAATAAGCAAACTTTATCGTTATTGTAGCCATTGACCAGCATTTAATACATTTTTATTAAAGGTTTACAGATCTCAAATTGAGTTACCTGAACATTTCTGAGCAGTTGATAGAAATAACATTCATCAAAGTAAATCCTATAAATACAAGTGGTAGAATACTAAAAAAAGGATTCAAACTGATTGACTAAATTACGAAACGACTTTGCGAATATAATATTTAAAATACTAAATTACTAAACGTCTAAGTGAATTGGTATACGTATATAACCTTATTACTGTCAGGGACCAGTAACATATGAGAGAGAAAGACATAAAGATATAAAAAAGCATAAAAAGCTTAAGATAATTCTGCATAGTTATCAAATCCTAATATTAAGAGAATATTTTCTTACATAAAGCAATGGCAGCTGAAGCTAATTCTGCCGCTCTTCTGGAGCTGTGGCTTCAACAATAAAAATGAAGTGATTTGCTCTTTTAAAAAAAAAGCACATGGTAGCTTTCGTTAAGTGGAGACTGCAAAATACACAGGATTTTTTTTTTAGTGATCAGCACTTCCTTGGCTACAAAGATATGAATCCTCTTATTTAAAATACCCTGGGCTTCTTCCATTGCTGTAAGATTGTCCAAATGTAGGAATTAGTGTCAGATTTGTTTTTCCTGCCAGGCCTCATTTCATTAGAGGAAAGAAAATTTGCTGTTGAAATGCCTTGCAAAGAAGAAAATTTTAAGGTGAATCTCCTGCGTCTTTGAAGAATGAGATGGTGGTGGAATGTGAATGTTCCACCTTTCTTGAATCTGCAACAATATGCACTGTTTTTATGTTTTTTTAACTGTAACAATAACAGTATAACCAGAGGTGGGATTCAGCAGGTTCTAACCGGTTCTGGAGAACCGGTAGCAGAGATTTTGAGTAGTTCGGAGAACCGGTAAATACCCACTCTGGCTGGCCCCGGCCCCATCTATTCCCTGCCTCCCGAGTCCCAGCTGATCGGGAGGAAATGGGGATTTTGCAGTATCCTTCCCCTGCCATGCCCACCAAGCCACACCACATCCACCAAGCCATGCCCACAGAACTGGTAGTAAAAAAAATTGAATCCCATCACTGAGTATAACAGAGTTGGAAGGAACATTGGAAGTCTTCTATCCAACACCCTGCTCATGCAGGAGGCCCTATATCCGTGATGGCGAACCTATGGCAGGCGTGCCAGAGGTAGCATGCATAGCCCTCTCTGTGGGCACACGTGCCGTCGCCAGCTGCTCTTCTGGTTTCCAGCGTACGCATGCGTGCCAGCCAGCTGATCTTCGCATGTGCCGGAGCCCTAGAAACCAGAAGACCAGGTGGATGGCGTGCGCATGCACACTGGCCAGCTGGTCTTCGAGTTTCTGGGGCTCCGGGGCACGCATGTTCCGGTTTTGGCACTCGGTGCCGAACAGATTTGCCATCACTGCCCTATACTATTCTGGACAAATGGAGCTTATCAAGAGGCTTGTATGATCATGTCTGTTGCTGCCATGGGGGGTGTGGAAATTTCTCAGGGAGTCTATATTATTTATTTAGCAATAGCAATAGCACTTATATACCACTTCACGGTGCTTTACAGCCCTCTCTAAGCGGTTTACAGAGTCAGCATATTGCCCCCATCAATCTGGGTCCTCAGTTTACCAATCTTGGAAAGATGGAAGGCTGAATCAACCTTGAGCCAGTGAGAATCGAACTTCCGAACTGCTGGCAGCCGGCAGTCAGCAGAAGTAGCCTGCAATACTGCATTCTAACCACTGCGCTGTTGTGACCCAGCACCGCAACCCCCCAGAAACACACACACACAGTCGTTGGGAGGCAAACAAAAAGGTTCCTTTTACTAATAAAGTTTCTTAGTAAAACTCAGAGGGTTTAGAAGTCCAAAACAACACAAACGGAAAGTCTCAAGGAATAAGGTTCTTTGGGTTACGTGAGGGTTAAATAGCACACAGACAAAAGTTCAAAGCAAGACTCATTAATTCTTCTCTTATCTGAACAACTTGGCTGGCTTCCCGGAATAAAGCTGGCAGAAGCTGGTGTCTTCGATAAGATTCCCAAACAGACGTAGAAACGAAACTCTGGATATGCCGTGGTCATTGATTCGTTGTTCTCAGCAATGAGCACTAATTACCCCGGCCTAATATAGGCACTGAAGGGCGTGGCCCAATTAGCCCTCACTGCTTCCTCCGATTGGACCGATGCTTACTCAGCCAATCCTGTCTTCTGGCTGCTCTGCGAGCTCTGGCATCCAGCATGAGTTCTTCATCTCCTGATGAAGCACTCTGCTACGCAGGTGCAGAAGGTCCTGGGAGATCGTCCTGCTCTGGCACCGAGTCCTCATCACCAGCCGTCTCTGGTGCCAGGCACATAGGCTGGTACTGCTGCACCATGAGTGGCTCCACGTCCTCCGGATCCTCCAGACTCTGCGCCGGACGCGGCCAAGGCACAACATGCGCCACCATGGCTGTTTTTATTATTTATTTATTTATTTATTTATTTATTTATTTATTTATTTATTTATTTATTTATTTATCATTCATTCATTCATTCATTCATTCATTCATTCATTCATTCATTCATTCATTCATTCATTCATTCATTCATTCATTTATTATATATCTCCTGGAGCCACTGTATCTCCCAGGTAGTCATATAAATCTATTTAAATAAATAACTATAAATATATCAAAGTACGACCATTAGTAAAATTGCTACATAATGAAAGCTGTGGAACAGAGTACAATGCCTACTATCGCCCTTGTCATAGAATCGTAGGGCTGGAAGGGACTTTGGAGGTCTTCTAGTCCAACTCCCTGCCCAAGACAGGATACCATCCCTGCCAATCCTTATACCATCCCAGACAAATGAATGTCCAATCTTTTCTTGAAGACCCCCACTGATGGAGCACCAGCAACTTCTGAAGGCAAGCTGTTCCACTGATTAGTTGTCCTCTGCCAAGAAATTTCTTCTTAGTTCCAGGTTAGTCTTCTCTTTGATAAGCTCCCACCCATTACTTCTTGTCCTGCCCTCAGCTGCTTTGGACACTAGGTCCATCTCCTCTTCTCTGTGATAGCCCCTCACAGAGGTACCAGAAGACAGTTATCATGTCATCCTTAATCCTTCTCTTTGATAGGCCACATATACCTAGCTCTCCAACACCATCAGTGTTAATGGAAGGTTTCCAATCAGGAGAAGATAACTTAATCATGACAACACCTAGAATTTGTTTTCACCAAAGATAAAACATAATTCAAATGTATTATGTAGCCGTGGTGGCACAGTGGTTAGAATGCAGTACTGCAGGCTACTTCTGCTGCCTGCCGGCTGCCTGCAATTTTACAGTTCGAATCTCACCAGGCTCAAGGTTGACTCAGCCTTCCATCCTTCTGAGGTGGATAAAATGAGGACCCAGATTGTTGGGGGCAAGAGGCTGACTCTGTAAACCACTTAGAGAGGGCTGTAAAGTACTGTGAAGCGGTATATAAGTCTAAGTGCTATTGCTATTGGTATTATAATCTTTCCTTCTTTTCTCCTCTCTCTTTCTTCTTTTTCTCTTCTAATTAAAAAAAAAATGCCAAAACTACCACAAAGAGAAATTGGAGAAGAAATTCTCAAGCATCCCGAGAACATGGTAGCAAAACCATTGCTTTTATGCAAGGAGAGAGAACGTTTCAAAAAGTGGCAAGACAAATTTCCAATCAGTCTTAATGGGAACCATCTGCTTATTCCACAGAGCCATCTTGGTTCATCATAACTTTTATTGGCTCGTCCTGCTTTCTTTTATAATCCCCCAACGCCACTTCGAGACCAGCAAAATTTGCAAAGCCCTTACTCTCCTTTGGAACATATATTATTCTTGTGTTACTTAATCCACAACTGGAAAGTTGTCAGATAAAATTCTCTCCTTTCTATAATTCTGAATTTAATTTGCAATTCCCAATTTAAATGCTAATGAATTTGTCACCTTTTAGAGCGGGGTGCTTAGAGACGTGCAAAGCTTTGCAAGTGTGGGTACGTTTTCTTTGGTTTTTTTAGATTTCAAATTGTTGTGTTTTTGTTTCTTTGTCCCTTGCTTGACTTTCATTTTTACTTAGTTTATTTGGCAGAAATATTCAAAAAAATTCAGATTTTAATTTTATTTATTCCACCCTATACATTTGACTATAAATCCCAGTATAATTCCAAATTAGATGATTAAAAATGTTTAGTTTTCCAGTTATCCGGTACATGTTAGATTTTTTTTTTCAGAAGGAACCAAATATCTCTGTTCACCACACTGCATTTGTGACATATAATGAAATTCAACAAAAACTAATAGAAATGATGTCAAGGTTGTGTCTTGTAGCTTTTAGTAAAACAGTCTAACTCATCCTGGGAACCAAATGTTAAATCTCACTTCAGGAATCCAAAGTTATCTGCCTGTCAGCCTCCCAAGAAGACTAGACAGGAACTATGGCAAGATAAATTAATTCAACTTAATTATAAAGATACATTAACAGAATCTTGCAAGTCTGAAAGTAAAAATCTCCTACCATGTCCTTTACAGACCCCAAAATAGGGTCTACCTTCTGAGCTTCTTTATCCAGCCATTATGCAGCTGTGGGTTATGCCTTCTCTTAGCTGATGGTTCCCTTGAAAGTATCTTCACATACCATTACTTCACTGTGGTAGCGCAGTGGTTAGAATATAGTATTGCAGGCTAATTCTGCCCACAGCCTGGAGTTCGAACCTGACCGGCTCAAGGTTAACTCAGCCTTCCATCCTTCCGAGGTGGGTAAAATGAGGACCCAGATTGTTGGGGGCAAGATCAGAGGTGGGTTCCTCCTGATTCGCACCGGTTCTATAGAACCGGTAGCAAACAGCTGGTGATGTCATGATGACATCGCGGAACCGGTTCTGTCGGTGCCAGTCCGTGGGGGGGAATTTATTTTTATTTTTATTTTTATTTGGGGGGGGAGATTTTATTCCGAGTTTTTTTTTCTTCTGCGCATGCGCAGAAGCAGAGATTCCAGCACTGCGCATGCGTTGCCATCTTGTTTTTGGCTTTTGGGGGGGGGGGATTTTTTGGCACTGCGCATGCAAGCGCGCAAAGTACGTGCGCGGTCACGAGGCACGGCCACGCAGCACGGAAGGAAGCAAACCGACAACGAGGTAAGTTAGAACCCACCCTGGGCAAGATGCTCACTCTGTAAACCACTTAGAGAATGTTGTAAAGCACTGTGACGTGGTATATAAGTCTAAGTGCTATTGCTATCCCTTCCTTTTACCAATAATTGAAAATTAGCAAATAGTGTCCCTTTTTATGGAATTGCATTAAATTTTGCCTTTATTTACAGCCTTTAATTATGAAAAAATATATTTTAGAAATATCTTCAAATTATAGACAAACAAAGTTAAGGAGATTAGTGCTTCAAGTCTATGTAAGTGTGTAAAAACTTGGGCTAATCTTGGAAAACCATGGTAGAATTGCTGCCTCTTCTGGAAAGATCGGGATTTGCCTGTTCCTAGTTGGAAAGGCCAGAAGGAAATAGGAAGTTAATGGCAGTCAGAGGTCATGATCCAAACCAGGGAAACAGGCAGAACCCTGACAAGTTGGTTGATGAAGTGGCTTCACTGTGAAGATTTTATGGGGGTCAATGTATCCCAATGGATCTAGAACATTGGCTGGTTGTCAGGTCCCTCTCTGATGGCAGACACACAGTGAAGAATTGCTCTGCTTGGCCTCTAAAGGACATAGCTGGAGACATTACAGATATTGAAAACAGAACACCAATAAAAGAGAATATTTGTAGCCTGGATTGAGCTATGGAGTACTTGGTACTATCTGAACTACCGTATTTTTCAGAGTAGAAGACGCACCTTTTTACCCCCAAAAAGAGGGTGAAAACTTGGGTGCGTCTTATACACCGAATGCAGACCCAGCCACCCCCACCCTTTGGCCTCTGTCTTCCAGCAATTTACCTGCTTGCAGGAAAGAGGGAAGAGCTGTAAAGCCAAGCAAGTCAGTAGCAGTTTCCCGACATACAGCTGATTAGGTTTGCCACCTGGGAAAATGAAAGTGAAACTAACTGCAAAGAGGCAAATAGCTGGGAGAGACACGCAGGTTTTTATTTTTGCTGAACTGGCTGCAAAGAGCCCCGTATCCAAAAAATACAGTAGGTTGTTTTCTTGCAGACATTTCATTATCCAACTAGATAACACTATCAGCTTTAGAAGGGAGTTGGGTTTGTAGAGAGGAGGAGGGGTGAAAAAGGAAGGAGGAGGAGCATGACTATGGGGTCCCATAGTCATCCTCTCTGAGCTTGTTGGTTTTCTTGTAGATCTTTCATTACCAAACTAGGCAACATCATCAGTGCTAGAAGGGAGTACGGTTAGCTCTTATTTTATATACTAGTGGCGTACCCTGTCAGTGTTGGTGTGAGTGTTCTTGTGGTTCTTTAATTAGGCTGTTGCTTACTGTTGGCTTACTGTTTGTCAAAGTTGGCACAGTCAGTAAACAATATCCCAAGCAAGAAACTACCAATTGAGCATGGGATCAATTGATTGCCAACTCAAGGTTTTTTTTAAAAAAAAAACTAGCTATGCTGCCTACCTAAGCATCCATTGCCATTTCTCACACAGTGACCCCCCTGCTGTGTCCAATTCAAATTTCTCGACATCCAGTTGGACTAGTCCACTACCAGGGAGACATTCACAAAGACCCCCGGCTGATGCTCACAACAGCACTTCTTGGAATCGATTTCAATCAACGTTCAGTTAAGAATAAGAAAGGAGATCCTGTTTTATGTTTTAGACCTCAGCTCTCTCTATTAAGTCCCTTCCAGTTTGTATTGGGCTGGTTTCATGGACATTAAAACCTCTGGTGAGGAGGTGAAGCTTATTGCGCGGGACATATTGTGGGAACTGTGCCAGTCCCTTACAAAGCCCAAGTGCGAAGATCGTGTTTTGCAATTTGCGTAAATGACACTTACTCTACTTCCTGGCAGCTATGACTCAAGAGCCTCTTTCCCAATCTGACAAAGGAGATATGTGACATTAACTGCTTCCACCTGGTTCATGATTTTTAGGAGGGTTAACTACAGAGCACCATTTGGAAATGGTTAGCAGTGATGCTTGAACTCTCAAGGGGCAGGTTGTATAGTACACCTTGGTGCTGGCTGAGTGTTTCTTGGCTTCAGCTTTATCTCTGAAGTCCATCAACCAGGGATCAGCCAGGAGGCCAGTTAACAGTTGGGCTAATCTAAACAATTTTGGGAAGTTTGCAAAATTCCATAGATTTCCCCTCCCAACCTCCTCAAGTCCGCAAGTTCAGCTAGGAGATCCTAAGAACATAATTCCTGGAGTTCCTTCTAGAGAAACAGCCAAAAACATCTTGTTCAACATTACCCAAAGATGTTTTGATTTTGTTCCTTAAACCTAACTAGACCAGGGGTGGGCTGCTGGGGGTTCGCAGGGGTTCGGGAGAACCTCTAGCTAAGATTCTGTGCAGTTCAGAGAACCCCCAAATCCCACTCCTGGCTGGCCCCACCCACCCCTGCCCGCCCCTCCCAGGAGTCCCCATGTGGCCCGTTTTGGATGCAGGTAAGTGCAGGGAGCGCACAGAGGTTCGGGGAGGGCGAAAAACGGGCCTACCAGAAGTTCAGGAAGGCCAGAAACGGGCCTGTTTCCGGCCTCCAGAGGGCCTCTGAAACCTGGGGAGGCTGTTTTCGCCCTCCCAGAGGCTCGAAAAAAGACTCCGGGGCCCGGGGAGGCTGATTAGGCCACGCACACCATGGCCATGCCCACCCAGCAACCAGGCAGAGAACCTGTTGCTACAAATTTTGAAGCCCAGCCCTGCTCAGAATGTTTTCCTTCTAGAGAAACAGCCAAAAACATCTTGTTCAACATTACCCAAAGATGTTTTGATTTTGTTCCTTAACCCTAACTTGACTATGACCACCTTGACTGTGCTTTCCAGGGTGGAATCATTGCTCTTTTGTTTCTTGGGAAAATTTGCTTTGGAGTGAGTGGTTGTTTGTAATGTTGTGGTTGTACTTGTATGTGGGAACAATCTCCAGAGATCGGAGGGAGATCTGCAGCCTAAACAACTGTCGTGCAAAAGGTATTTCAGCCCACAAGAGAAAAATAGAAGAATGAAAGCATCTTAGAAGAGATCCCACCTTTATTGGTTTTATAGATAACTCAAGGCAGCAGGTATATATATCTAATAGTCTTTCCTCCTCCTATTTTCCCTACAAAAACAGACCCTGTACAGTGGATTGGACTAAGAGAGAAGAACTGGACCAAAGTCAGCCAGCTGCCTCTCATGACTAAGGTGGGACTAGAATTCACTATCTCCTGGTGATTGGCCCAAAGTCTTCCAGCCAGTTTTTATGCCAAAGTCAGGACTAGAACTCACAGTCTCCTCCTGATTGACCCCAAATCATTCCGCCAGCTATTATGTTGAGATATTCAGACTGGGAGAGCCAATGGTAACATGGTCAGCCAATGAATCTGCATAGTGACTCAATCACTTAAAGCCCTACATGGCTCAGGGCCAGGTTACCTTCGGGACCGCATCCTGCCGCATACCTCCCTACGACCGGTCAGGGCCCACAGAGTTGGCCTCCTCCAGGTCCCATCGACCAAGCAATGTCGGTTGGCGGGGCCGAGGGGGAGAGCCTTCTCTGTGGGAGCTCCCTCCCTGTGGAACCAGCTTCCCCCAGAGGTCAGGACTATCCCCACCCTGCTGGCCTTCCGTAAAGCAATAAAAACTTGGCTCTTCTGGCAGGCGGGGTGAAAGTGAGACCAACTAGACTAGATATGGGTCTCCCCCCTTGATTGCGAATGTGAGATACTCTTTTTAATTTTTGTACTTTTTAATTATTGAATTTTTTATACTGTGGAATGGATTCTGATATGTTGTGAGCCGCCCAGAGTCCCCCGGGAGTTGGGCGGCATAGAAATCCATTTAAATAAATAAATAAATAATCAGGCAATCAGAGTAAAGTGCTACTAAGCATGTGCAAAGAAACTGAGCAAGAAGAAGGGCGTGGTTTATCAGTTCTCCATTAAGGTTTCATTATGTGTGCTTGTGCCATGAGGTCTCTGTAAAGAAGTTTGCTGTGAAGAAGAACATGTGGTATTGTAAATATTTTGTTATGTTTATAAAGAAGTTATTTGAATCAGCTAAATGCAGTCAATTGTGTGAAGCTTCTGATTCATTTTTCAACGAAAAAAATCTGCAATATATTAGTCCCAACTAGTCTCTTTTTCTTCTCCCTATCCCCAGGCTGAAATCTAGATTCAGATAGCTTTTTGATCCAACAGAAACTGGTACCAAAACCACTTCTCTCATTTGGACACTTCATTACTTTCTAATAATAGCTCTGGATTATTTTGGTATTAACAATATGGTATACCCTTGATTGGATGAACGGGCCAGGTGAATGTCACTGCATCACCCACAACGGTTGGTCTTGCAGTCACATCGCTGCAATATCTAAGACTGACTTTCCCAGGAGTCTAAGAACCCCATCCCTGACCACAGTTTCCTCCAAACAAGCAGCTTGGGCCAAATCATGGTTAATATTTCAACCACCCATTCAGCCAAAACAACCAATTAAAAGTTCAAGTGTCATAGGAGGAGCCGAGGTGGCGCAGTGGTTAAAAGCAGCACTGCGACCTTCAGCTGATTGCTAGTTCAGCAGTTCAGCTGTTAAAATCTCACCAGGCTCAATAGCAATAGCAATAGCACTTTACTTATATACCGCTTCATAGTGCTTTACAGCCCTCTCTAAGCGGTTTACAGAGTTCAGCATATTGCCCCCAACAATCTGGGTCCTCATTTTACCCACCTCGGAAGGATGGAAGGCTGAGTCAACCTTGAGCCGGTGAGATTTGAACAGCTGAACTGCTGAACTAGCAGTCAGCCTGCAGTCGCAGCATTTAACCACTGCACCACTTCAGCTCTTATAGTCAAGGTTGACTCAGCCTTCCATCAGATTGTTGGGGGCAATATGTTGAACTCTGTAAACCGCTTAGAGAGGGCTGTAAAGCACTATGAAGCGGTATATAAGTCTAAGTGCTATTGCTAAGTGCTATTGCTATAGGGAAAAAAAGAACGGTAGGGAACAAGCAGGGAGGGTGTGAAAGCTTGTAGGAGAGCATACATGCACCAAGGCAGTGGAAATTTCCTATCCCCCTTTGGTTTGAAGGACATATGTGAGCAGACCTTCTTGACTCTTTAAGATAGATGCAGAGAAAAGCTTTAATTATCCTTGACAGAGATGTCTTCCTGTGGAAACACCAACTCAACTGACAAATATCTCAAGCAATGGTAACTGCTTGCTGAGTCAGAGGGAGGGAAAATGCAGGGGACATAACCCCTTAAACAAACAGAACTGACAAATGTGTCATTAACTAACTGCTAGCGGTGGCAGCTTGTTTGTTACACCTTAATTGTGGTGCGCCTTGGGTCTTCCTATCTCCTTCCTGTCACACTGTTGTCTCACCTCTGTTGAACGAAGGACCAGCATGCCTAGAAGATCCCTCTCCCTGAGCTGCCTTCCTTAAGCGGATAGGGAATTGTGGGAATTGCAGTCTAACACAGGTCAAGAAAGGCTGCCCTAATTGGATACAGACATATTTTCATGGAAAGTATGATAAACTCAACTGGGAACCCAGGTAGAAAGGTGTTTCATGTATCTGTAGAGTGACTCACCTAGAACTTTGAATGAGGGCGTAACAGAATCTTCAAGGAAGTGGAATGTCGTATGTCTTTTGCAGGCTGCAGGAGATGACCAGGCTGAGCCTGAGGGAGGGGTCAAACGTGTTATCAGTTATGAGTCCCTTCATGCCCACAAGAGATGTAAGTCCGGCCCACCTTGAATTCCTATGACTCTTATTTACCACCAATTTTGCTTGGACCATTAGCAGTTCAGGTTCTTGCAGGGATCTTAAACTTGCAATAAATCTTTATACCCATCTGAACCGCCTGGATCTTCTGCTTGACACAGGCAGTTAGAGGGTGTGATTTTTGCTTTACAGTATTTATGTCTTGTGTCAAGGCCTAAAAAAACAAAAAAAGCATGCTGTGGCTTTTCCAAGCAGATGTATTTATTATTCTGCACCTCAGGACAGAATCTTGCCAAATAAACTACACTACCATTTCCCTATTTCCCTGTTGCTCATGGATGGGAGGGGAGCGTTTTTAATTGAACTGTCTTGATTTGCACTTCTCATGCAGAGAATATTTGCATCAGAAAATACTTACAGTAATTTACAGACCACACACTTCCCCATAATTTTGCAGTCCAATCGTTTGCTAAGAATTGCCCTTAAAAATTTGTACAGGAAAAGCAATGTGAAAATTCTCATCACTTTTTTTTAAAAAATGCATATGATAAATTGATGGACAATTCTTACAATTCTAGACACATAAAAAAAGACCGATCTAGATTGTCGTCGGTACCCAAATAAATGAGAGTTCATTTGTAGTTAGACCAGCCAAAAATCTCACTTCAAAGTATTTAAGAAGCACAAAAATAGAAACTTCACAGTCTGGAAGGATCAAGGGTGATGTTTTCTGCTTCTTTTTATTTTCCAAAGTGGAAATTATTCTCAGCTCTGGTAGCTTCAGAGCATTTTTAGCTGAAGGGGAGCAGATTAACTAATCCAAAGCATATCATTTCAAACTCACTGGAAACATCAAATTAAAAACTACAAACATACCCACCATCCCCGTGAGAAATGATAGTAAAATGGATAACATAAAATGCAACCTCCCCTTGTAACTTTCAATTAATGTAATCAAGATATTGTCTAAATAAAAATGAGTTGGCAATGATGAGAATAGATGTGCTTAACAAAGAAGCTTTGTTGGTTTCTTTCAGGATATTATACCCTTTATAGATTTATTTTCCAATCTTCCTGTGCAAAATCACATGACATCGAAGTACATAAGTATCAATGCATGGAAAGGAAAACAGGTCAGACCATATTCCTGTGCTAACCTAAACTAAAGCCTGTTTTTAAATTAGGAGGATATTCTGGTGGTGGTATTAATTGACTGAATTGCAAGCAGACACCCCATTAAAACCTATTTTAGCTGCACCCTTTAAAAAGTAAAATTGGAGATGCTGGATTTTATTAAGCAATTTCTACTTTGCTTTTTTTTAAAATGAAAAATGCACCTTGCCAAACACCCAAATCCTGTGGAAAACTTATTTGAATATATATCAGCTCACGAGCAATCTCAAACTTGCAAATTAAAATGAGGAATCTTCAGACACGTACACACACAACATGAAGTTGTAGCCATCTATGTTCTCTCTCTCTCTCTCTCTCTCTCTCTCTCTCTCTCTCTCTCTCCCCAAATGATTTCACTCAAACTTGGCTGCTTTGAACATCTCCACTAGGAAATGTTTGCATTTTCCTTGCCCCTTCTTGCATACGTTGTTGATATCTATAATTGAAACTTAAAAGCTACAAGCGTGAATAATTTAATCAGAAAGCATATTGTTTTTACTGTTCTCAGTATGAATCCAAATGATCACATTATTGTGATGTTAGAATATCAGAATGTACTTAGCGCTGTTTGCTCAGTCATCTTAGGCATCTTGCTTGTGATTTAAAACACACTCAGGCACGCGCACACGCACACACACACACACTCACACACAGAGTCTTCCCAGCGCCAAAGAAGAAAAGGGGGCCTGTAATTTATATGCATTGAGTTCTCTGGTTTTAGCTTAAGCAAATGAGATTTCTCGTCCCCTCCAGATAGGGTGGTTGTTGTTTTTTACCATTGATTCAAGCATTTTCTGCAGGTTGTGTTACATTCACTGAGAATGACCCTTAGGCTGAATGGGATAATCCCTAGTAGGAGACACACAATCTCCTTACCCAAGAACACCTCCTTTGAAGAATATGCCACAGATACTAATGAAGTGGGCTGTGATGTGTTAGATTGGGGAAGGGGAGGGGGCAGAAAAGAGAGTTGCTTTCCCCCACCCCACCCCTTTTCTTCTAAGCTGCAAAATGCATTGTGAAATTACAGCAAAAAGGGGGGGGAGAGAGAAGAAATTCGCAATGTGCTACCTCCAACGATAGCTCTGGCTGTTCTGCGTCCAAGGAATTTACTGCTCAGAAACTGAGGCATGACCCTATCTTGTGTCTTCCTCGTAAGCAGGGGGAGAAATTCATCAGGGTCATTGTTTAATCTGAAACAAAACCAAATCTACCTCTCCCCGATTACTCCAAACTAGGAATGTAAATGACGCCTTGGGGTTTTGTGTGTGTGTGTGTATGTGTGTGTGTGTTTGTGTGTGTGTGTGTGTTTTGTTTTGTTTTGTTTTGTTTTGTTTTGTTTTGTTTCTCCGAATTTGGGGACACTGAACAAAAGCTGGTAGCCAGACTGTAGGCTTTTGAGGGAAATTGCAACAAGGCGTAAGGGAAGGGGAACATTAGGATTCCCTGTTAAAGAATAGAATAGAATAGAATAGAATAGAATAGAATAGAATAGAATAGAATAGAATAGAATAGAATAGAATGGAATGGAATGGAATGGAATGGAATAGAATAGAATAGAATAGAATAGAATAGAATAGAAATATAGAATAGAATAGAATAGAATAGAATAGAATAGAATAGAATAGAATAGAATAGAAATATAGAATAGGAATATAGAATAGAATAGAATAGAATAGAATAGAATAGAATAGAACAGAATAGAATAGAATAGAATAGAATAGAATAGAATAGAAATATAGAATAGAATAGGAATATAGAATAGAATAGAATAGAATAGGAATAGAGAAAAGAATATGAAAATAGAATAGAATAGAATAGAATAGAATAGAATAGAATAGAATAGAATAGAATAGAATAGAATAGAATAGAATTCTTTATTGGCCAAGTGTGATTGGACACACAAGGAATTTGTCTTTGGTGCATATGCTCTCAGTGTACATAAAGAAAAAATTAAATATATTTGTCAAGAATCATAAGATACAACACTTAGTGACAGACATAAGATACTAATAAAATAAAATCATACTAGGAAACAATAAAAACAATATAAGTTGTAAAGATACAAGCAACATGGATATAGCCATAAATGGGACGAGATAGGAAATAAATAAATAAGAGATAAAGATAAGAGAGGGTTGTTAGGAAATGGACAAATTTAAAATTTAAAAGAATTTTCAGACAGGCTTTTTTTTTTTACACAAAGACCCACAAACAGATAGGGCCATGATGGCGAACCTATGGCACACGTGCCACAGGTGGCACGCGGAGCCATATCTGCCGGCATGGGAGCCATTGCTGTAGATCAGCTCCAGCGTGCATGTGCTCGCTGGCCAGCTGATTTTCGGCTGGCCGTGCCTCCCTCATCTCCTAGGAGTCTCCATGCGGCCCGTTTTGAGATAAGTAAAGGGCTTGCGCGGAGGCTCTGGGTCGGTATTTCTGGCCTCCAGAGGGCCTCTGGGGGCATGGGGGAGGCCATTTTCACCCTCCCCAGCCTCCAGGAAAGCCTCTGGAGGCATCCGGTCCAGGGGCGGGTCCCTAAATTTTTTACTACCACTGTGGGCGTGACTTAATTTTGTGGGCGTTGCTTAATTTGTGGGTGTGGCTTGATGGTCATGTGATTGGGTGGGAGTGGCTTGATGGTCATATGACTGGCCGGGCATGGCTTCATGGTCATGTGACTGGGCAGGTGTGGCTAAGTGGTCACGATCCTAGTTCCCCCTACAAGGATTCCTGCATCCGGACTTTTTACAATCCCCCAAAGGATTAAAAGAAACCAGATTCCATACAGCTCTGAACCCTTAAGGCAAACCAAATACAAGTGGTCCTCGCTTAATGGCTTAGCAATTGCTTAGCAAGTGTTCAAATTTATGACTGACCTCCTCAGAGCTACTTGACCAGTTTTTTGAGTTTTGACAGCCTTATGCATGCACACATGTACACATGCGCGCACACATACACATTTATGACCAGTTACAACATCCCACAGTCATGTGACTGAGGTTTTCTATGTTTTTTGCCAGTTCCCAACAATTTCTTCTGGTTTCTGGTTAAAAATGCCCATAGGGGAAAATGGACTCATTTAACAATCAGTGTTTGCTTAATGACCACAAGGTTCACTTAACAACCAGGGTGTTTGCCTAACCCAGAGGTCTGCAGCCTTAAACACTCAAAGAGCCATTTTTCTATTTTCTTTTAAACAGGTATCTCTCTCTGTGTCTTTCTCTTTCTTTCTCCCTATCTCTCTCTTTCTCTTCTCTCTCTCTCTCATCTTTCTCTCTCTCATCTCTTTTTCTTTCTTCCCCCTCTTTCTTTCTCATCTCTCTCTCTCATCTCTTTCTCCCTTTCTCTCTCTCTCATGTTTCTCTCTTTCCTGTCCATCATTTTCTCATTTCTTTCTCTTTTCCTCCTCTTTCCTCTCTCTCATCTCTTTCACGTGTGAGTCCAGTCCCCTAATCATCTTTGTTGCTTTTCTCTGCACTCTTTCCAGAGTCTCAACATCCTTTTTACATAGACTAACAGTGTTTTCAAGCTTCATACTTTTATGGTATTTGGCTTCTAAAATTCTCCAGCCAGCATGCTGGCTGGGAAATTCTAGGAGTTGAAGTCCATACATCTTAAAATTGCCAAAGTTGAAAAACACTGGATAACAATTAAATCTATTTCAAGGACATTTATATTAAATTAACTTAGGCATAGTGCAGGAATTTAAAATGTACAATTTGCTGCAATGGTTCACCCCTTTAAAAAAATTGCATTTGGCACAAAATGCTGCTCCAATAGCTGCATGCTTAGCAGTCAACTATATCTCTTATTCTAGAGAATGAAACCATAAAAATATCTGAATTCATATTAATATCTCTTACTTGTATGTCTGGTATTAAATAATGACCTCTCCATTCTAATGAGTTCTGCCATCAGACATTCCACTAGGGATTTCATCCATGTAAGCCCCACTGGGGGGGGGGGGGGAGAGTGGGGAAAATGGACATAGAATTCAAAAGAGATTTTTGCAGAAGAACCTTTCCCCCACCAACATTTTCTGCTTTGTTTCTTTTGGATAACCAAAATGCAGACAGTTAACATTTTCTGACACTGCCAAGGGAAGCCCCTCCTTAGTCCTGATAATTCTGCAACATGTGTTCAAATCCTTGATTGTTTAGTTAAAAGAATTGTGTTTTGACCACAAGAGGATTTGGGTTTCATATGTTTTAGCCTTCAATCCAGTCCCCTAATCCAGGAGTCTCCAACCTTGGCAACTTTAAGACTTGTGGACTTCAACTCCCAGAATTCCTCAGCCAGCAAAGCTGGCTGAGGAATTCTAGGAGTTGAAGTCCACAAGTCTTAAAGTTGCTAAGGTTGGAGACCCATGCAATCACCTTAAACATTCAAAGAGCCATTTGGAACCATTTTCCACAGAAGTTGAACCCCCTTCACATCCTTACTCCTTCCTTCCTCCCTCCTTATTTTACCTACCTTCCTTCCTTCCTTCCTTCCTTCCTTCCTTCCTTCCTTCCTTCCTTCCTTCCTCCCCCTCTCTCTCTCACACACACAGAGTCTGATTGCAGGCAAGCTCAGTTGTTTAAAGGGGCTCCCTTCTTCCCCCCCTCCCCCCTCGCTTCCTTTTGCTTTCAGGAAAACCAAATATCTCCGTTTATATTTGCCTCCATTTGCAAGGGAAATGGTGCCTAGCTGTAAATTAGAGAAAGGCATTTTCTGGGGCTGAAAAGTTGAGGGGATCCAAGCAGAGTGGGTTCTAACTTACCTCTCTGCTGGCTGCCTTCCTCAAGATGGTGACTGCATGCACAGGGCCGGAAGCTCAGCTTCTGCACATGCTCAGAAGAAAAATAAAATGAAAAATAAAATAAAATAAAAAATTTTTTTAAAAAATTTTTTTTAAAGAAAGCTAAAAACAAGATAGCGACTGCATGCACAGGGCTGGAAGCTCGGCTTCTGCACATGCTCAGAAGAAAAAAAAATTCAAAAAAAAAGATGGCGGCGCCCAGGGACCTGTAACTGACCATGATGTCACCAGCCAGTTGCTACCAGTGCGATAGAGTGGGCCGCGCTGGTAGGAACCCACCAGTGTTCTGGTCCCACCGGAAGTTGGGAAACAGGCCGTTTCCGGCCCCTGGAGGGCCTCTGGGGGGATGGGGAAGGCCGTTTTCGTCCTCCCCAGTCTCCTAGAAAGAGGGTGAAAAACGGGCCCACCGGGCCATTGCGTGCCAAAAGTGGGGGGAGCACAGGGGGGTCACGCATGCATGTGCGGGGTGGTGCATTGAATTATGGGTGTGGGCACGCACACATGCGACCCCCCCCACGCTCCCCACACTTTTGGCACTTGACGGCAAAAAGGTTAGCCTTCACTGGGATAGGGGAAGAGAATAGAATGACTTTCCCTATGTTCCAAAAGCTGTAGGAAGTGACATTGTTGGGTTCCTAATGCTTTGTTTAGGTTTGCTTTATTTTTTTATCTATATCTCGCCTTTATTATTATTATTTTTACAAATAACTCAAATCAGCGAACATATCCAGCACACCTTCCTCCTCTTGTTTTCCCCGCAACAACAACCTGTACTGACCTCATTATAAACTTCTAGCCATTTTAGTACAGGTAATCCTCGACATAACAACAGTTCATTTAGTGACCGTTCAAAGTTACAACAGCACTGAAAAAGTGACTTATGACCGTTTTTCACACTTACAGCCGTGGCAGCATCCCGACGGTCACATGATCAAAATGCAGATGCTTGGCAACTGGTTCATATTTATGACGGTCGTAGCGTCCTGGGATCATGTGATCCCCTTTTGAGACCTTCTGACAAAGCCAAGTCAACGGGGAAACCAGATTCACTTAACAACCGTGTTGCTGACTTAACAGCTGCAGTGATTCACTTAACACCTGTGGCAAGAAAGGTCATAAAATGACACAAAATTCACTTAACGAATTTTTCACTTAGCAACGGATATTTTAGGCTCAATTGTGGTCGTAAGTCAAGGTCTACCTATATTTTTCAAAAGCTCATTTTTCTCCTTGACTTTGGACCGTTAGCTTTAACCTTAAAAATGGTACCACTTAATGCACCGTCTTTCACCTTTACATGAAAAATATGAAAATGGAGTTGCCTTTGATCATAATCATCCCTGTACTATATTATAGATGTTTTTATTAGGATATGTGCTTTTGTGAAGTTTTCCTTGGATTTTCCTTTGTAAAGCAAACTTACAGATACAGATTAACAGAGTTAGAAGTAGGGGTGGGTTCTGGCTAACCTCGCTGCCGGTTCGCTTCCTGACGCGCCTTGTGGGCGCGCACGGGTTGCGTGACACCCACGCGCATGCGCAATGCTAAAAACCCAGCACATGCGCAGAAGCAAAAACCAAGATGGCGGCGCCTATGGAGCCACCAAGAAAGCAGGTTCGGGGCATGTCCAGCCGGCCATTGCTGCCGGTTCGGTGAACAGGGGAAAATTCCTGCTACCAGTTCTATAGAACCGGTCCGAACTGGTAGGAACCCATGTCTGGTTGGAAGGGACCTTGTAGGCCATCTAGTCCAACGGGGGTTGGGCCGGGGGGGGGGGCAAGCAGACCATACACCATTTTTGACAGACGGCAGTCTGTCTTTAGAACTTAGAAAACATAAACAATGTTTTTTTAAATTATCCTTATGAAACTTTTAGATTTGCCCCATTTTTCAGGTTTCTCCTTTAATTTCTCCAAGAAAATATGATCCCCATCGTACCTAGGGATAAAATTGATTAAAATGCTAAAAGAAAAGTACGAAGAAGGAAAATGGATCGGAGACACAGGTTCCAACATCTCTGTAGGCGACGGGCTCTTGGTGTTTTGCTCAGTGAGTTTCAAAAAAGGGCACGGCTGAAAATAACGTCACCTAGAAAGACCTTTTTTTCCCACATTCCTATGAAACCAGCAATGTGTGGGTGACTTTCTGACCCATTGCTTATATTTTAATGAAGCTTATATAAAGCATGTCATGGGGTTCCAAATAATGCCCTCAACGAAAGAAAACTCCGAGGCATGAGTTTCCTCAAAGTTCCATTTTATGTCATATTGTCATATTGGCACATCTGAGAAAACCCGAATCTGAAAGTTTCCGGGTTTTCCCCACCCAAAAGAAAGTCCAAGTCCCTGTCCCAGCACCCACATGTCCATCACATCATCCAATCAATGCACCGTCCCAACTGGCGATGCTTCTAACCACTCCCCCCCATCCAGGTGCAGAGCCGAGGTGGCGCAGTGGTTAAAGTGCAGCACTGCAGTTCAGCAGTTCAGCTGTTCAAATCTCACCGGCTCAAGGTTGACTCAGCCTTCCATCCTTCTGAGGTCGGTAAAATGAGGACCCAGATTGTTGGGGGCAATATGCTGAACTCTGTAAACCGCTTAGAGAGGGCTGTAAAGCACTATGAAGCGGTATATAAGTCTATTGCTATTGCTATTGCCTTGACTCTGGAAGAAAGGAATGTTATTATGACTACATATCACCCATACTCCATACAATCCCCCCTCCCAGTTTCCCAGTCGTAAAATGTGGCAGGCTTGAAGGCCCAATGCAAAAGATGGCTTCCAGGGCTAAGAGCAATGAGGACAAAATATTCTCTTGTGTTTCACATCGTTGTCTCAAATCTTACTCAAGCCTTTGTTCAGCTCATCTCTTGTTCAAAAATCTCCCTGGATTCTGAACAGAACATTTATTCTGCTCTTTATACAGGGTTATTCAAAAAGAATGAACCGATTTCATGACGCAATATTTTATTAAGGAAAAGTAATACAAAACTCCAGCCAAGTCACAAGTATTCTACTCACAGTCAACTTTTATTTCTTGTTTTATAAGTGTTCAATGTGGCCAACAGCTGCAGCACAGGCAACATCAATGCACATATCAGCATATCACAATCCACTGAGTTGATTGCTGTTGTTATTCAATGTTTAAGGTCATTGAGGTTAGTGGGTAACAGTGGAACATGGTTTAGGGCCAGGTTATCTTCGAGACCGCCTTCTGCCACACAGCTCCCAGAGACCGGTGAGATCCCACAGAGTTGGTCTCCTCCGGGTCCCATCAGCTAAACAGTGCTGGCTGGCGGGTCTGCCGGGGAGGGCCTTCTCTGTGGCTGCCCCAGCTCTCTGGAACCAGCTACCTCCGGAGATCCGGACTGCCCCCACCCTATTGGCCTTCCGAAAAGCAGTAAAGACCTGGCTTTTCCGCCAGGCCTGGGGCCGTTGATCTCGCGGTTATAATCGGCGAGATCCGGCCATGAAATGATAAACATGAGTTTTAAATTGTTTAAATTGTTTTGATGTTTAATGATGTTTTTAATATTTATTATGTTGTTAAGCCGCCCAGAGTCCTTTGGAGTTGGGTGGCATATAAATTTAATAAAATAAAATAAATAAATAAATAAACATAAACGCGATCTTTTACATATCTCCACAAGAAAAAAATCACACACGGTTAGATCTGGGGATCTTTACAACCTTGACAACCAAATCTGTTTTCGCGAGCACGAGAATGCAGAACCACCTTTTCCTGAGGACTCGCCATTCCGAGGGTAAACAAATAACTGAACGTTGCCGGAAGAACAACGCGACTACATCGCCCCTGTGGCAGCCATTCAAAACTTAGATAACTCCTCTTTCAAATGGTCACTGAGTCATTACATGGGGGTGCTTGAGAACTGAAGCAATGCATCATGAAATCGGTTCATTCTTTTTGAATAATCCTGTGGAGAAAGTAATATGGGTAGTCCTCGACTTGCAATAATTCATTTAGTGACCGTTCAAAAATGACAATGGCACTGAAAAAAGCGACCCATGACCGTTTTTCACACTTACGATTGTTGCATGATCCCCGTGGGTCATGTGATCAAAATTCAGATGCTTGCCAGCAGGTTCATATTTATGACGGTTGCAGTGTCCCAGGATCATGTGATCCCCTTTTGCGATGCCCAATCAATAGGGAAGGCAGATTCACCTAACAACCCCGTGACTAACTTTAACAATTGCAATGATTCACTTAACAACTGTGGCAAGAAAGGTCGTAAAATGGGGGCAAAACTCACTTAACAACTGTCTCGCTTAGCAAAAGAAAGTTTGGGCTCAGTTGTGATCGTAAGTCGAGGACTTCCTGTATTAGGAAAGCTGTTCCCTTAGCACCTTCAGCAAATATTTTGGCCCTCTGGTCATCATATCACCTGCAGTGGACGAGGCTGAAATTTTGGAACGATATACACTAGCAACCCAGAATCCATGATGATGGTGTAATGGGAAGAATATCCAGTAGACATCTCAAAACTGGAACTGTTAAGAGAAAAAGCATCTTGCAAATACATCTGCCCTAAAGGAAGATTTTTCAGACAGCGTTAGTTGACATGCAGAATGGGCTTCTTCCAGTCCAACCTTTGAAATAGCAATAGCCCTTAGACTTATATACTGCTTTACAGTGCTTTGCAGCCCTCTCTAAGCAGTTTACAGAGTCAGCATCTTGCCCCCAACAATCTGGGTCCTCATTTTACTTACCTCGGAAGGATGGAAGGCTGAGTCAACCTTGAGACGGTCAGGATCGAACTCCTGGCAGTCAGCAGAATTAGCCTGCAATATTGCAATTCCTTATTTATTTATTTATTTATTTATTTATTTATTTATTTATTTATTTATTTATTTATTTATTTATTTATTTATTTATTTATGAGATTTATATACCGCCTCACAGTGCAAGCACTCTCTAAGCAGTTTACACCAGTAAGCAATGTATATTTATATTGCCCCCAACAATCTGGGTCCTCATTTTACCTACCTGGGAAGGATGGAAGGCTGAGTCAACCCTGAGCCGGTGACATTTGAACAGCTGAACTGCTGATCACAGTCAGCTGAAGTGGCCTGCAGTACTGCACTCTAACTGCTGCGCCACCTCGGCTCGCATACCCACCTCCGAAGGATGGAAGGCTGAGTCAATCAATGAGAATCAAACTGCCGAACTGCAGTCAGGCAGCAGGCAGCAGAAGTAGCCTGCAGGACTGCATTCTAACTACTGCGCCACCACAGCTCAAATGCTTGGATAGACTCCGTAACAGTGGTGGGTTCCTACCAGTGCGGTCTACTCTATAGCACCGGTAGCAGCCCGCTGGTGATGTCACAGTACCGGTGCGGTCGGTTGCTGGTGCCTGGGCGCCACCATTTTATTTTAATTTTTTTTAAAAAAAAATTCTTCTGCGCATGCCCAGAAGCTGAGTTTCCGGCACTGCTCATGCGCTGCCTTCCTACTCCACAGTGAGTCCAAGCAGGGGAGGATGGCTGAGGGAGCACGTGAGACGCTGACAGAATGGGCGGCAGGAGCTATCTCCATTCCCCTCCCTTCAGCAGTCCGAGAAGCCACGAACGCGCAGTGATGATCCTAGGCATTTTTGCACGTTTGAGGCTTCTCAAGCTGCTGAGGGGAGGGGGAATGGGCGACAGGACCTATCTCAGTTCCCCTCCCTTCAGCAGTCTGAGAAGCCACGCCCACCTGGTCACATGGCTGACAAGCCACACCCACAAAATAAGCCACGCCCACAGAGTGGTAGTAAAAAAATTAGGAACCCGCCCCTGCTCCGTAAGTCCAATTTTGGATAGAGGAGACCATTGGTTTGAAAGAGTCAATCTATATTAGAATAGATTGAATAGAATCAATCTGTATTAGAACTGAACACCCCTCCCTCAACAGAGGGGGAGGAATAAGACACCCCCTTCCAAGAAGCTTCCACAACCAATTGCGCCTTGATTCAGGTGATCCTGAGGGCATAGATAAATCCCCAAGTGACCTCAATGGCTCTCAAAGAGAAAGCTAATGACCAGATGGCTGCAAAGAAATACAATACTGCCATTCTTTCCCCCTCCCTCCTTCAGAACCTATCCTTCCATCCTCACCCCTATCAGAACTGATGAACCTTCTTGGATGAGAAGTGTAAAATTTTTCTTCTTCCTCAAGGGGAAAAAAACCCAGTCCGGTTGCCTTTTGTGAACTTTTGAGACAATATTGACGTGGATGACTGAGAATCTTCACAGACATCTCTAAGTTAGAGTTCCTTTGGGGAATTTTTTTAAAAAAATACAAAACTCGGTATCCTTATTTCAATTGAGTGTGCATCAAAAAAAGATAAAGCCACATTTTTAGCACCACATTTTTTTAGTAATGTCTAAGCCAAACACCGCAATGAAAAATGCTACACCTGATATCTTGGCCATCAGACACGTAGACTTTGCCAATGCCTATAAATTCATTGAATCACGGCACTAAAATAAGTTTGGCTCTGATTCCTTCCCCCACACAACCCTCAGCCTCCATTTGTGGTCAGGGCAATTGAGGCCAACATCTGTCAGCCTGGACAGATTCATTGTCATTGAAAAAGTATGCAATTTTAACTTGGGTGAGTATGGAATTCATTTGATCCCAAAAAAGAGGCAGCTATTCCAGTTTGATGACCCAAGAACGAAAAGAAAAAGAATTTGAAAATCTCATACTACATAATACCGAACATCTGTTAGGCACAATTTATAACTACACTTGAAGTAGGTTTCAGAATCCAAACAAGTTAAAAATGATATGATTAAATGGATGCAGAAGTTGAACATCATTATAGATAGGCAAGAGTGGGGATTTCTTCCAAGGAAGAAAAATATGAACTTGTCTCGGAATATTACTCTGCAAGAAGTGATATAAGATGTTTATTATTGTTTCTACCTGACTTTAGCCTTGGTTGCCAGAATGAACAATTTTTTTTCTTTTAAAAGTGTTGGAAATGATAGAAAAACATATTGGGTCTTTTTAAATATGTGGTAGAGGATGCGGTGGCTCAGTGACTAAGATGCTGAGCTTGTCGATCAGAAAGGTCGGCAGTTCCGCAGTTCGAATCCCTAGCTCCTATTACTTGCCCCAGCTTCTGCCAACCTAGCAGTTCGAAAGCACTTAAAAATCCAAGTAGAAAAATAAGGACCACCTTGGTGGGAAGGTAACAGCGTTCCCTGCGCCTTTGTCATGCCGGCCACATGACTACGGAATCGTCATCAGACAGGCTGGCTCTTTGGCTTAGAAACAGAGATGTGCACCGCCCCCTAGAGTCGGGAATGACTAGCACGTATGTGTGAGGGGAACCTTTACGTTTACCTTATATATGGGTGACAACGTAGTAAAGACCCCAAATATTGGGAAGTCATTCAGGGTAGAATAGAAACAGATTTTAAGGTTGCCATTTCATAAGCTGCCCAGAGTTGCCTTGAACTGTGTGACGTGTGGCATATAACTTAATAAATAAATAATTCCAATCTGAGATATTTAGCAATAGCAATAGCACTTAGACTTATATACCACTTCATAGTGCTTTACAGCCCTCTCTAAGGGGTTTACAGAGTCAGCCTCTTGCCCCCAACAATCTGGGTCCTCATTTTACCCACCTCAGAAGGATGGAAGGCTGAGCCGGTGAGATTTGAACACTGAAGTAGCCTGCAGTGCTGCACTCTAACCACTGCGCCACCTCGGCTCAAATATTTGTCAAATATTTGATATCTCAAATTTTATCACATTATATTGTCCTTCAAAATTCAATGAACTGGCACTGCTCAGGGCCAGGTTACCTTCAGGACCGCATCCTACCACATACCTCCCTACGACCGGTTAGGTCCCATAGAGAGGGCCTCCTCCGGGTCCCATCGGCCAAACAATGGCGGTTGGCGGGGCCACGGGGGAGAGCCTTCTCTGTGGGAGCCCCGTCCCTCTGGAACCAACTCCCACCAGAGATCCGGACTATCCCCACCCTGCTGGCCTTCCATAAAGCCATAAAAACTTGGCTCTTCCGGCAGGCGGGGTGAATAGGAAGATCAGTTTCTCCCCAGTTGTTTTTATAATTGTTTTTACTATGCTTTTTAATTTTAAACTTTGATAATTGTTTTTATTGTACGTTTCTTATCCTGTTGTATGCCGCCCTGAGTCCCACGGGATTGGGTGGCCTATAAGAACGTTTATTAAATTAAATTAAATTAAATTAAATTAAATTATATGCTAACAGCTGCTTTACATGCTTCCTGTTGAAAAAGATATTTGATTCTATGATGATGATGATGATGATGATGATGATGATGATGATGATGATGATGATATTATTATTATTATTATTATTATTATTATTATTATTATTGAAGAATACTTATTAAATTGTGGTAATATGCTTCAATATAAAAAACAGAAAACTTAAATCTGGTACTGAATTTAATTCTAACTGGAAAGATTTCTTGGATTATAATTTTATATATGGTTTTGTGCTACAATGGGAATCAGGCTTTCCCTTTCTGTAGAATCATATGCTTCTTTTGATCTATGATTTTTAGAATTATTTTACCGTATTTTTATTTACTAGAATTCTGTTATTGATTTGTGCTGTTAACAAAGTCTGTTCAATTTAATGTTCAATGGCAAGAACTGTATTTTATGTTTTGTTTTCTTAGGTGTTTTTAATATCTTTTCCATTTAGTTTTTTGTGTTCTTTGAAATGTTTTTATAAAGCGAAAGGAAAGGAAAGGAAAGGAAAGGAAAGGAAGATAGAAAAAGGAAAGGAAAGGAGGAAATGAAGGTGAAAGAGAGATGTACAGAACTAATTTTTAGAGAAAAAAATCTTCAAATATCTTTGGATGCTGTGTGATATTTTAAGCAATGAAGAAAAAGCTGACGATAGCAGTCGCCAATTTAGCAGGAGCAGAGAACTTTCTGAGTAATACTTCTTAACTAAAAAAAAAATAGACTTGGTCATGTTGCCAAAGAATATATAATTGATTCACCAACCTCAGACTTTGGAAATCAACTTATTTCCAAAGCAAAAACAATGAGAGGCTACTTTGTACTTCATTTAAAATCACATTGTTGCTTGCAACACAATGCTCTGTAATCTATCAAATTGCAGCCATCAATAGTTTAAAAACAAACAAATACATTTTGCTCCTGTGCCACTTGGCCATTATTTTTTTAAAAAACTATGGAAGCCATTCATCTGACTTCATCGGGCCACCTGTATTAAGGAATAAGATTAGATTATATGCAGAACATAGAATAAGAGAGTTGGAAGGGACTTTGGAGGTCTTCTAGTCCAGCCCCTTGTTCAAGCAGGAGACCCTATACCAGTGATGGCGAACCTTTTTTGGTTCGCGTGCCAAAAGGGGGGGGAAGGCGGGGGATCACGTGTGTGCGTGCCCACACTCATAATTCCATGCACCCCCGCACATGCACGCATGACCCCCCCTGCTCCCAGTATGCAATGGCACGCCCATTTTTCGCTCTCCCCAGGCTCCAGGGGAGCCTGGGAGCCTGGGGAGGGCGAAAACGGCCTTCCCCACCCCCTCTGGAGGCTGGAAACAGCCTGTTTACCGACTCCCAGTGGGCCCAGAAGGCCTGAAAATCAGCCGGCTGGTGCACACATGCACGCCGGACCTGAGCTCGCGTGCCCACCGATATGGCTCCGCGTGCCACTTGTGGCACCCGTGCCATAGGTTCACCATCACGGCCCTATACCATTCCAGACAAGTGGCTGTCCAGTCTCTTCTAAAAAAAACCTTCACTGATGGAACACCTACAACTTCTAAAGGCAAGCAGTTCCACTGGTTAATTGTTCTTACTGTTAGGAAGTTTCTCCTTAATTCCAGGTTGCTTTTCTTCTTGATTAGTTTCTATCCATTGTTTCTTGTCCTGCCTTCTGGTGCTTTTGAAAATAAGTTGATCCCCTCCTGTTTGTGGCAGCCCCTCAAGTACTAGAATATTGCTATCATGTCACCCCTGGTCCTTCTTTTCTCTAGACTAGCCGAACCCAAATCCTGCAACCTTTCTCCATATGGTTTAGCCTCCAGTCCTTTAACCATCTTAGTTGCTCTTCTTTGCACTTCTTCAAAGTCTCAACATCTTTTTTGTAATGTGGTGACCAAAACTGGATGCAATATTCCAGATATGGTCTTTTAGTGCTTTGGAAAATAATTTGACTTTCTCGTCTTTGTTGGAACCCTTCAAAAATTGGAAGACTGCTATCATGTCCCCCCTTAATAAATGAAGGCTAATAATTAAGAAATTAATTAATTCATTAGGATTAATGGGTTGGGTTTAAGGAAAGAGTCGAGGTGGCGCAGCGATTAGAGGCAGTACTGCAGGCCACTTTAGCTGACTGTGATCTGCAGGTCAACGGTTCAAATCTCACCGGCTCAAGGTTGACTCAGCCTTCCATCCTTCCGAGGTAGGTAAAATGAGGACCCAGATTGTTGGGGGAAATATAAATATACATTGCTTACTGGTGTAAATCGCTTAGAGAGTGCTTGCACTGTGAGGCAGTATATAAATCTCACAAATAAATAAATAAATAAATCTCACAAATAAATAAATCTCACAAATAAATAAATAAATAAATAAATAAATAAATAAATAAATAAATAAATAAATAAATAAATAAATAAATAAATAAATAAATAAATAAATAAATAAATAAATAAATAAATAAAAAATGGAGCAAGAATAGGGGGAAAAGAGGTTCTGTGCTGTGTGTGTGTGTGTGTGTGTGTGTGTGTGTGTGTGTGTGTGTGTGTGTGTGTGTGTGTGTGTGTGAGAGAGAGAGAGAGAGAGAGAGAGAGAGAGAGAGAGAGAGAGAGAGAGAGAGTTTTAAGCCTCAAGCAAGAATCTACATTGATCATACAGTAAATGACCAAGCAGACTCTGCTAAGAAAAAATAAAAGATAAAAATTCCACAAAGCTATTAATGGTTCCTGAACATCAACAAGCATTCCCCCCCCTTCCCACAGCCAGCCACACTCACATGCACAATTCTATAAAATGGGGAATGGAGGTCCCCTTTTATCCCAACCGGCTGTCTTTTGGAGGTAAAATGAGGAGAGCCTCAAATTTCACAATCGCCAATAATGAGCTATCATTACTCAAATTACACTGAGTGCTGATTAGGTTTAAAGTAATGAAGAAAACAACACAATCTATCATCATCAACCTAAAGGGAAGTCAATGTGCGCTGGTGGTTTTCTTAGCTCTTAGTGCAGGGCTCCATCTACAGGGGTTGAAAGAGGAGCAAAATATATGTATGTATTTCTTTTTCCTAGAGCTTTTACCAAAGCAATCTGTCCTGTGCTAAAACTTGGTACATTTTTCTTCTTCTTTGAACCCTGATCCCAAAACAAATCCATTTATTAAAAATGAGAAGGAGGGAGAGAGAAAGAGGGAGAAGAATAACAAGAAACGTTTGGAGAATAACATGGTGTGTTTTTCTGTTTCGTGGGTCATTTTTAAGAAACTGCAAGTGTCAAACCCATTCATCAAACGTTTTACAAACTCTCACGAAAATGCAAAGTGAGTGAACGGTTCTGTGAAAAAGCCACGTTTTATCATGGGGTGGGTATTAAGAATTTCAGCCAAAGAGGGAATGAAGGTTTTTCAAAACTCACATGGCAAAACACTATTTGTCAGTTCTCATCAGGTATCCAAATGAAATATACAGCGGGCAGGAAGTTTGTTTTGTAATTCAAGAACAAATTTCCCCTACTTTCTCTGACTTTGCGAAGCAATTTGATTATGGAAGAGGAAGAATTCCAAGAGAGGGGTTGCTTTGGCAGACGTTTTCAACACAAGTAACTGCCTAAACTAGAGTTTTCTAAAATAATACTTAAGCCACATTCTCATTTTCAAGTAACTGGGGTGAGCCCCAGAAAGGTACAGTATATATAGACGTGTCTTAAATTCCACAGGTGGATTTTTTTGCTTTGTGCATATAAATAGAATACAGCAGAAACGTTATCAATTTAATGATTTGACCATAATCAAAAATATGAAACAAACGAGAAGAGTAGAGAAGGAAAAGAGAAGAGAAGAGAAGAGAAGAGAAGAGAAGAGAAGAGAAGAGAAGAGAAGAGAAGAGAAGAGAAGAGAAGAGAAGAGAAGAGAAGAGAAGGAGAAGGAGAAGGAGAAGGAGAAGGAGAAGGAGAAGAGGAGAGGAGAGGAGAGGAGAGGAGAGGAGAGGAGAGGAGAGGAGAGGAGAGGAGAGGAGAGGAGAGGAGAGGAGAAGAGAAGAGAAGAGACAGTAGTTCTTGACCTATAACTGTTCATTTAGTGACCTTTCTATGTTACAACAGGATTGAAAAATGTTACTTATGACCATATAACATAGGCGTGCATAAGTGCACTAGCGTGCCTACCGTCCCTGTCCTAATGTTCCCTCTTATCAGTACCCATCTTATGTATATAAACAATGTTATATCTATGTATATTACTAACACGTACTTGACAAAAATAAATAAATAATAAATTTTAACATTTATAACCATTGCAGCATCCCCATGGGCATCCCCATGATCAAAATTCAGATGCTTGGGAACTGATTCATATTTATGACAGTTGCAGTGTCTTGGGGGGTCACGTGATCACATTCTGTGACCTTCTGACAAGCAAAGTCAGTGGGGAAGCC
This sequence comes from Diadophis punctatus similis, assembly GCA_023053685.1. Lineage (NCBI taxonomy): Eukaryota > Metazoa > Chordata > Lepidosauria > Squamata > Dipsadidae > Diadophis > Diadophis punctatus. The sequence continues at coordinate 21,411 of JALIGW010000091.1, read as the reverse complement.
AGATTCACCCAGTAACAGTGTTTCTAACAAGTTCAGTGATTCACTTAACAACTGCGGCAAAAAAAGTTGTAAAATGGGGCAAAACTCTTTTAACAAATGTTTCACTTAACAACAGAAATGTTGGGTTCAATTGTGGTCATACGTCAAGGACTACATGTAGAATAGAGTGGCGTGGCGTGGCGTGGCGTGGCGTAGCGTAGCGTAGCATAGCATAGCATAGAATAGAATAGGGAATGGGAATGGGAATGGGAATGGGAATGGGAATGGGAATGGGAATAAGGATAGGAATAAGGATAGGAATAGAATAGAATAGAATAGAATAGAATAGAATAGAATAGAATAGAATAGAATAGAATAGAATAGAATAGAATAGAATAGAATAGAATAGTTGGAAGGGACCTTGGAGGTCTTCTAGTCCAACCTCCTTCTCAAGCAGGAGATCTATAGCATTTCAGACAATCCAATCTCTTCTAAAAAGCAGTGGTGGGTTGCTCCCGGTTCGGCCCAGTTCTGCAAACCGGTAGTCGTGGCAGCGAGAGTCTCCACCCACCCGCCCTGCAAACTGGTAGCGGCGGGATTTAGAACCCACTACTTCTTAAAAGCCTCCAGTGATGGAGCACCCACAGCTTCTGAAGGCAAGCCATTCCACAATGTTCCACTGGTTAATTGTTCTCACTGTATACAAGTAGACACAAAGAAAACAATAGGACGTATTGGTAGTAAGTCATCACCTCTATAGTGAGTCCCAGTCTGACCCTTGTGCATATGTTTGCAGGAACAAATCCACCACACATAGGATGCAGTTACCTTCTTTATCACAATCTGGAGTAGCACTTTCGGTCCTCACACTTAAGGTTTATGGAGCTTCTAAGCAGAAAATTGCCTGTTCCGATGCTATTCCTGAGGTGGGTATTCACAGTTGTGCATTTATTCTATAAAACTGCAAGATAACAGCCATTTTTTAAAAGTTAAAATAATTTCTAGTTATTAACCAAAGTACATTTTAAACAATGTTTTATGTTCTTAAATTATAGAGGTATGGATCATTCTATATAGCTGCTCTGTTTTAATTTTGCAATTACCGAATGGCAAAAACGTTCTGTCAAATTTCAGACAGAGAGTCAAAAATTTAGTCTTCATTTCTTTTTAATTGCAAGTTTATTTCTGGGTACAGCTTTTTCTAACCTCAGACTGTCAATGACTCTTTCCCTGATGCCCACATTTGCATTCGTAGTTTACCTGCTATATCATTTCTTTTAAGGTAAGGGTTCTTTTTATGCACATTTCTGCACTACGTGACAAAACCCGGGGAAATGTGAAAAACAGTTTTCTTCTAAGCTGTAAGGAATCTGTAAGGAATTAGATTCTTCTAATCTGTTCAGGAAGTGTTGGTTCTGCTTAGTTTTAAAATTATGGATTAAACCACATTCTCTGACATTCCTAAGTGAATTGCTTGTCTACTTTAATCATAAATATTTTCCCATTGTTTTTATGTTAGATGCTTTTCTATCCTGCTCTATGGAGTAGAGAGTTGGTCTTTGACAGAAGGCCACTTGAAGAGACTAGAAGCATTTAACAAATTTAACAGATTAACAGAGTTGGAAGGGACCTTGCAGGTCATCTAGTCCAACCCCCTGCCCAAGCAGGAGACCCTAACATCTGCCTGACGGCAGGGGAATTGTAGTTTCAGAGTTTCAAGATTCCATTAATGTAGCTTTACAATAAAGCAGAATTAGTTTATCTAGTAGTGTTTCCTGTTTGGTCTACCTGATAATAAAGCTGACACTTGGTTTCTAATCCAGCATCTTTACAATTATCCTGCCTTGGGAGATGATAGATAGATAGATGAGAGAGAGGGGGGAGGGAGGGAGAGGGAGGAGATAGTGGGAGGGAGGGAGAGAGGGAGGGGGAGGGAGAGGGAGAGGGAGGAGAGAGAGGGGGGAGGGGAGGGGGAGGGAGAGGGAGGAGAGAGAGGGAGAGAGAGATACGATGCAAGAGAGAGAGAGAGAGAGAGAGAGAGAGAGAGAGAGAGAGAGAGAGAGAGAGAGAGAGAGAGAGAGAGAGAGAGAGAGATGATAGACAGACAGACAGACAGACAGACAGACAGACAGACATAGATGATAGATAGACAGACAAACAGACAGACATAGAGAGAGAGAGAGTTACAACCTTTGTAACTATTATATATACATACGTGCATGTACATGTACATGTGCATATACTGTATATGTATATGTGGACTGAATTTTGATAAAGGTTTATATATATAAAGGTACAATAGCTATCTAGCTATACATACACATACAACACACACACACACACAGGCTGAATTTTGATCACATGATCATGGGGCTGCTACAAAGGTTGTAACTGTAAAAAAATGGTCATAAGTCACTTCTTTTCAGTGCTGTTGTAACTTTGAATGGTCACTAAATGAACCATTGTAAGTCAAGGATTACTACCTGTGTTTTCAAGTTTGTTGAGATTCTAATTGCAATGCTCTCTGGGATTCTAGGAATGCCATCCAAATACTTCTGGAGGGCACCAGGTTGGAGAAGACTGTTTCCGCTCTACCGTTTTAGCCCCAGTTTTGAGTCTAGTCTGAAATAGATTGAAAATCATTAACTGGAATAAGTTGAAAACTTTCAGGTATATTTTAGAAAGCTATGACAGCTCTGTGTGGTTTTGGACAGCCGATCCTTAACAATTTTAATAAACTATTGCCATGGAAACCCATAGCTAGGACGGAGGAATTCAGGGGAAAAGAAGAAATTATGTCAACATGGGAAATCAGGTAACTATATTGCTGTAAGTAATCATTAATGATCAATTTTTCAGGAGTGCCAGAAAGTTACCAGTGAAAAACTGAATAAAATGAAGTCTGATGAAACGGCTCCTCTTTTTAGGTTGTTCTATTAAAAGGTGTACAAAAAATAGGGTTGAGTGTTTGCTCGTTCAAAGCATTTGATCCCTCACATCTGCCACAAAGACATTTAGAAGGGAATTTACAAGACTCAATAATTAATCAAAATAAGCTGAACAGTATATTGCTCGTCTCTACTATGATTTCTTTTGGTTTGATTTGGGTTTTTTTTAATCTGTAAATGAGAAATTGTCTTCAGCATTTATTTATTTTTTGTAAAGGCAGGACAAGAAGCAACGGATGGAAACTAATCAAGGAGAGAACCAACCTAGAACTAAGGAGAAATTTCCTGACATTAAAACAATTGATCAGTGACTTCCGGTTGGCTCCGTGCACTTCGCAGACGCTCCTTGTAGAGCGCCCGATCCCCGGCACCGTTAGCTGCCAGAACGGCAGGAAAATAGCTGTCTAGTGGCTCAAACATCTCCTCCCCGGGCAAAGGGGAGAGAGGAGAACTGGCAGGTGAAGGTAGAGCCCCCCCCCCAAGTGCCCCAGGAGAAATTCTGGGGTGCGAAGGGTGAGGGCTCCCTAGGAACCTGCCATTTGCTCCGGACTTGGGATGTCTCCGCTTTTTTTTAGCGGAGCAAGAAGCCGCATCAAATTCTGCTATCAATAAGAATCTCAACATTTTGAACTGCAGCAGGCGGAAAAAGCCAGGAGGCTCGGACGGCAAGTATCTATATTTAACTCCAATGTGGATTTGTATTTTGGAAATAACAAATTAGCAAAGTTGCAATAAAATGGTGTTGGAGGCTTGAAAGGGCGTGGAAAAACAATTGATCAGTGAAACGACTTACCTCCAGAAATTGTGGGCTCTACACCACTAGAGGCTTTCAAGAAGAGATTGGACAGACATTTATCTAAAAGGGTTTGGAGTTTCCTGCTTGAGCAGGTGGTTGGGCTAGAAGACCTCCATGGTTCCCTCCAGCTTTATTCTTCTGTTAGTCTGTTAAATGATGAGTGGGTTCATTTTCAGTCTTCATGACTTTTGCAAGACCCCCAAATCTATTCCATTTTCACACCAACATATATTTCTAGAGAACCTCACGATACAAATGTATTTTGAATAGTTAACATAAAGTGTATTTAAGGGTTTGGTTTGCTAAGATTCCAGTATCCTATTTTTCCAAGATAATTTGCACATGTCCACTGGAGCTTCAACAGTGAGTCAAGAAAAGAAAGAAGGAAGGAAGGTAATTAACTCAGAGGATGCATTGGATCAAAAGGATGCAGCAAAAGGATGCAAGTCCTTCGTAACAGCCCCAACTTGCAGGAAAAAAAAATTAACAAAATAACAGAGTTCGAAGGGACCTTGGAGGTCTTCTAGTCCAGCCCCCTGCTCAAGAAGGAGACTCTATACTATTCCTGACAAGTGGCTGTCCAGTCTCTTCTTAAAAGCTTCCAGTGATGGAGCACCCACAGTTTCTGAAGGCAAGCCATCCCATTGGTTAAAATAGCAAATTGTACAACTGCTTGTTCTAAACTATTCCTGATTGATTTCAGCGGAAGGAATTTATTAAAAAAGGTATAGTCCTCCTTTCAACTACGAACAGTTGGGTTCCTGATGAACAGTTAGGAACATGGAAATGTTTCAGAGTCATAGAATTTCCTGAAATGGCCAGAATGTCAGGGTTCCAAGTAATACACCCATAGCAAACATAATTCCAAGAGAGGTAGATTCCTCAAAGAATAGTTTTATTTGGATATATCATATTGGCACAGGCCGGTGAAAACCGACTCTGAATATTCCCGTGGTTTTCACCTAATTAAAAGTAAAAGTTTCTACCTTTTTCCAAACAATCAGCCATATGGTCCAATCAAGGACCCATCCGGATGCCTGGTGACATCACTCCTCTCTCTCCGGCCACCTGTGGGAATGTCATTGGTTCCCAGGAGAAAGTATTTTGTTTTGGCTACAAAACCCCAGCTATCTCTATTCCCCCCTCCCTATCCCTCAGCTCCAGCGTGGCAACTCTGACGCTCCAAAATGGCCTCAGTCAGGCCAGGTTCAGGGTTGACACAGGGACCCATACTTGTGTTTTGGGTTTTGTCTGGCATTCTATTAATGGGACAGTTCATTCCTTTTTTCCAACATATGAAGAAACTCCATATGTTCTTTCTGCGCCAACTCAGGAAGCTCAAACTTCCCAAGGAGCTGCTGATACAGTTCTACAGAGGAATTATTGAGTCTGTCATCTGCACCTCTATAACTGTCTGGTTCGGTTCTGCAACCCAACAAGATAGACATGGACTTCAGAGGATAATCAGAACTGCAGAAAAAACAATTACTGCCAACCTGCCTTCCATTGAGGACTATATACTGCACGAGTCAAAAAGAGGGCCGTGGAAATATTTACTGACCCCTCGCATAAATTGTTTCAACTCCTACCCTCAAAACGACGGTATAGAGCACTGCACACCAGAACAACTAGACACAAGAACAGTTTTTCCCTCCGACCGCCATCACTCTGCTAAACAAATAATTCCCTCAACACTGTCAAACTATTTACTAAGTCTGCACTACTATTAATCTTCTCATTGTTCCCCTCACCCATCTCCTCCCACAAATGATTGTATGACTGTAACTTTCTTGCTTGTATCCTTACGGTTTATATTGACTGGTTCCCAATATGATTTGATTGCTTATTTGTATCCTATGACAATAATTAAGTGCTGTACCTTATGATTCTTGACAAATGTATCTTTTCTTTTATGTACATTGAGAGCATATGCACCAACGACAAATTCCTTGTGTGTCCAATCACACTTGGCCAATAAAGAATTCTATTCTATTCTATATCATTTAGGAGAAGAGCAGTTTCAGTCCTTCTTATAATAGTGGTTCTCAACCTATAGTCCATGGACCTCTGGGGGGGGGCTGCGATGTCATCACAGGGGGTGCACAATGTGGCTCGGGGGGTCCATGATGGCATTTATGGTAGCCAAGCTTGAAGAAATATTATGATTTAAATCTTGAGTTAAGTCTTGGTGGTCTGTGGCCATGGTTCATGGCCACAAAAGGTATTTAAAGGGAGTCCGTGGAGAAGAAAAGGTTGGAATGGGACAACTCACCACAGCTGCGGGACAACTTTCCATGGCCAACTCACAATGGGACAATTTAACAATTGAATTTAATTATTTAAAATAAGTTTTTAAAAATTGAATATTGCCCCCAACAATCTAGGTCCTCATTTTACCAACCGCAAAAGGATGGAAGGCTGAGCCAACCTTGAGCTGGTCAGGATTGAACTGCCGAACTGCTAGCAGCTGGCAGTCAGCAGAAGTAGCCTGCAGTACTGCCTTCTAACCACTGCACCACCACGACTCATAGGATGATTTTATTCCACCATTTCTTTGATATTAGTATAACTCTTGTCCCACAGTGAATTGTTCTCTGGCAAGTTGGCCATGGTGAGATGCCCCATGGCGACTTAGCCACCGGAAGTTGGCCATGGCAAGTTGACTGTGGCGAGTTGGCCATGGCAAATTGTCATAGACCCAAAAAGGTGGATGCACAAACTGGAATTAAGCTTTTTTATTTTTCTGAATGTGTTAAGGAATTAATCGGCAGAGTCCAGGGTTTACGTAGCGGAATGGGTGGTTGTGGTTTGATATAGTCAATAATTGATAACGTGTTGTAGAAAATAAGCTTTACTTAAAATAAACAGCACAATAACATAAACAGTCCGTTCTTTACTTATCTCTAGTAGAAGATCTTGAACTTCTTTGTACGCTATAGATTCAGAAATCTTTAGCCCTTCACACACAGTGAGCGCACTCCTCTGCATATGCGCTTTCTTGCTCTCTCTTTATAGTCATTAGCAAACAAACCTGGATTCATTTAAAGCAACAATGACATATTTTACAAACTTGGATTTACAGTTTTACTTTTTTATATTAGGAAACCCAATCTGGTAAGTCATAACCTTGACAGAATGTTACAGAAAATTCCTCTTAATCCTATTCCTCTTAATCCACTAAAATTGTCAAGAGGCAACCTAAGCAGCTATAGACCAAACGACCAAACAAAATAAACTACTATGAGTTGGTTTCAAAAAGCGAGGCCATCCCTTCGGTACAAACCTAGGAGATAGCTATCAACATCTCCACACTAGAGGGAATAAATATCTCATACAGATAATTTTTTGAGTACAGAAGTTATATTTGGAGGCTATAATTTAGTTTTGCTAGTAAAGTTTATCCTGTTAAGTTTTTTAAAAATTGTAGAATCAAATTTATAGAAAACAAAATCCCAGCTACAGAGGTTGATCTGACATCATGGGAGTTGAAATAACAGACTTTTTCACTGCAATGTTCATAAAAGTATAAAAGCTTAATTCCCGTCTATCCATTAGATTGAGAGGTGTGGATTGTATTAATATTGTACAAAGGAAATGAAACTTCCCTTCTCCTAAAATGGTTTAATAATTGGTCATTATCAGTATTGATAGAATTATTGAGTTTTCTTGTAATGTTGTACAAGCATCAGATTGTTAATGATGCTACCTGTGAATTGTTCTTGTTCATGGATTTTTTGTGAATGTTGTAGACCTTAAACTTCATAACTTGAATAAAAACATGGAATATTATATATTCCATATTCTATTCTATTCTATTCCATTCCATCCCATCCCATCCCATTCTATGAAAAGAAGAATTAGGGGTGACATGATAGCAGTATTCCAGCATTTGAGGGGCTGCTACAAAGAAGGTCAAATTATTGGTCAAATTATTCTCCAAAGCACCAGAGGGCAGAACAAAAAAAAATGGTTGGAAACTGATCAAAGAAAGAAGCAATCTGGAATTAAGGAGAAACTTCCTAACAGTGAGGCTAATTAACCAGTGGAACAGCTTGCCTTCAGAAATTGTGGGCGCTCCATCACTGGAAGTTTTTAAGAAGAGACTAGACAACCACTTATCTGAAATCATATAGGTTCTCCTGCTTGAGCAGGGGGCTGGACTAGAAGACCTCCAATGTCCCTTCCAGCTCTATTCTATTCTATTCTATTCTATTCTATTCTATTCTATTCTATTCTATTCTATTCTATTCTATTCTATTCTATTCTATTCTATTCTATTCTATTCTATTCTTTCCCATAACTAACGTTCTAGGGTCCTAAGGCAGGTAACACTATCATTTAACAAAAAGGGCTTTGCCTATTTTGTTCTGTGGAGCCAACCCATTTTAGTCTTGCAGAAAATGTAGCGTTTTCCTTAAAGAGATCTGATCATCAAGGAACTGATGCAGCAGTTGTACAGAATTGCAGAGACCGCTGTTGACTGTGCAAGCCATCCTTCTGATTACAGTACTTCCTGAGACCCTTATAATGATGATACCGTAGAATTATTAGATTTCTCCTCAAAGCAATGATAGAAGGTTGCGCTTTGCAGCCTTGAAGTGGCAGATGGCTGCACAAGCTGCCCCTTTTTGTGGCATTGGCTCACAAGGGCTGAAGATTTATCTGAACTGGGAGGGGGAAGCAGCAGCCCAAAGAGGGCCTCTCAACAGGAAAGTAGAAAAGGGAGGGAAACATAAAGGTGGCGATGCATTTTCTTTAAGCACTTTGATGGAGAATTTTCTCTCGCGACTTCTCTTTTAAAAGAGACCGTATCTTTGAGATATATTCACAGGTGAAATATGAGGCTCATATTTTGGTGGTGCTCATGTTCATGTAATTTCTCCAGTGGTCTGCAGCCTCCTTACCTTCCCACACTTTCAGTGTGGGAATGTGGTGCAGTGGTTAGAATGCAGTATTGCAGGCAAACTCTGCCCAAAGCCTGGAGTTCGATCCTGACTGGCTCTAGGTTGACTCAGCCTTCCATCCTTCTGAGGTCGATAAAATGAGGACCCAGATTGTTGGGGGCAAGATGCTAACTCTGTAAACTGCTTAGACAGGGCTGTAAAGCAGTGTAAAGTGGTATATAAGTGCTATTGCTATTGCTATTGCTTTGCTATTGCTCTTCCTTTTCCCTTTCCTTCCTTCCTTTATTTATTTATTTTATTTTTTATTTTATTATTTATTTGTTCAGATTTGTATGCCACCCAACTCCCAGGGGACTCTGGGCGGCTTACAGCAAAGAGAAAACATGTGAATGAACAAATAGGTAAAAACATCATATAAAAAATTAAAAAATACATATAAAGTTAAAAAAACCAATCACACATAAAAGGGGTGACCACTTTAAATTATTCCACGCGGTCCTTCCTTCCTTCCTTCCTTCCTTCCTTCCTTCCTTCCTTCCTTCCTTCCTTCCCAGTGGTTAGAATGCAACATTGCAGGCAAACTCTGCCCATAGTCTGGAGTTCGATCCTGACTGGTTCAAGGTTGACTCAGCTTTCTATCCTTCCGAGGTGGGTAAAATAAGGACCCATATTGTTGGGGCCAATATGCTGACTCTGTAAAGAGAGGGCTTTAAAGCACTGTGAAGCGGTATATAAGTCTAAGTGCTATTGCTATTGCTCTTCCTTTTCCCTTTCCTTCCTTCCTTCCATGGTGCACAGTGGTTAGAATGCAGTATTGCAGGCAAATTCTGCCCACTGCCAGCAGTTCAGTCCTGACTGGCTCAAGGCTGACTCAGCCTTCCATCCTTCCAAGGTCGACAAAATGAGGACCCAGATTGTTGGGGGCAAGATGCCTGTAAACCACTTAGAGAGAGGCTGTAAAATCTGTGGACCGGTATAAGTTTAAGTTCTATTGCTATTGCTATTTAGCCACAAAGAAAGGCTCCAGTTGGATCTCCTTTCCCATAGATCTTTTTTTCTAGTTAGAAACCATGAATATAAATATTGCTTAATGGTGTAAACCGCTTAGAGAGTGCTTGCACTATGAGGCGGTATATAAATCTCACAAATGAATAAATAAAATAAATAAATAAACAGGGAAGCTATGGGGTCAAACAAAGATCACCCATAATGCAAAATTCAGCTGATAAAATTACCTTCAAGCTGAGATTGACTTCTAACGGCTTTGACATATCTGGGTAGATTTATTGGCGACAGGGTGGATGTCCTGGCTATTGCTTTCTTCCAGAATTTTCTTTCTAGGATTGCCTACAGTTCTGGAATTTCTTAATTACCCTTCCAAATATTAACCAGATTTGATTGTGCTTAGTTGTTTGAGATCAACTAATCATATGAGCTGAGGTGGCGCAGCGGTTAGAGGCAGGCACTGCAGGCCACATTAGCTGACACTGATCCGCAGGTCAGCGGTTCAAATCTCACCGGCTCAAGGTTGACTCAGCCTTCCATCCTTCCGAGGTAGGTAAAATGTGGATCCAGATTGTTGGGGGCAATGTAAATATATACATTGCTTACTGGTGTAAACCGCTTAGAGAGTGCTTGCACTGTGAGGCGGTATAGAAATGTCACTAATAAATAAAATAAATAAAATCATGCTGGAACAAATATATATTGACACTTGGAAAAGTAAAGGAAATTCACATCTCAAAGAAACAACAGAGAGAAATTCAAAACAAAATTCTTAAGCTTCCTGAAAATAAGGTAGAAAGCCAGAACTTCTTTTCCATGGAAACAAAACTCTTGAGAATTTGAAAAGGAAACTTTGACACAACAGTTTTTTTTTTTTTTTAATCCACCGTTTCTGGATAAGTGGCCAGTTCCTGAATGCCCAAAGCAGACTTGATAAGAAAGATTTTTCTACGGCTGCTAATACACATAGAGATATACTTTGATATGGAAAACTGAACCTTGCTGAAAAGATTAATTACAAAGTTAAATAGCACACAGCTGAACATCAAATTGGCAGCCATTTCAAGACAGGAAACTATTAATTATTTAGACGGAGAAGTTATAAATCAAGACAGCATCGAGCACTGTTAAGAAAAAGAGCAAATTTGCATTCACCATCTTAGTCTTGAAAGTCTAAGGCAACGAGATTTCAAAGGGTGGCCTTTATTTCACGGTAGAGCGGTAATTCATTTAATTTTGCCTTCTGATCTTTCTCTTTCTCGGGGGAATTTCACTTCTAGACCATAAATTTAATTTACCCCTTTGGTTGTCTAGTTTACCCTATTGGTAGGATTCACTCCACTCCGTTCCTGAAAAACCTGTGCTGCGTTTTCTCACATTCCTCCGAATGCTTACAGGTGTCTTGCTGGAGGGTTTCCTTCTCAAGAAGTGGGAGGGGAGGGGAATTTGAGGGATGCTACAAATATTCAGTGGACTGCTGCAATTTATTACAGCAATGGGTAGAGCAGGGAATTGCCAACGCAGAGTAAAATGGATAACACTCCATCTGTATTTTTCACTTTGAGCCCTTAAAAATGCACTCTTGAGGCCTCCTGAGTAGTTTCTGCTAAGGCATCATTTGTGTTCAGGGAGACGTAGTATCAAAACACATACTTGCATTAGCCCTGTCATACCCATTGTTTGGGGGGGGGATGGTTAAAGCACCAGGCTGGAAAGTGATAGACTGTGAGTTCTAGTCCTGCCTTAGGCATGAAAGCCACCTGGGCAACTTTGGGCCAATCACCAGGAGACAGTGAGTTCTAGTCTTGCTTTAAGGACGAAGCCAGCTGGGTGACTTTGGGCCAATCACCAGGAGACAGTGAGTTCTAGTCCTGCTTTAGGCACGAAGCCAGCTGGGTGACTTTGGGCCAATCACCAGGAGACTGTGAGTTGTGGTCCTGCCTTATGCATGAAGCCAGCTGGGTGACTTTGGGCCAATCACCAGGAGACTGTGAGTTGTGGTCCTGCCTTATGCACGAAGCCAGCTGGGTGACTTTGGGCTAATCACCAGGAGACTGTGAGTTCTAGTCCTGCCTTAGGCACGAAGCCAGCTGGGTGACTTTGGGCCAATCACCAGGAGACTGTGAGTTGTGGTCCTGCCTTATGCACGAAGCCAGCTGGGTGACTTTGGGCCAATCACCAGGAGACTGTGAGTTCTAGTCCTGCCTTAGGCACGAAGCCAGCTGGGTGACTTTGGGCCAATCACCAGGAGACTGTGAGTTGTGGTCCTGCCTTATGCACGAAGGCAGCTGGGTGTCTTAGGCCCCAGTCCCTCTTTCTCAGCCCTAGGAAGTAGGCAATGGCAAACCACTTCCGAAAAACCTTGCCAAGAAAACTTCAGGGATTTATCCAGCCAGTCTCCAAGAATCGGACACAACTGAACAGAAGAAGAAGCACACAATTCATACGCCCCCTGCTCCTTTTCTGTTTGCTACTGTGAATGTGCAGAACACAAGCATGGCACGTTGTTACGAATGAAGGCATGTTCCAGAATAATGTTGCAGGATCCAATCTGGGTCGTTCCCCGGGACCAGACGTTTAATTCTTCTGAGCTTTCGGATTCGTGCTGCAGCCCATCCTCAATGAACGTCTCTCTCGCCAGAAGTTGTCCCTTCTCTACTGCTGCTCTGCCCAAGTCTGTGTACTATTGCAGAAGTCAACCTCGGGGCAGGTGGCCATGCCAAACACCTTGCATCATTTGATCTGGATGAGATATCCTTGACTGCTGAATGCCTTGTAAGGGAGAGAAGGAAGACCACCTCACCGATTGCTTACCTGTCATCAATTAACAATGCCTCATTACGTAAGTCACCCCGAATGCTGATGAGGTTTCATTCCAACAAGAGAAGCCGGGGCGATCAATTGCCATCAAACCTGTGGATTGTCAATGGATGCAGAAAGGTTAACCTGGTCCTGAAGGCCTCTGCCATGTCAGCAGAAATTAGCAAGGAAGTAGCTGCCTTGTCAATAGAGCACCGAGACAATTAGTTGATGATTAGAACGGGAGCACTTGTGGGAATTGATAACCGAATGAAGCATCGTAGATACATTTGCATGTATTTAGAAAATCTATATTGGCCTGCCGGGGGTGGGAATCAGGATGAAAACTGGCAAAGTCTAAGAGGGATAAAATAGTACAGTATAACTTAGCAGAGACACCAAAAAAATCCCTTCCATATCTTAAAGTTAGGATTCAAGGCTGAGAAGCATGTTTGCTTTCATTTGCTGGCAGAGTCCAGTAGTGAGTTAGTTGGTTGGTTGGTTGGTTGGTTGGTTGGTTGGTTGGTTAGTTGGTTGGTTGGTTGGTTGGTTGGTTGGTAGGTAAGTTAGTTCGTTAGTTCGTTAGTTCGTTAGTTCGTTAGTTCATTCATTCATTCATTCATTCATTCTGTTCTGACCCAGCTCCCCAAACATGACAAACCCTCCATATTTAAATCAATTATTCCTTTATTAGGAGCGCCAACAGCCCCGGCAAAAAAGTTTCTCTCTCAACGCAGGCTGTCTGACCAGCAGGGAGATGAATAGTTGTCTGCCACATCTATTCATCTCCACCCCCTGCCTTTTATCCCGAGAGCTAGGGTCTCTTCCGTCCCAAGGACTGGCCCATAGATTTCCCGCTGCTCTTCTCTCCTCTGCCTTCTACACATCCGCACATCAGGCACTGGACCCAGCTGTTCCTCCTCTTCCTCATCAGCCACCTCCAGACCTGGGGGCTGTTGATTCTCCATCTGAGGACTGATAGACAGCCCAGACTCCACCTCTGTCTCTTTCTTTCTCTGCCAGCTCCATTCTCTCTTCCCCCTCGGAGCTCTCAGGTTGCCTTGATGCTGACCCTGACTCCCACGCCTCCTCCTCATCTGATTCGGTTGCTGGAGGGGCCGGCAGCTGACGGACCACAACATATTCATTCAGTCTTCAAGCCAGTGTAGACCCCTGGCTGCAGTTTCCTGGACAAGATTTCAGAAGTGGTTTGCCACTTTTCTCCTTCTTGGGATTGAAAGAAAGTGACTGGCCCAAGGTCACTCAGCTGGCTTCGTGCCTTGACCAGGACTAGAATTCATGGTATCCTGGTTCCTAGCCTGGTACCTTAAACCAGGGGTCTCCAACCTTGGCAATTTTAAGACATATGGACTTCAACTCCCAGAGTTCCTCAGCCAGCTGAGTGCTTTCCTGGCTGAGGAACTCTGGGAGTTGAAGTCCCAAGGTTGGAGACCCCTGCCTTAAACCACATTATCAAACTTTTTTTTTCCTTATTGCTTTCCTAACCCCATTTCAACTGAACAATCATGGATTTAACAGAAACACAAAGAGGATTGGTTGTGTGTGTGGTTTATATTTTAATTGGAGCTGTGGTGGCGCAATGATTAGAATGCACTCTTTCAGGCTAACTCTACCCACAACCAGGAGCTCGATTCTAACCGGTTCAAGGTTGACTCAACCTTCCCTCCATCCAAGGTCAGTGAAATGCTGAGGGAAATATGCTGACTCTGTAAACTGCTTAGAAAGGGCTGTAATGCACTATGAAGTGCTATGTAAGTCTAAGTGCTATTGCTGTTAAATTGCAATCAATTCAAATTCTCATTTTCCACTTTTAGATGTCTTATTATGCATTTGCAATTCAATCCAGAACATGGACCAAATTTTCTAATCGAATTCCATGCCCTTCAATCTTCTTCAAAAAGTATTTGTATTCCCAAGCTTTTTATGAGCACCCTAATAGAAAAGAAATATTTTTCCCCAAGACCTGCCCAAAAGAGTTAACTAGATAAGGTGATTGAATCGGTGGGCAGGTTGTGAAGTAGGTAGACAGATAGACTCAGGCCTTCATCCCTTGCTCCAGAACCTTCAGGGCCTCTTCTCAATGCTCATTCTTCAACTGATCATGAAAAGAAAGGAGAAATCAAAATAACAGAGTTGGAGGGAACCCTAGAGGTCTTCTAGTCCAACCCTCTGCTCAGGCAGGAAACCCTATACCAGTGATGGCGAACCTATGGCACGCGTGCCACAGGTGGCACGCGGAGCCATATCTGCCGGCACGCGAGCCATTGCCCTAGCTCAGCTCCAGCGTGTATGTGCGCGCCGGCAAGCTGATTTTTGGCTCACGCGGAGGCTCTTGGAGGGCATTTTAGGCTTAGTACGCATTCCTTTTGGGGAGTTTGGGCACACACACACACTTTGGGCACTTTGGGTCCGGAAATGGTTAGCCACCAGTATTGCAGGCAAACTCTGCCCACAGTCTGGAGTTCGATCCTGATGGGGCTAGAGGTTGACTTCCATTTTTCCGAGCTTGGTAAAATGAGGGCCCAGATTGTTGGGGGCAAAATGCTGACATTGTAAATTGCCCAGAGAATGCTGTAAAGTTCTTCTTCTTCTTCTTCTTCTTCTTCTTCTTCTTCTTCTTCTTCTTCTTCTTCTTCTTCTTCTTCTTCTTCTTCTTCCTCTTCCTCTTCCTCTTCCTCTTCCTCTTCCTCTTCCTCTTCCTCTTCCTCCTCCTCCTCCTCCTCCTCTTCCTCCTCCTCCTCCTCCTCCTCCTCCTCCTCCTCCTCCTCCTCCTCCTCCTCCTCCTCCTCCTCCTCCTCCTCCTCCTCTTCTTCTCCTCCTCCTCCTCCTCCTCCTCCTCCTCCTCCTCCTCCTCCTCCTCCTCCTCCTCCTCCTCCTCCTCCTCCTCCTAGCGTATTCCCGCAAGTGCAGGGTCTGCTCTTTGGATCATTGAATGCCACTTTGCACGGTCAGCCGCGTCTCCAGAGCACAGGCCTGCGGCTTCCATATCTTTGTTGATGGTGTCTTGCCATCTCTGTTTTGGGCACCCACGAGGTTGCTGCCCATTGAGTTCTAGTTGGTAGGCAGTCTTGGCAACAGTGGAAGGTGCTGCTCTCAGGACATGTCCATACCAGCAGAGCCGGCCTTCTCTCGTCTTCTCTATAATTGGTGCCGTACCAAAATGTTGTCGAATGGTGTCATTTGTGATGTGGTCAAGAAGGGAGATGCCCAATATCGAATGGAGCCTTCGCATTTACATGGCATGGAGAGAGCTTTCGGTTCCTGTTGTTGCTGCCCAGCATTCAGGGCCTTACAGTGCAAGAGGGCGGATGGTTGTCTTGTAAATCTTAGATTTTAGACGGGTTGGCATTTGTCTGTCATGTAGCACACCGGTGAGTTCTCGCCAATGCATCCAGGCTGCATTCACCCTTGCTCGCACCTTGCCATTGATGTCACCATTGCCTTGGAGGTGGGATCCCAGATACCGAAAAATACCAAAAAAAGAGTGCTGTAAAGTGCTATGAGACTGTATATAAGCTTTTACTATTGCTAAGTACACTGCAGGGCTATTGAGAGGATCAAAGCAAGGGATACTAACATACAATCACTTCAGCCTCTCACTCTTCCATCTCTACTCTGCACCTGGTTGAAGATTTCTGCACGTAGTAGCAAATCACCTGGACTTTGGTCTGAATATTCAGTATAGGTAAAGGTAAAGGTTCCCCTCACACATATGTGCTAGTCATTCCCGAATCTAGGGGGCAGTGCTCATCTCCGTTTCAAAGCCGAAGAGCTAGCGCTGTCCGAAGATGTCTTTGTGGTCATGTGGCCGGCATGACTAAATGCCGAAGGCGCACGGAGCACTGTTACCTTCCCACCAAAGGTGGTCCCTATTTTTCTACTTGAATTTTTTACATGCTTTCAAACTGCTGGGTTGGCAGAAACTGGGACAAGTAACGGGAGCTCACCCCGTTACGTGGCGCTAGGGATTCGAACTGCTGAACTGCCGACCTTTCTGATCGACAAGCTCAGCGTCTTAGCCACTGAATCACCATGTCTATATTCAGTATAGACAATAATAAAAACTGTTTTCAGGCCACAATCTTCTCCACCTAGCAATATGGGGAATGAGAGGAATGGGGCACATGGAAGAAAACCTGAATTAGAAAAAGCTGTTATCTTTCTAGGGAGACCCTTACCGGACAAATTGATATCTCACCCTAACTACATCAAATCTCGGACATCTCCTTTTATTTTACGAACAGTTCTCATTTCCATCCCTGGTGACATTTTAAATAGCTTCTCAGTATGAAGCAAGAAATTACCTAATCAGGCAATTTAATAGTTCTTTCTGTTTGTTTCTATCTCCATTTAGCTTTTTTTTTTCCATTCCATTCTCTCTGCGGCCGGAATATCAATTGCTTTCTCCTTCTTCTCGCCCGGCTTTCTGTAAATTCTAATGGTGAGAATGGGATTTTTTTTTTAAAAAAAATGCTAGTTTTATTCCACATCCATTACTGTATGTGAACAGTAGAAATGAAAATTGAAAAAAACATTTTGGTAGATACAGAAAACTCTTGGATATTCACTGCTCTCCTGCTAGATATGATAGAATCACTTATGCCCACCAGGCTTGAAATTTTGGGCTTGGACAACCTTGAAGTACGCCGCCTGTGGTCTGGCCTAAGTGTAGTACAAAAATTGTCTGCTACAACGTCCTACCTGTCAATGACTACTTCAGCTTCAACCGCAATAATACACGGGCAAACAATAGATACAAACTCAAGGTAAACCACTTCAAACTCGATTGCAGAAAATACGACTTCAGCAACAGAGTGGTCAATGCCTGGAATGCTTTACCTGATTCTGTAGTTACATACTCTAACCCACATAGCTTTAACCTTAAACTGTCTACCATGGACCTCACCTCATTCCTAAGAGGTCTGTAAGGGGGCGTGCATAAGTGCACCAGTGTGCCTACCGTCCCTGTCCTATTGTCCCCATTTATTCGTACTCATTTCATGTGCTCATGTCCATGTTTATACTTATACTTGTTATCTCGTACATGTTTGACAAACTAAATAAATAAATAAAATAAATAAATAAAGGGAGACCTTGCACATGATCTGGGCTTCCTCTCTTGTAAACATAGAACATACACATGAGATAGAACATAGAGTAATAGCATTGGAAGGGACAGATTTACAGAGTTGGAAGGGGCCTTATAGCAGTGGTGAAATCCAATTTTTTACTACTGGTTCTGTGTGAGTGGCTTGGTGGGCATGGTGTGGCTTCATGGGCATGGCTTGGTGGGCGTGGCAGGGAAGGATACTGCAAAATCTCCATTCCCACCAGGGGCTGGTTCCTCTTACCATTTCCTACCGGTGCACTGCGTGTGCATTGCAACATTTCGTGTACGCGCGTGCATCCCCTAGCTGCGTGTGCGCGCATTTCCTACCACGATTTTGCTTCTGTGCATGTTGGACGATTTTCCAACTGAGCACGCTCAGAGAGCCGAAAAATTGCCGAAAATTAGAAAAAAAAGAGATGGCAGCGCGCATGGACTGGCAAAGACAGCACCGGAGCCATCACGCCAAAATTGCGCAATTGGTGGGCCACTAGCGGAGCTCCGGACTGCACCGGTAGGAACCCACCTCTGATTCCCACCCCACTCTGGGGCCAGCCAGAGGTGGTATTTACAGTTCTCTGGAACTACTCAAAATTTCCACTACTGGTTCTCCAGAACCTGTTAGAACCTGCTGGATTTCATCCTGCCTTATAGGTCATCTAGTCCAACCCCCTGCCCAAGCAGGAGACCCTACATCATTTCTGACAAATGGCAGTCCAGTCTCTTCTTGAAAGCTTCCAGTGATGAGGCTCCCACAACTTCTGAAGGCAACTTCTGTTCCATTGCTTGATTGCTCTCACTGTCAGGAAATTTCTCCTTATTTCCAGGTTGTATCTCTCCTTGATCAGTTTCCATCCATTATTCCTTGTCTGGACCTTGGAGGTCTTTTTGTCCAACACCCTGCTGGAACAGGAGATACCATATCATTCTGGATAAATGGATGTCCAGAGTCTTCTTGGAAACCTCCAACAATGGAGCACCCACAACTTCTGGAGGTAAGTCATTCCAGTTTGTTTGTTTGTTTCTTTGTTTGTTTGTTACCCATCTCAACCACAAATATTCCTTTCAGGTAGTCCTCAACTTACAACAGTTCATTTAATGACTGTTCAAACTTACAACGTCACTGGAAAAAAGTGACTTATGACCATTTTTCACACTTATGACCATTGCAGCATCCTCGTGATAATGTACCAAGATTTGGACACTTGGCAGCTGTCTCATAGTTATGACGGTTGCAATGTCCGCAGATCATGTGAACACCTTTTGGGACAGTCTGACAAGCAAAGTCAATGGGGAAGCCAGATTCACTTAACAACCGGGCTACTGACTTAACAACTGCAATGATTCACTTAACAACTGTGGCAAGAAAAGTCGTAAAATGGGGCAAAGCTCCCTTAACAAATGTCTCATTTAGCAACAGAAATTTGGGGCTCGATTATGGTCATAAGTTGAGGACTACCTGTATACTGCCTTTTGACATTATAACGGTGGTCACTCCTTAAATTCCAGCAATAGAATAAGTGACAATCTCATTCATGAGTTATTTCGGGAACACTGAAATATCTCGGAAACGTCTGTAGCTTTTTTGCTATCTGGTATTAAGCTTGGGAAATGCTCTATCGGTTGACTTTGAAGCCGCTTCATTGATTAACTACGGACGTTTTCAAATTTCTCACAGCGTTGGGCCCTCAGGAAATTTATTTCAAACTCATGTTTGATATAGAAATCAAACCGGCCCTCCGTTTTATGGGAGGCCATTTCTAAGTTTTGTAACTTAAATGCATTGTCCAGCCGTACAGCCACCCCCTATCATAAGGCGTAGCGACTTGCTTGTGGGTGTAACAAGATATTTCTGTGGGTTTTCAGAAGGAGCTTAAGAAGATTTCCCAGAAGTACAGAGACCCACGAACCCATTATGGGTTATCTTCTGACCCAATTGCCAATCTCTTTGATGCACAGATGCTTTCCTTTATGTGTCCAAGAGCTTTGACATACAAGTATCCAATTATATTCAATTTAGTTTCAGATGGCAAGGACCTTTGATTTATTTTTTTAAGCAAGCTTGAAACCCAGAGGTTGTAAGAGAAATGTTACAAAAGGAAGACCATTTTAGATGTTTCCATCCTTTTTAGTTCTCTACCAGCCCATGTCCCTTACAAAGAGAGAGAGAGGGGAGAGAGAGGGGGGTGAGAGAGAGAGAGAGAGAGAGAGAGAGAGAGAGAGAGAGAGAGAGAGAGAGAGAGAGAGAGAGAGAGAGAGAGAGAGAGAGAGAGAGAGAGAGAGCGCAGAAGAGAAGGTCTTTCATGATTTACTTTACCACCATTGAAAGGTGATGTTTGCCATCAAGGACACCCAAAACAGCCAGAAAATGTCTTCTGTAGAAGACAGAGGTATGATTTCTGTATATCACCTACTAACGTTCACATATTTTTCTGTCTATGTTAGATAAACATGAAACGCCAGTGTGCCTCTTCCTTTGAAGATGATGGGAGAAGAATGCAGCGCTTCAAAGATGCAAGTCCTTGAATTGCCCCATTTGAGAGAGAAAGCCTAATTGTGCAGGATATTGATCCCCGAGGCTATTGTCACAACTGTCTGTTGAAGATCCGTTTTTCCCTGCACCTTTTCTTCCTTGCAAGGAAACTGTCAGCTCTGCACAACTCTGAGTCTCTTCATAGCAAACTCCACAGGTTAATGTTACAGCATTTCTCAGAAATGCTTTCCCTGATTTTGTGAATCACCTCCAGTGGAATTATTGGTTCTTTGGTGGGAGTGAAGGTGTGAGAGGAGGAAACATCAACCTTAGGACTGTGCAAGCAGCTTTGGCTTGTTTCGGTTAGGTAAATAGCAATAGCACTTAGACCTATATACCGCTTCATAGTGCTTTACAGCCCTCTCTAAGTGGTTTTACAGAGTTCAGCATATTGCCCCCAACAATCTGGGTCTTCATTTTACCGACCTCAGAAGGATGGAAGGCTGAGTCAACCTTGAGCCTGGTGAGATTTGAACAGCTGAACTCCTGAACTAGCAGTCAGCTGAAGTAGCCTGCAGTGCTGCACTTTAACCACTGCGCCACCTCGGCTCCTTAAAGAGGGAACACAACTGCACAATTGGGTACAATGGGGCACTTTGTGTTGACTCGCACTGTGCAGATCTTGTAGTTGGAAAACTTTTCTCCACCACCACTGAGCTGTGGAGGGGATTGTTGAAACAGTCACAGGGAAGTAATGCAGCACTTTCTGAACTAGAGTTTAATGGGATGGGGTGGGGTGGGGTGGGATGAGATGGGATGGATGGGATGGAATGGGGTAGAGTACAACAGAACAGAACAGAACAGAACAGAATAACAAAATGAATAGAAAAGAGTAGAGTAGACTAGAATAACAAAATGAATAGAATAGAATAGAATAGAATAGAATAGAACAGAACAGAACAGAACAGAACAGAACAGAACAGAACAGAACAGAATAGAATAGAATAGAATAGAATAACAAAAATGAATAGTTTCCACTTAACCATATCATTTAGGGGAAACCAAATTTTGTATCAGTAACAGCTTTCTGATGGTCTTCCAGTGTCGCTCCTTGTAGAGCACATGGCAGTAATCCTATCAAGAGTTAATTAGGGCTAGTGTGTCTTGACCCAGGTAGGTCTATCGATGTCACAGCAGCCACAAATAGGTTCTCCCTGTCACTTTCGCCTTTGATTGTATCAAAAGGGCTCTTAAGTGATGTACTTGTTTATTTAGCACTAGCACTACTTTGTCCATAAAGTGGGCACAGTTCATTGGTCTCTGCGGGTTCAGAGATGATATTTCCAATGTACTATTGCCATGATTACACTTTAAACATC
>JALIGW010000090.1:622500-740000 GCA_023053685.1 Diadophis punctatus similis | reverse complement strand
AGCCCATAATACTGGGGAAACGTAGAAGAAAAGAGAAGAGGACAACCAATAAGACAGTGGGTGAACTTGATTACAGAGGCCATAAGGTGTACCAATAGATGCAATAGGCAGACCTGAATGGAAAGGTTGGGGAAAAGATCATCCCGGACAAGGTCTGTTTAGGTGGTCCCCAGCCCAGGTATGCTTGCCCTTAAATCAGGGGTCTCCAAACTTGGCAACTTTAAAACTTGGGGACTTCAACTCCCGGAATTCCCCTGGGCAGCCATGCTATCAGGGGAATTCTGGGAGTTGAAGTCCACAACACTCTAGAGCGACGCTAGAGGGCCAGTAAAGCTGAATCTGATCGAACACTACTAAGAACCTTCATTAGGACTTATCTAGTGGCGATAAGGGCGGCAAAACATTTGCATTTTTCCGCTCTCATTGCATCTGCCAATTCACGCCCAGCCGCCCTGTTTAGGGTTACTCGTTCCCTCCTGACAACGGGAGGAGTCGAGGAGCCCTTGCAGGGAAGAGCTGAGGAATTTGTTCAGTTTCTGGCGGATAAAGTCGCTCAGATCTGGTCGGACCTAGACTCCGATTGGGCAGTGCAGGCCGAGATAACAGGGACAGGTCCTAGTCCTGTTATGTGGGACGAATTTGAGCCGGTTACTCCTGATGATGTAGACAAGGCCATAGGAGCGATGAGCTCCTCCACTTGTTTGTTGGACCCGTGCCCCTCCTGGCTGGTTTCGGCCAGCAGGGAGGTCTCACGCGGCTGGCTCCAGGTGTTGGTCAACGCTGCTTTGAGAGAGGGATCTGTCCTGCAGCCCTTAAAAGTTGCGGTGGTGAGGCTCCTCCTCAAGAAGCCTTCCCTGGACCCAGCGGATTTAAAGAACTTCCGTCCAGTCTCCAACCTACCCTTTGTGGGTAAGGTTGTGGAGAAAGAGGTGGCGCTCCAGCTCCTACGGTTATTGGATGACACTGATTATCTAGATCCCTTTCAATCGGGTTTCAGGCCCGGCTACAGCACAGAAACTGCTTTGGTCACCCTGATGGATGACCTCTGGCAAGCCCGGGATGGAGGTCATTCCTACTTGACTTCTCAGCAGCTTTCGACACCATTGACCATGGTATCCTTCTGCGTCGTCTCAGTGAGGTGGGAGTGAGTGGCACCGTATTATGGTGGTTCTCCTCCTATCTCTCCGATAGGATGCAGTCGGTGTTAGCAGGAGGACAGAGGTTGACCCCTAGGCCCCTGGTTTGTGGGGTGCCACAGGGCTCGGTCCTCTCACCTCTCTTGTTTAACATCTACATTAAACTGCTGGGTGAGATCATCCGTCGACATGGGGTGATGTTCCAGCAGTATGCTGATGATACCCAGTTGTACATCTCCACCCCGTCTCAGTTCAGGGAAGCAGTGGATGTGATGTGCCGGTGCCTGGACAATGTTAGAGTCTGGATGGGTAGGAACAGGCTCAAGCTCAACCCTGACAAGACCGAGTGGCTATGGACATTGCCCCCTAAGGACTATGTCAATCGTCCCTCCTTGGTTCTCGGGGGAGAGAAATTAACTCCCTCGGAACAGGTTCGCAATTTGGGTGTCCTCCTAGATCCACAGCTCAAATTGGATCAACATCTGGCAGCTGTGGCTAGGGGGACCTTTGCACAGGTTCGCCTGGGGCACCAATTGCGACCCTACTTGGAGAGGGAGGCTTTGCTCACGGTCACTCATGCCCTCATCACCTCCCGGCTGGACTACTGTAACATGCTCTACATGGGGCTACCCTTAAAGAGTGTCCGGAGACTGCAATTGGTGCAAAATGCAGCTGCACGAGCTGTGGTGGGTGTTCCTAGATACACCCATGTAACACCTGTTCTTCGCCAGCTTCATTGGTTGCCCATTAGTCTCCGGTCGCAATTTAAGGTGTTGGTTATGACCTTTAAAGCCCTACATGGCTCAGGACCAGACTACCTTTGGGACCACATCCTGCCACATACCTCCCTATGACTGGTTAGGTCCCACAGAGTTGGTCTCCTCCAGGTCCCATCAACCAAGCAATGCCGGTTGGCGGGACTGTGGGGGAGAGCTTTCTCTGTGGGAGTTCCCTCTCTTTGGAACCAACTCCCACCAGAGATCCGGACTATCCCCACCCTACTGGCCTTCCGTAAAGCCGTGAAAACATGGCTTTTGAAGCAGGCGGGCTAAAATAAGACCAACAAGTCTGTGGTCTTCCCATGTATGAATGATGATAATGTTTTTTAATTTTTATAACTGTTTTTAAATTATTATTATTATTGGGTTCCTTTTAAATAAATTGTTCTTCTTGCATGTTGTACGCCGCCCAGAGTCCCACGGGAGAGAGTGGCTTATAAGAATGAATGAATGAATGAATGAATGAATGAATGAATGAATGAATGAATGAATGAATGAATGAATGAATGAATGAATGAATAAATAAATAAATAAATAAATAAATAAACAAACACTTAAAGTTGCCAATTTTGGAGATCCCTGCTTTAAATTACTGTTTCAGTATCGTCATAGCACTGTTCTGTCAGTTCAGCCTGTAATTTGTAAATAACCCCCCCGCCCCCCCCAAAAAAGCACAATAAAACAGAAGACTGGAAAAATATGCTTTTTGTTTAAACCTTAAAAAGCTGCCAAACTTTAAGGCTGGTTTCGGTCTAGCTATCTCATTAGAGGAGGGTAGGGTCTCTAACGAGATAGCAGCTGATAGGAAAAGTAACCCTAATTGCTTGAGTACCATTTCCAGACTAGCTAAAGGAAAAGATGTTGTTCTTTCTTTCCTTCTTTTTACTTCCCAGGATACTCGAAGGATGCAGAAGTCATTACCAGAGGGCTATAAAAAAATGACCTACAGTATCTCTGCTACTACTTGCTCCCTGGCTTTGTGATAAGAAGAGACGGTTTTCAACAATGCTGCCACAGGAAAATGATTCAGGAAGGAGGGAGGAACCAGTGAATGTGATGTCGTATTTTTACAATATAGTCTGGGATGTTCCTTTACTACCATTTTTATGTGGTGGCAAGGCCCTGGAGCTTGTACTCCATATTGTGGAAACTAATGATCCATTACTGAACCGCCTGGCAATGATGTCAACAATCTTGCAGTAGGCAAACTGACAGGCTGTTGTGGTCGGCTGGCTACCCCAGTTTAGAAAAAGGGACAATCTACACGTTTTGCTTATGGAAGATCAGAATGGGTGATTCTTCTTCTAAAAGAAAAGGCACAAAGGGAATATTTGTACATGAGCATTCAGGTGTTAAGACAGGCAGTCCTTAACTTACAACCGTTCATTTAGTAATCATTCAAAGTTACAACGGCACTGAAAAAAGTGACTTAGGACCAGGGGTGGGTTCTAACTTACCTCACTGGTGGTTCGCTTCCCTTGTGGGCGCGCGTGCATGCACAGTGCTGAAAAATCTGAAAAAATTCCCCCCCTCCCAAAAGCCAAAAAAAAGATGGCGACACATGCGCAGTACTGGAAACTTAGAAACAACCGAGTTACTAACTTATCAACTGCAGTCAGTGGTGGGTTCCTACCGGTGCGGTCCATTCTATAGCACCGGTAGCGACCCGCTGGTGACGTCACAGTACCGGTACAGTCGGTTGCAGGTGCCTGGGCGCCGCCATTTTTTTTTTTAAAAAAATTCAACTTTAAAAAAAATTTTCTTCTGTGCATGCCCAGAAGTCGAGCTTCCGGCATTGCGTATGCACTGCCTTCCTACTCCACAGTGAGTCCAAGCAGGGGAGGATGGCTGAGGGAGCGCGTGAGATGCTGAAAGAACGGGCAGCAGGAGCCTAGGATTATCGAATGGGGAGAAGCATTCAGGCCGGACAGAGCCTCCTAGAAGAACCGCTGCCACGGTCTTGCTGCTCCCGCTGTGGGGGGCTGCGTTGCGGGTGGGCAATGCCCCCTGCTTCTCCGGCCGCTGCCAAGCTCCTGAGGCCCATGCCCACCCGGTCACATGGCTGACAAGCCACACCCACAAAATAAACCACGCCCACAGAGTGGTAGTAAAAAAATTAGGAACCCGCCCCTGACTGCAGTGATTAACAACTGTGGCAAGAAAGGTCATAAAATGGGGGCAAAACTCACCTAACGAATGTCTCACTTAACAACAGAAATTGTGGGTTCAATTGTGGTTGTAAGTCGAGGACTACCTGTATAGTCACACATCAATTGTATGTTCCTTTAGTTAAGTGCCAAAGGAATCTGTTTGACTACAGTTTCAGCTCTGGAAAAGTGAACTTAACAGTGGTGGGATTCAATTTTTTTTTACTATTGGTTCTGTGGGCGTGGCTTGCTGGGCGTGGCATGGCTTGCTGGGCGTGGCAGGGGAAGGATACTGTAAAATGTCCATTCATTCCCCATTACAGGGGAAGGTTACTGCAAAATCCCCATTTCCTCCCGATCAGCTGGGAGGCAGAAAATAGATGGGGGTGGGGCCAGTGAGAGGTGGTATTTAACGGTTCTCCGAACTACTCAAAATTTCCGCTACCGGTTCTCCAGAACTGGTCAGAACCTGCTGAATCCCACCTCTAAGTGAACCATAATAATTAACAGAAAGACAATACTCTGTGCAAGAACATAATGCCCTTCCCTTGAGGAGCAATGGTAAGCTGACTGTTAACATTAGAAAGTTTAGTTTCTAGCTCAGAGGATATAGTTTTAAAGCAAGCTTGCACCTCTCTTTAAAAATAAACACAGACAAATTTATTCTTGGAAAAAACATTTACAAAGAACCAGCGTATTTCATATCTCTCCACCCTTTGGAGAGGTGAAATTGATTGCATTTTTGAAAGCTAAGTCAATCCATTTGATTTGTTCTGTATTTGACACAACTTTTTTTTTTTGCCATTTCCACCATAATCACAATAGAGGCTTAGCACACAGTCATTTTTAACAATTGCATTTAAGCGTCTTGTGATGCTTCATTTTTGTATCCAAAACCATGTATATATTCCCCCTGCTCAGGGGTGGGTTCTAACTTACCTCGCTGCTGGTTTGCTTCCTCCCTCGCCACGTGGCCGCACCTTGTGGGTGCGCACGCATGTGCAGTGCCGAAAAATAAATAAAAAATAAAAAATAAAAAAGCCAAAAACAAGATGGCGGTGCATGTGCAACTTGGCTTCTGCGCATGCGCAGAAAAAATAAAATAAAAAAATAAATCCAAATCCCCCCCCCAAAATATATATCCAAAAATAAAAGATGGCGCCATCCATGGACCGGCACCAACCAAACTGGTTCTGTGATGTCACCAGCGGGTTGCAACCGGTTCGGGCCTCTGCTCCTGCTATTCCAGAAGATATACATTGCATTGTGTGTGTGTGTTTGTGTGTATGGGCCCATCTCAAACTTAACCATTGCAATGATTCACTTGACAACTGTGGCAAGAAAAGTCCTAAAATGGAGCAAAATTCGCTTAACAACTGTCTTGCTTAACTACAGAAATTTTGGGCTCAATTGTGGCCGTAAATCAAGGACTACCTGTAATGTTTCAAAAATTAAATACATTAATAACCAATATTCAGTACATGCTAGCATCTATGTGGAAATCTTAATAGCATTATGTTGGATGGATGTGAAGAGCAGTGTAACAAATCTGACACTGAGAACCAGAGATACTTCTCAGGGGGTTAAACACCAAGAGATTCGCCTTCTGCACTAAAATATTGCTAATTGATTTTGAAACTTCGTGTGTGTGTGTGTGTCTGTGTGTGTGTGTGTGTGTGTGTCTGTGTGTGTCTGTGTGTGTGTGTGTGTAGTACTGAACCCTTGATTTAATAAACCTTCATTTAACCAAATCCAGATGCAGTGGGCAAAATGTGAATCTGGACATCCTACCAAATAATAAAGTCCCTAAAACCAAGATAGGGGATTTTCTGACACGGTGCTGGGAAGATGGGGGGTCAGTAGGCAGGTTGGTGGGAAGATCAATGGCAGCAGTGGGAAGGGCAGTGGAAGAGGTATTGTTGCAGCAAATATGCTTACCAAGTCAGGAAAAGGAGACCACAAAAGGGACTGGAGAAAACACAGGTTTATTGTATTGTGCAATAGATGGTTCAGAGTATTCGCATGCCAAATTCTGAACCCTGGGCAACGCCCAAGGTTGGTACTTTTATCCTTTCATACAATCCTAGCCTCTTCCTGAGGCGTTACTTGTAACAACCAATACCAAATCATAGCATGTCATTACATCTTTATACAGAAATGGAGAAGTATCAACACGTGTTACAGTATCAAGAGTAATTCTAATATCAAAACTTATGGGTCATGCCCTTTCTCCTACACCCCCTTTGCTACTCTAAGTAGCCTCTTGCAAAATGTTCCAGTACAGGGGGCAAGTTCACGTAAGTTCTCGGGACCTTCTGCAAATACATTCTAAAGTTTACTTCTGCAAATACATTCTAAAGTGAATAACAGGAAATATGTGAAATAGTTCGTTAGTTCGTTACAGAAAGAAAGAGAAATAGGTTATAAAGTTAAATGGATTATAAAGCAAATCTCTTTGGTTATTATTTGATAGCAAATGCCCCCTGCCTCAGTATCATTCTTTCAGTCTTTTGGTGCTGTGTAATTTTATATCATTTGTGTAATTACTTCATTGCACAAAAGGAGGTAAATCGCCAGGAATGGTGTACTTTCAGATATAAAGCCACTAGGTTTAATGAATCCCTCCTCTGACAAAATGGTCTGTTAAATCACGGTTTTATGTATGCATATACAGCATACCCTATACCCGTGATGGCGAACCTATGGCACGCATGCCAGAGGTGGCACGCAGAGCCCTCTCTGTGAGCACGCGCACTGTCGCCAGCTGTTCTTCCGAGTTCCATCAAGTGCATGTGCACTGGCCAGCTCTTCCGGGTTCTGGCGTCTCTTCTGAAGACCAGCTGGCCGGCGTGCATGCGTGTGCTGGAACCCGTAAGAGCAGCTGGCCGCTGCGTGCATGTGCACTGGCCATCTACTCTCTTCCCAGTTCTGGTGCTCTGGCGCGCTCGCGTTCCAGTTTCGACACTCAGTGCCAAAAAGGTTAACCATCACTGCCCTATACAGATAGTCCTTGACTTAGGACCACAGTTGGGACCATAATTTCTATTGCTAAGCAAGGAAGTTGCTAATTGAATCACACTGATTTTATGACCTATTCTGCCAAATCATTGCAGCTGTTCATGCCTTCATTAAGCAAATCACTTTTTCCATTGACTTGTTTGCCAGAAGTTTGCAAATGGCGATCACATGACCTGGGAACACAGCAACTAACGTAAATACATAGTGGCTGTTGAGCACCCAAATTGTGATCACGTGACTGTGAGGATGTTGTGATGGTTGTAAGTGCGAGGACTGGTTGTTAAGTCACTTTTTTCAGTACTACTCTAACTTTGAATGATCACTAAATGAATGGCTATGTCACTTGATCTTAACTAACCAATTCATTTAACATTCTTTTAAATAGAAAGAAACCTCATAGTTATAAGATACGGAGACTGTTTCTTTGACCAAGGATGCCATATAGACTAAGGCCAATTTTTTTTTAATTGAGAACTATTCATGGTGACTTGGCTGTACGATACTTTGTCAGCCACTTACAGCGGTTGTGGGAATGGAAAATGGGTCAGCGTTCTAAATAATGAAATAAACTTGCGTATAATCCTCCCCCGCGTAACTTTCCTAATCTAAATAATCCTTGCTTCAATGCTTTCTGGTTCATGAGGCAGGGAGGATATAAGCATGATAGAGCTGTCTGTACTGCATTACTATCTACCTTGGTGAAGAGTGATTTTATGATGTGAAAATGGTGCAGAGGAAAACTTCCCAGCCACATAAGCAGCGTAGTTCCCCCAGAGGCATTAAGTAAAAAATAAATCCTGGGAATCTGATCACTGGGTATAATGCATAATTTCCCCCCCACCCCCACCCCAACCAAAAGAATTCCTGGTATAGCGAGGACTGAATGATTTCTATGCCCTAAAAGGAGAATGGAGAGACTTTAACATTTACGGGATCTACTTTAACATGTTGTTTACGGGATCTTGTTTAACATGGTCTTAAACAAGAACTTTGGAACTCCATTGACTGGCTAAAAAACGAACTTTTAAGTACAGAACTGAAGGATCTATTTTCTAAGTCTTTTTTCTTTTTAAATCTAACTTAAACAAACAGGTCCTAAAACTGCACGATACCCTTTCACCTTTCTAAATGCAAGCAAGCAAGCCAGCAAACAAACAAAAAAGTGCTTTCTTTTCTAGCCCATATTTTCACACATGGGGGAGTGTCAGCCTTAGCAGGTGAACCAGGTACGAAACATGACCAGATAAACTCATTCTACCTTATTGCAAAGCCATAGTAACAGAATCTTGCGAGTCTAAAAGTACAATTCTCCCACTGTCTCCTTTACAGCCTGAGAAATTAGGAAGGGTCCCTTCTGAACTTCTTGTCCCATCCAATATCCAGAGCCGAGGTGGCGCAGTGGTTAGAGTGCAGCACTGCAGGCTACTTCAGCTGACTGCTAGCTGCAGTTCAGCTGTTCAAATCTCACCGACTCAAGGTTGACCCAGCCTTCCATCCTTCTGAGATCGGTAAAATGAGGACCCAGATTGTTGTGGGCAATATGCTGACTCTGTAAACCGCTTAGAGAGGGCTGTAAAGCACTATGAAGTGGTATATACCGGTAAGTCTAAGTGCTATTGCTATTGCTATTGCTATGGGCGATGTTCCGCCTTTTGTGACCGTTCCCTAGGCAGCTTTTTGCCTATCTCCCAAAGTCTCTCCCACATACATCAAGATTGTCATATTTATCATTCCTTCTTTTGGATGATTCCTCTATCACTTCCCACTACCTTTTAATTTGCCTTTTATTATTTTTCCACTGCCTTTCAGTTAGTGTGATGATCTGTAAATTGATGCTGAGAACTGAAAATCCATCGTGAAAATTAATAATGAAGAGATATTGCCCAACTGGAAATAACATTTTTGTATTTTTTTTTAAACTGACATTTAATTTTTGAGCTTGTACAATGAGAAAGAAAATTGGTGGGTTTTGAGAAAACATAGATTATAGGGAATAATCTTGAGTTACACAACTCCCTGCATGAATATGGAAGGATGATTGCTGAATATGTTAAGAGCTAAGTATGATAGCAGAAAGCATGGCGATAGATAAAATAGGTAGTGAATAGATGATTAAGTGTAGATAAAATACATGTATTTTTGTATACAACTTGTGCTCTGTTGCTGATTAAGAATCCAAATGATTTGCAGCAAATGTTAAACAGCTTGTATGATGCAGTGAAAAGTCTAAGTCTGAAAATTAACCTATAAAAGCAGATTAATTGTATCTGATAGGGCAAATGGAATGAATGTCAAGTAGGTAGATTTATATAAAAATGAGGAAATTGAGTGAAAAATAAGACATGCAATCTGGCAGAAAGTGTAGTGAGTAATATGTAGTCTGTGGCTATCAATAAATGTTGAAAAAAAGTGAAAATAGTTGTATCTGAGACTGTATTTTTGCCCACATTGTTATATGCAAGGGAGAGTGGTATACTATGTCAAGAGACTCATAAAGTAAACGTAAGCTGAACGTAGTCAGAATGAAAAACTTAAGGAATGCATATTAAAACACGAAACAATGGGATCAAGAACCAATTGGAGCGGAATGAAGTTAGACTAAGTAAAAAAGTAGGTGACCACAAGTAAAAAAAATATTAGTATAAAAAAAATACTAGAGACTTGAACAAATGATAGTATGAATAAGGATTTGATTAGAAAAAGAATCTGAGAAGGCAACTACAGTAAATTGGTTGAGAGGAGAGGAAGGGTTATGAAAGTTTCAAATGGAAGAAATCTTCAAAAAGAAAAAAAGATTAAAAAAAGCAAGAAGCTATTAAACAATCCATGTATTTGGAGTTGTGGGGGGAGAGGAAGCAAATGAGGGTTTGCAAGGAAATAAAAAATAGGGGATGGCATAACGAATAGGGTCAGCGTAGTGTAGGGTTTCCTGCCTAAGCAGGGGGTTGGACTAGAAGACCTCCAAGGTCCCTTCCAACTCTGTTACTATTACTATCATGTAGCTGTTTCCTACCCTTTTCTTTAGCTTTTCTATTTCTTATTCCTTCTCTGCATGAAGTTTGTATAACACTGCTTACTCCCAATAAGATGATGATGGGTGGGGGTTAGTGGGGGGAGGAAAGAGAGAGAATTTCTAAACTACCAAGGCTGCAAAATCCAGGCCTACAACGTTCCCCCCCCCCCCTATTTCTTTGCTGTTGCAATTCTTCGATTTCTGCCGTTCCTTGAAGGGGTATAGCTTGCCCAACACCCGCCCGACTTCCCTTTTTCATTCCATCCTGTATTCCGGAACATGTACGTTTTTCATCAATTAGACAATTTTGTTCAATTGAGGTAATTCAAAATGCATGTGTTTTATTTAAATACATTTATTTACATAAATGCAGTTTTATGTTCTCAGCAGCCTTAGAATTCAGACTGCAGCCTTTCCCTCTGTCTTCGGTCAACAGCTGTCGCCTTTGGACCCCCGGCCTGTTTTCCCCCTAGCCCCTTTCCCGTGTCGATTGGCTGGCTTGGAGCTTGGGCTTTCCGCCACTCTCCCATCATCCCCGGCAGGCTCTGGCAGGCAAGAATCTTTTTTTAAGGGAAGTTGACAAAGGGCTCCGCGCGGTTCAAGCGGTCCTCCTTCCTGGGAGCCTTGCATACAGAGGCTCTTTGCTGGGGAGGGGGTGTCCGGCTGGGGTGGGGTTGCTATGACAATTTTGCTGAACTGGGGGGGGGTGATTTTCCTGCTGCAGAGACACCTTGAATATATGGGGCTCCTTAAGCATCCTTAATGGGAACGAGAGTCAAAACAAGTGAGGGAATCAGGCGGCCTGATTTGGGGAGGGGAGAGGAGGGGGAGGCGAGGGAAAGCCGCAGGGGACGTCGCAAAGGAGCCAGGAGTAATCACCCCACCCCTGCCACCTCCTTCCTTCATCTCTGCAAAAGGTCTACTCCCAAATGAATCAAGCTCTTCATTAATAGACAGCCAAGAGCCTTTGGACCCCGCCGGGCTTCGGGGGGGGGGGGGTGGGGGGCGGGAGGGGGGGAGAGGGAATACTACGATTTATGGGGCAGATTTTAATTAAGCTATAAAACGCGAGAGGGGCTGGTGGGAACGGGAAATGGAGCATCGGCGATTCTGTCCTCGGGGCACACGTTTCTCCTCCAGCCCCCCATAAACTGCCTTATTTATACCCCACCTTCTCCCAACTCCAGGAATCAACAGGCGAGCTCGGCGCTCTCGTCCTGCCAAGGTGACCCAAGGCCAGGACCTTGTGATCGGGCCGAGCAGAACGTTTAGTTTTGGTGACACCAAAGTGGGGGATAGCGGGTGGTATTGGGGGGCAGGGGCGCCCACGATGAGCCCTGCAGGTCATTTGCTAGCAAGACATGCAGGCTGGAGCAATCTTTGATAGGGAGGACTCTGGAGAGGGACAACCCTAATCCGAAATCTCTTAGAATAGGAGCCTGCAGATTATCTCCAGAAATTCCAAGCAATGTAATTCAGAAATGATCACCCTCATTTTTGGGTTAGGTCGGTGCATCTAAAAACTTGGTTTTTTTTAGTCCGATCCTTTAAGCACTCTCCAGAGATGGACATTAATAACACTGCATGTACCTGGGATTTATGGCTGACATTCCTATGCATTTTTATATGACTATGTATTTCTTTGGTAAGCATTAAAGCAGCTTAAAACTCCTCGAAATTTTATTTCTGTGTGAGATTTGGAGCCCCCACTCCCTGATTCTGGGCAGTTTACAGTTCAAAAAGAGAGAAAAAAGAAAGAAAAATCTGAAGTATCTGGACAACAATATCCCATTGGGAATGGGGTTGATGTGTGGGAACAGGAGACTGACAGTGACAGGACTTAGAGTGGATGGAGCCGGGACCTGATCTAGCAGAACTTTTGAGGGGAAAGAGGGCAAAATAGTCTGCATACCAGACTAAAGCCAGATAGGAAGGCAAAGTCCATTCCCTTATTTGATTCTTCACTGTATGTTGCTGCTCAGGCAGGAAATACTCTGCACGTCTATGCAGATTCTTACTCATCCAGGTCATAGTTGTCCCAAAGGTGCTTTTTCAAAAGGCAACTGCACTTTGGGTTTTTTTTCCCTTGAAGACGTTTCGTTTCTCATCCAAGAAGCTTCTTTAGTTCTGACTGAAGAACTGAACCGAAGAAGCTTCTTGGATGAGAAGCGAAACGTCTTCAAGGAAAAACAAAGTCCAGTTGCCTTTTGAAAAAGCACCTTTGGGACAAGTATTCTGCACGTGCTCAGGGGAACCTTATGATAGTTACCTCATATGCACCAAGGCTGAGGACAGTGCAAGCCAACTGATTAAAAGGGAAAACCTGGACCAGTGACATTCTCTAATGAAATGGACGAGTCTTCCGGGGAAAAGGATGATATTGCTGTAGATTTCCTTTTATTTTGGTTGATGGGGAGGAAGGAGGGAGCTATACCAAAGCTCCTGAGAGTTTCATTGGGGGAGGGAAGCCTGGAAGCAGAAAGGCAAAGATTTTGAGACAGCACATTTGGTTGGCCTCTGGAGATCTGTAACATTTAGCTTCCTCCATGGCTTTCCCTTCTGTGCCCTAGTCCTTAACCTGCCACCTTCTGGCCTCCTTCTCGGTTTCTGGAATGGGAAATGATCTAGCTATGTAAATCATCCAGTGCCCGCTCCAGGGATGGTTCCCTAAAATGAGAAACAAGATGTGGGATAGATTACTTCAGCTTCAACCGCAACAATACACAATCATGCAATAGATTCAAACTTAATGTAAACCGCTCCAAACTCGACTGCAGAAAATACAACTTCAGCAACAGAGTGATCAATGCCTGGAATGCATTACCTGACTCTGTGCTTTCTTCCTCAAACCCCCAAAACTTTATCCTTAGACTGTCTACAGTTGACCTCACCCCATTCCTAAGAGGTCTGTAAGGGGTGTGCATAAGAGCACCATTGTGCCTATTGTCCCTGTCCTACTGTCCTATTGTCCTCATTTATCTGTACTTCTTTGCTTATGTTATGTTTATACAAACACCTACTATCTTGTACATGTTTGACAAACAAACAAACAAACAAACAAACAAACAAATAAAAAATCAATCAATCAATCAATCAATCAATTAATTAATTAATTAAAATGTAAGCGTTGAATCATGGTGGAGTCTTCTTACCCCTGGGAACTTCACAGATATTTAAAGTTAAGGGGAAATCTGGTTTTTTCCTATTTGATTTGAGCTGATCCTTTAGATCAGGGGTGTCAAATTCAAGGCCCGTGGGGTGCTTAGATCTGGCCTGCGGGGCCGCCCTGCAAACAGCAAAGAACCGGCCCACGGTGCCTCTGCCAGCATTCCCCCTCCCCGAGCTCTGTTTTTGCTGGCAGAAGGCTAGCAAAACAAACTAAAAGCAAAGCAAAACAAAACAAAAGGAGGAATGTTTCCCCTTTTGCATGTGAGCCTCCAAGAAGGGACAGGAAATGAGAAAAGGAAAGAGGAAAGACAAAGAAAAAGAAGGGAAGATGGGAAGAGAGCAAGGAAGGAAAAATAAGGAAAGAGGGGAAGGAAGAAGAAAGGAGAATGAAGAAGGAAGGAAGGAAGGAAGGAAGGAAGGAAGGAAGGAAGGAAGGAAGGAGAGAGATTATAATGAGAGGGAGGGAGGGTCTGAGGGAAGACCTGCCTTAGCACTTGGCCACCACAGGTGCCCCCCCCGACACGAGTGATGTCGAGCTGGCCACGCCTACCCTGGCCACGCCCCCGGCCCTCTGAGGTCAAACGCAACCCTGATATGGCCCTCAATGAAATAGAGTTTGACAGCCCTGCTTTAAGATTATTGTCATCAATGTGGCCTTTTCTCTGTGTTGATCTTATTTTTAGCTATGCTATTTAGGCACCACCGATGTTTTTCTTTGGTAGAAAAACAGGACAGAAATATTCTAAATAAATCAATCATGATTTTTTTTCCCCACAAGTCAAGGATTCCGATTCTTGCCATCTGCTTCAGGTTGTGAGCATTTACCAACACACACACACACACAAACACAGAGTACCTTTACTAATAGGGATAGCAATAGTAAGAAAGCCCAGCGCAAAATGCAGCCCGCTTCATACACTCTGCAATGGCACATTAATTCTGCTTCCTTGATATATGTGACAGTAAATCATGCATTTACAGGACAGGGGTTGAATGCGATACATTTTAAAACAATATACTTTTGTCTTTTGAGAGGAACAGGGGAATTGATGTAGGGAAGAGGACAGCAAATTGTTAGTTATGCGTTGTGATATCAAACATGTTACTTATAGGGGTGGAGAAAGGGGCTTGTAAGATTTTCTCTGTCTCACGTTTGATTGGCTTTAGATATTATAGCTATGGCCTTGGGGAAAAGGAGGGCTATTCACTGTTTCAACCTCAGTAGCAATCGGGGGTGGTCCTGATTAGGCATTTAAACTCTGATGGCTAGGACTGAAACCCTTCCTGCTAAGGGGGAGACTGTACAGGCTCTGAAAGGCCAGCATTATAAAGGGATTCATATCCACATTCCTATCCAGGCATTTCTGCATCACCTCATTTTCACCCCAGAGTCCCTCACAGAGCATGGTGAAACAGACCTGCATTTGTCTTCTGCTGGCTCTGAAATGTGTTTATTTGTTTATTGATTAGGTTAATATCCTGTCTTTTATTCTGGAGGCTTCAAGTGGGTGTACACAGTGCTCCCTCTTATTTTTCCCAAGACTTCGACAGTTGGGCAGCTCTGGAAATCAAAACAACGCTGCGAGGTAGGCTGGGCAGAAAGAGCAAATAATGGCCCAAAGTTCCCCATTGAGTTTCTGTGGCTCAGGGGAGCTTGAATCTGGGTCTCCCTGGTACCAGCCCCCACCTCTTAACCATCCCATCCCATGATATGAGGCAGCCAATGCTCACCACTAACTGACCAAAAAGAGAAGTCAAAAAGTGACTTCTCACTGGGCTACAATGAATTCTGGAATAACAAAAAAAAAAAATCATCGGTAGAAAAAATTGGTAAGGCTTTTCCTCTCATGGTTTTGGTTTGTGCTATGTGCATTTATATTATTTATTATTCTTAGTAGAGAGCTGGGTGGTTTTCTTCCCAGTTTGGAAACTGCAAAGCCACTATTTCCCCCCATGCATTGGAAAACCTGTTGCAAACTGCTGGTGAAAGGATAACATGCCAACTTATTTTTGAAACTAAGAGGTTTCCCAGGCATCTCTACCTGTGTTTGCATACTGTTCTCATGGCTGGAACAGAGATAGCAGAGATACTGTATAATCTCATCCATGTTACAGCAGGCACCAGCAACAGAACCCTGAAACCAGTCAAGAGGGAGAACGAAGGAATTAATGATGTGCAAAACTCACAATTTCAAGAACTGAACTTCCAGAAAAATCCAGGCTGTTCCATCTTCCCCTAGAAAAGACTGTTCAGGAATGGTATGCCAGGTTTCTAGAAATAAATTCTCTGAACAGAAATGGACCAACCCAAAAGATATCAAGCTACCCGGATTATACTTCTGGAAAATTTAAGAATCACTCCACTATGACATGATCTGGAGGAGGTACATCATGGTTCAGAAGAACTGTACATTCTGGAGTTCTCTGAACATTCAATTCCCAAAATGGTGATGTTACACATTTTGAAAAGCAAAAGTTCCCTCTAAACAGACAGCTGCAGCGCTGGGAGGGAAAAATCTAATTCTTGTCCTGATTTCAGATGAACTAGAAAAAAAGGAAGGACTCAGCTGTTGAATTACTGATGACAACATAGGATTGCAGCAGAATCTGAACTGGAGCAAAGAGCCCGTGTGAAGCCATGCATGATTTAGCACATCTCTCTCCCTTCACCAACTCCTTTACCCCACTTTAGTGTTGTGATCCTGCAATAATGCCACACCAGCACAAATGGGGGAGCAGTCATTTCTGTGGATTTGTAAATGGAGGTCCAGCTATTTATGAATAACAAGGAATAACAGGAAGAAACCGTTCATTTTTTCCACCTAAAGAGTTGAAAGCAGTTCAAAAGCTGTACGTTGCTTATTATGTGTACACGTTTTCCGCAGTGGTCTTTTGATATGCTGACTCTGCAAGGCTTAGTTGGTTCATTAAAGGTGTTAGTGAAGTTTTGCCTATTTCATTTTTTTCAGAAAGTATCCTTACTTTGAAAGAAAAATAAAATGCACATGTGGACCTTCTGATCTATAGAAATGCAGAAGATGTGAAGAAACCAATGTCTTTAGCCTGGTGGCCTCCAGATGTGTCGGGACTGCAACATTCAGGTTATCCAGGCAGAATAGCCAAGATTTATTTGTTTAAAATATTTATGTAGCACCGCATCTTAAGCCACTCTGGCCAGCTTACAAAAATTGATAAATTGGGGGGTGTTATAGTCCCAAGACAACTGAATAGCAATAGGTTAGAAAAAAAATGGCATGGAGTTTAATCTTTGTGAAATGTTTGTTGGTTGGAGCTTGGAGAGATAAACATGTATACAAGTGTTTTAAAACCCGGATATCTTCCTATTAGGATTTTGCTGATTCTTAAAGAAGTGAGGCAAATGATTACAGATTCAGTGGTGACCCCTTGTCAATTGTGGCCAGCCCTTCTACGAAAGCATTTTGTGGCATCTATACTATATACTCTTTTCATTAAGCGTTGAAGCCATTTTTATTCCCCTAATATTTTAAGTAGCTTAAATGCTATTAAATCTTCACACTATTTTATTTTGGTCTTAGCTTGATTTTATGTGCTGCCCGGTGCTCATTCTTCCTGCTAGTTGTAGGTTGGTTTTATTATGTGCTGCTCTCAGCATGATTTATTGTGCTGGAGCTTATGTTTTTAATTTACTTGGACACCAGTACAGAGCATTTTGTTTACGGACAACTTAAAAATGCAATAATAAATAAATGTGCCACAAGGATTAACCTTGCAACACTTTGGCTTTCATTAATGTCTATAAAGTTACTATATGCTTTTAAGATTCACATATACTCTCACATATCTATATTATATAAGTATCTGATGCTATAGATACTAACCCAATGATTTCAATAAGAATTCTCGCACATGAATTTAGAGTGTGAAAATAGTAATGATTTTGCCTCATGGCATGGGAAAGCTATCTTGATTGATTAAAAACTATGCAAAACTGGCCAAAGATGGACTTTAAAAAAAAAGAACAACTACGAAAGGACATATGTCTATATTTCTGAAATTGTAGTTTTGTATAAATCTTTAGTTCCTTAGTTTTGATAGAGAAACAATAAATCAGCAGCTGCTAACATATTCTTTCATGTTACAAACACACTTCTACTGTACTAATGTTTTCTGCTTTCAGCTTTTTAGAAAAAACTTGAAACTGTTTTCCATTTGAAAAGTTTATAGGTACTTGTAGCATCTTTAAAACATTTATTAGCGAAATAACTCACAGTCCAGTAACAGCTTTACAATAGCAAGCTCTATAATGCAGAATTTTCATATTTGGCATCCTGGATTGTATTAACTGTTCAAACCATGGGGAAATGGGGCAGGGGGGAATCTTGGAATTTGACCAAAACGAGCTAATGTATATAATGTATGTCTGTGTATGTCTTCTCAGAAGTTAATTACTTTAATAGTACAAGCTCCCACGTAAATACATATAGAATTATTTTAGGCATGTAACTAAGAAATCATTTATGTGGACCAACAGAATGTGGGGTCCTTCAAATTTTCAGCAGCCCCAACCAACATCTCCCAAGGTGAGAAATGGTGAGAGTTGTAGCTCAGCCACACCTGGAAGCCCACAAGTGTTGTATCTCTGAATGATGAAGAGATGGTGTTCTTAGAAGTACACTGAGCTACAGTTGAATATGCAGCAAATCCTTTGCAGATCAACATGCAATCAATGATAATCTCGTAGTTCCAGGATCCCCAAGAAAAGCACATGTATATCATCAGATTATTATACACAGATTATTATACACTTCAATACACATGATTCCACCAAGTGTACATATAAACGTATATTGCACTTGTAATACACACTGGCCTGGGTCTGCTGAAAAAGCCAAAGATTTCTAAAAAGAACAGGGTTGGAGCTTTGGTGTCCAGTGGACAGGGATAACCATTGAGATAGCCAGTCTCCAAGACCCCTACAAGATGGTTTTATATTACTGATGGGACTTGGAGAGCACTAACCCTGCTAAACGTTATTGGACAGATAGAAGGCAGAAGGGAAATGAAAGAGGCTGTGGATGTGAACAAGTACATGTAAGATGTTAATTGCTGCTAAAAATGAGGATTAGAGAAAAACGTTGAAAAATGTGGCTTGAGTGGAAAGTGTTCAAATACAAATGTAGTTTGTTTATGGAATGACAGTGTGACTTATTTAATGTGTGAAGCCTGCAGCTCTGCTTGAGGATGAGATTAATGCCGTTGCTGTATCGGTCTGAGAAAAAGGAAAAGTAGCAAAAGTGAATATGAAATTGTAGGACGCTTTGTTTGTTAAATGTGCCTGGAACTCTTCAAAAAGTGTTCGTAGAAGAGTGCAAGAAATATCAGTGAGTAAAATTTGGGAAATGCAGTTGGGGGAGAGAGAGTGTCCAGGCCAGAATGTTGAGGACACAGACAAATCTAGGAACATGAAAGAAAATGTATTGTCCGTTGATTTACTTAGTGACAATGTATGATAAAGGGAATAGGTTTGAATTATGGAACATTCCGTATGAGTATGATGTTGTAAGCCACCAAGGTCTCTCGACAGTGAGGTGGGCAGCATATAAATCTAATAAATAAATAATAAAATATGAAAATAAAATATGGTCAAAATAAAGCAAATCTGGGAACACACAGAATTGTTAGGGAGTGATGCAACACTGAGCAGGGTGTGAAACAAGGAGATTGTGAAGTCTCTAGCTGTCTTGTGCATTTATTGTTAAATTTAAAAGGAATGCTTGTGGTAATGTTATTGTTGTTTTGATTGGGGGATATAAAGAAGCATGCACTTGATATGCGGAAGATGTCATGTTGTTGGGCTAGAATGTAGATGATAGGCAGAAAATGTTCAATAGTTCATATGACACAATGACTTGTTTTTCTTAATGTTTCTTCTGCTTGATTGCAGGGTCCCACTTGTTTCCCACTGCACTTGCATAATTCACACAAGCAAAGCTATCATGGCATGGGGCACTTATATAAGAGGGAGAATTGGATGTATGCAGATAAGGTTAGGAACAGGTTACTTACGAAGCGTGTGTTAAAACAAAGAGATAGGTTCAAGAATGGCACAAGCTCAAAGAATGTGAATAGAATATAAAACTGAAATGCCAGTAGAGATGAAATATATTTAGATGATTCGGTCATATAGATCGGAATAAATAAGGATCAAATATCAAAAGAAATCAATGAAGAAGGAGCAAATGGGTTAAGAGGAGGAGAAGATTTTGGTTCAATACCATCCCTGTCCTACTGTCCTATTGTCCTCTTTTATCGTTACTTTTTACTTATGTTTATACAAACTACTACTATCCTATACATGTTTGACAAATAAATGAATGAATGAATGAATGAATGAATGAATGAATGAATGAATGAATGAATGAATGAATAAATAAATAAATAAATAAAAGAGGTGAAATATTCAATGTATGAATTAATATATGGATGTGTTGGAAGGGAGGACAGTGTGCAGATAGAGAAGCAATATAGTGGGTGACGTAGTGTAAATTAGATTTAGCTACATTTCCTTTTCTTACCTCATGTCTTAATTTTTTGCGGTTACTATTCTCTCTCTCTCTCTCTCTCTCTCTCTCTCTCTCTCTCTCTCTCTCTCTCTCTCTCTCTCTCTCTCTCTCTCTCTCTCTCTCTCTCTCCCCTCTTTCTCTTTCTTTTTCTCTCTCTGTGTGTGCTTTGCATAATATTTCTTCTCCCAACAGGGAACAGCAGAGTGGATATTTATGTATATATCTTAAATAGTCTCAAGGCTACTGCATTTCAACCATGCCAACTTTCAAATGTATGAACCTGAACTCCCAAAATTCCCCAGCAAACTTTTTGAACCTTGGCACATCTTACAGCTTTAGGCTATTTGCAGATGAAACAAATAAGAATAGAATTAATAGCACTAGAGCAAACAATGGCTTAGCCTATTCTCCAGGTTTTAATTGGTAATTTCAAGCGATCATGTGTTCCTTTCTTTTTGTCTATATATGTATTTGTAATGTAAAATTTAAAAAAATGGACTGTCTCAGCTATCTGCTCTCAATAAGAAACACTGGACTCCAGTATTTCAAAGTCTTGGTGATTATGGGTCATTCACAAGATCCAAAGGTCTCCAAGCTGGAATGGACTCAGGTGCTTTTTCTCTTTTCTGTTGGTACCAGCAGCCTCAAGGAAGCATCACTCAGGATAATATGGTGGCAATTAAACTTAAAAAATCAACTAGCTGGATTTGCTTGCTTGCCACTTCTGCTGAGAAATTACAATGGCACATTCCACTGAGCGCATGAGGCCAGAAAAATAAAACTCCCAGAGCAAGCCTTAAGGAGGTCTCACCTTCTTATTCTGGTGGTGTTTTGGCCATTGGCAATGGTTGTGGAAGCGATAATGAGACCCAGCAGTTGCCTAAAGAATTCCAAGGTTGATCTAACCCTGGAACCATCACCAACTTTTGAAAAAGAAATCCACCTCCATCCAGTGGTGGGTTCCTACCGGTGCTCTCCGGTGCGCTGTTCCAGTAGGGGCCCAACGATTGCGTAATGTCGGCACGACAGCTCCGGTGCTTTCTTTGCCGGTCCGTGCACGCCGCCATCTTTTTGGGGGATTTTTTTGCGGTTTTTGGCTCTTTGCGCATGCACGGAATTAAAATTGTCCTGTGCATGCACAGAGAGCCAAAATCGTGCGAGAGGACACACACGCTACGCATGCACGCGCTCACACGTCGCGATGCGCACCGGTAGGAGAAGGTAAGGGGAACCCGCCCCTGCCTCCATCCAAGTCTGTCTTTCTCTCTCCAAAAATGCAACAATCTCTACGGAATGGATGAACTTCCATAACTCAGTGATACGTTGATGACACTTTGCATGTCTTCAGAGGTGCTCTGATTT
Organism: Diadophis punctatus similis; assembly: GCA_023053685.1. Taxonomy (NCBI): domain Eukaryota; kingdom Metazoa; phylum Chordata; class Lepidosauria; order Squamata; family Dipsadidae; genus Diadophis; species Diadophis punctatus. The sequence continues at coordinate 718,832 of JALIGW010000090.1, read as the reverse complement.
GCAAGGCAAAATTAGTTCCTGCAAGTACACACTGCATAAACCGTTTACAGTATTAGATGGGGGGAGGGGGAGGAGAGAGAGAGAGAGAGACTCCAATGCATCTAGTTCAAATTCAGCCATCCTCCCCCAAAGCCCCCCCCCCCTTGCTTTTCTTCTGCTGCCTGACAAGATCTGATGGATCTTCTCCTCAGTCCCACCCAGCTGTGCTCTACAGCTGTAACATGGCTGGTAATTGCTCTCTGGGCAATAAATCAGGCCTCCAATTCCATGTAAATATGAGTCATGTGAAAACCCATTTCTGCTCTTAACCGGTGATTTACGGAGGCACCTGCCTGCCTGCTCATGCAAGACCCAGGAACCTCCAAGGGAGGGACCAGCAGCTGCACCCCTGGTGTCCGGCAGAAAGGGCAAGATGGCATTGGGAAGAAAATCCTGCCATGGCAAGGAAAGCCTGGGCCAACCCAGTTGCTCCAGTTGCAACCCAGGACTTAGTGACAGCAGCCAGCTCAATTCAGTCAAGAAATCTTGGTTAAAGTGGGGGGAGGATCTTTCTTTCGAAGTCAGAGAAAAAGATACCCTGGGACCACTGCACAAGAGGAAAGAGTTAAGCCAGCTCTTATTTTGTAAGACACACACACACACACACACCACACACGATTTAATTCCCATGTCATTTATTCCTCTGAATCTTAAAGGCTTAAATCACAATTTACCCATCAAAGCTCTTGGTAATCATTTTTGTAGAAATCATTGGGGGACCAGGAAATGAGTTGTCTCCCAATATGGCTGAATTACAAGTCTCAGCATTTCTCCCTCATGAACCATGCTGGCTGAGGAATTCTGGGAATTGAAATCCATCCATCTTAATATTGTTAAGGCTGAGAAATAGTGGTCTAACCTAAACCCCTAAAAATCCTATTATTAACTTTATCTGATTCTCCTTGGCTTTTTGACTACAACCAAGATCTGCTAGGTATTGCTAGCCAGCATCAATCTTTTATTTGAATGTGGACATTTGTGAAGCTGGTCTGATTGGACTCTCTTTTCCTGTCAATGACCCAGGGGTGAAATGCTACCGGTTTGGCCCGGCCTGGGCGTACTGGTAGCGGCGGCTGCCGGTGGTTTGGAGAACCAGTAGCGGTGACAGCATGAGGCTCCGCCCACCCACCCGGACGTCGCCATTTTCATGTTTTTAACTCTCTGCGCAAAGCCTTCTGTGCATGCGCAGAGGGTGAAAAAGCACGCGTGACGGGGGTGCTTGTGAGTGAAGCGAGCGAGTGCGCGTGCGCAAAGCGCGTGCTTCCGAACCGGTAGGGAAGGTTAAGTAGATTTCACCACTGCAATGACCTGCACCTATTTAGGAATTGAGAACTTCTCAGTCTAACCTAAAGCCCTAGTATTCTCTAGATGAGTGCTTCTCAAAGTTTGGTCTGAGGATTATTTATCAGCCTAATGTTGAAAAAGTAATACAATATTTAAATTCCATTAAACAATCGTGAAAAGCAGTACTGGCAAATAATGTGTTCATTTGTATTTTTAATATGGTAAATATTAATAAATATAACCCATACAAACAAAAGCTCTTTTGAGGCCCTTCATAATTTTTAAAAGTGGAAAGTAGTCCTGAGATAATTTTTTTTAAAAGAAACACTGCTCTAGATAAACATGGCTTGATCCCATACTAAGATATTTATGACAACACCTAAGGCAGATGCTCCCCAAATTCACATAAACTAGGAAGAACATTCAGGCTTGCAAGATTAGTATTAAGCTACTGTGTTTCCCCAAAAATAAAACATCCCCCGAAAATAAGCCCTCCCTGAAAATATTTAAACGCATGTGCAGCCGGTCCCCGCCATTTCCTCTGGTTAGGGTTAGGGAGACAGAGCTGGAAATCAGGTAAGATGACAAGAGGAGCTATGTCTTGCTCCAGGCGCCCCCAAATAATAAGACCTCCCCAAAAATAAGGCCAAGTGCTTATTTCGGGGTTCAAAAAATATAAGACAGGCTCTTATTTTCGGGGAAACACGGTAGATCAGATCAGGAAATAGTGACTGAATAGGTCTAAAACTACTTTTTATTACAACTGTAATAGTAACAGAACCTTGCAGGTCTGAATGGGTTTCCTGGCTCTCTCATTGTTAAGTAAATTAAGGGGAAGTCTTCTTTGAGTATTATCCTAAATTTCTGTCTTCACATGGACCCAACTTCTGCATTCTGACAGAAACTCTTGGTGATCCTCCTCCCCACCTCTTTCTCTCTGTCTGAAATTTATCTGCTCCCCTTCTCATTGTTGTAGCGACCATTTGCATGAATTCATGGGGTGAAACTTTGCAGGCATTGCTTTTTCTGGGACATTCAGCTTACTACAGACTGGTCCCTCCATAGACATCAGAGTGGCCCCAAATCTTTCAGAGTTCTTTGATTTAAAGATGTGATTTAAGTCTGTTCCTATGTACACAAAGAACAGGAATGAATGAAAAAGCATAATTGATTTGAATGTTTATGACAAACTTGTAGGAGAACAATTGAAGATTAGCGAGACTTTCTGAACATCAAGTAGGCTGTTGTTCGGTAAAGTTTAGAGAGGATCTTGAGGAAAAATGTATATGGAAATAAGGAAAGATCTAATGGTTGCTGGGAATCAATGGTATGGTACCCAATAAATCAGTGAACCAATGGCAATGGCAGCCATACACTGAACAGTAGAATTGAAATACATGTAACAATTGCTAATGTAGAAAAGAAAAAAGAAGTGCCACATTGAATTCTGGTTTTTTAAACAGTAAAAAATATTTATTTGATCAAGTTACTGTATATGGCTTCCATCTTGCAAATGTAGTTGGATGGCTAACAAAATTTTAAAAATTATATATGTGTATGTTCATGTGTGCATATATGTATGTGTGTGCTCAAAGTCTAACAACTTTCGGTTTCGGGCCTCTCACCTTAAAAGAAAAAAAAATCCAGTCATTCAAATTTTGGGATTCACAACTTTCTGGGTGACTCCTTGCAAAGGAGAGTTTGAGAATCTCTTGAGAGATTAACATTCCAATGGGTATTTTTCTCTCTCTACGTTCAAGCCCTGCCAGGTAAATCCTTACCAGTAAATCCCTATCAAGATGTAGCAGGGGCAACATGTACGGACCCAGTTCAAGAGGGGGAATGTCTGCTCTTGATCTCCTCCAGGCTGCCTTTTGCCACTCAGACATGCTAGGCCAGGAATATGGAAGTGACAAAGTAGCTTTCTAGTCCCAGTGGAAAAAGCAGAGAGGTGACAACCCGAGACTTTAATTAAAACTAAGCAATTCACCTCCCAGATCCAAAAGGCAGATCTATCAAGTCAGCCAAAAGTTCAGGGTACATTTCAAGCAGCTGCTGGTCAAGGAAGTGCTTCAAGGAAGGATGTTGTTTTTAACACTGGTCTCCTCCAAATGGCAAGTCTTGCATCCCAAGCTTCCACCTTCCACAGCTGGAATGCACTTGCTCAGCTTGGGGTGTGATCTCCCAAGGCTCTAACTCTTAAGGTTCCCATCTGTAGTGCAAAAATCCAGCTGACTCTGGAGGGGAGCAAGTATCTATCTTCAGTATCTGTCTGGGGCTTTCCAACCCTTGTCTATTCTGAACCAAGCTGTTATTCCCCAGTGCTTTGGCTCCATACTTGTGCTTCTGTGCCTCATTGTGCTCGGATTCTTGACCTGAAGCCCGTGTTGTTCCTGTAGGCTTGAGGACGGCTCTGGGGAAGCCAGATCAGAACTTAAGGTCATGGAGACCTTGTTAGTAGGAGCAAGATCAGGTCTTCCCAGCTTGCTCCACTGGGCCCTGGCCATCTGTGACCTCCAAGCATTCCTCCAGCTCCTCCTTTTCTGAGGACAAGACAAGTCCTTCCTGGAGACAGTAATTCAAAAGGCTGAGAAGCAAGTCAGTACCCCCCCCCCAACCCATGAATGGATCCCAATAAGTCGTCTTTTAAAACACAAAAGTGCAAAGGGTCCTTTGGGTGGGTGGGGGGAACACTTGGAATAAAGAGGCAGATGCCTGACTCCTCCTTTGTTGTTGGCTGCTTTGTACTTCAAAATCTCTACCTTCCAAGTTGCTTTTATTTTAGAAAGCTAAGAGACAGACAAAAAAACACAGCAGCTGTTGTGATCTTTTGGAATGGACATTTGAGCGTAATGTAAGGTCTATGTTTTTGATACAGCTGGGGATTTTGTCAGCTACAGGACAAAGTGTTTGTGCCCAAAGTTCTCTTTTGTCTAGACTCCAGAGAGCACAAGAACACTATGCTCCGTTGCCTGTTTCTGCCCTGGGTGACCACAGTCCTAGGAAACACTAAAAGTCCCCCCTGCCCGCCCCCGCACCGAATCATCCCACAATTAGCAAAGCCCCGGGTATCCATGGCTCTTACTGCTGCAGCTGTGGATGGATGAGATTGTTTGTGTTGGATTCTGTAGACAAACATCTCGCTGTATGGCTGAAACATGAATTTAAAACCTACTGATCTCTTCCTTGCCAACTAACAGAGCTGCTGGGTCTCAATAACATTTCTTGGCTGACCATCATTGTGAGGACATTTCTGCAGGTTGATCTTCATAGGGTCTGATCATGGTGCCCTCTTCTTCTCTCTCTGTCTCCCCTTGACTTTCTTACTTTTCCCCCCAGGACAAGTCTCGCTCCTTGTTTATCTCCATTCTGTCACTTGGTTCAAATAACTCAGCCAGTCGTAATTGCTGTCATCGAAAACTGACACAAAGTAAAGCATCTGGAGATTCGTCTCTATGGAGATTCTCAGCCATCCAGGCCACTGTTGTCCCAAAGGTGTTTTTTCAAGAGGCAACTCGACTTTCTTTGCTTTGCCTTGAAGATGAACTGAAGAACTGAACAAGCTTCTTGGATGAGAAGCAAAAGTCTTCAAGGAAAAACAAAGTCCAATTGCCTCTTGAAAATACACTTTGGATAAAACATCTGATAGATCTTGAGTTAGGAATGTACTAATTAAGGGCTAGGAAACCATAATACTGCAAATTGTAGTGGACTTCAAATTAAGTTATCCTCAGCCTCAACCTAATGGTGAGGGACCCCGGGAATTGCAATTCAGCAGCAACTGGAAGGCTGAAAGTTTTCCTGTGCTAAATGAGAGACCCTTCAGTGTGCTATTGTGTTCATCTAAAGCAATGTTTCTCAAATAGTGGGGTGTGCCCCCCTGGGGGGGCACAGAGCGATGCCAGGGGGGCGCATGTGACCCCGGGGAACATGCGTGGTCCCTCTCGATTGATTCCCCCGGATGGGGAGTGTTTTCCCAGTTGCACGCTGCTCCAAGCCCGGAAGAGAAGGCAGCCAGGTGGGGCGGGGTGGCTGCGTGGGTTCTTGTTGTTCTCGGCGGGCGCCGCGGTAGCCATGAACAGCATGGCGAACCTGCTGCTGGACAAGGAGGAGCATCCTCTGCAGCTGGGCGAAAGCTTTGAACGGCACCTTAATGCCTCCTTCCACACCATTCGCTGTGAGTGCCCGGCAGAGGTGGCACTTATGGGCCAGGCCGGTGACCCCAAAACATCGGCTTGATTAAGCTGGCCTGGCCCCATGTCAAAAGAGGACCCTAACCATGGTAGCCTATGCCTGCCTAACCGAAAACAGGCTCCACTGAGTTCAGTGTGACTTACTCCCAGGTAAGTGGGTAGAGCAGCCTTCCCCAGCCAATAGTTTGCTTGCAGCTTATAATAAGTAAAATAATAAATAGTAACACTAAAATTCCATTGGGGCCCAGATCGGAGAGTTGGGGGCGTGCGCGAAATGTTTACTTCTTCCTAGGGAGGGGCATAACAGAAAATAATTGAGAAGCACTGATCTAAAGGATGTGTACTACAAACCGGTTTAATGGAATGGTGTGCTAGCCCCCACCAAACTCTATTAAATCAAGGTAAGCAACCTGGATATTATAAGCTAGGCATGATAATTATTATTCCCTCCCCCCAAAAAAACCTGAAGACAGTTTGAAAGGATTGCTTGCTGCATTTAGAAACCCCAGATCTCCTCTGTTAGAATGTCAGTTTAAAACGTGTTTGACAAATGGTGACTGCTAGAGAAAAGAAGTATTCTTCAGCGATCCTACAGAAAATGACAAGTCTACTACTACAAGTCTTTCTCTACTTAATCGACTTCTAGATGGAGGAAGTAATAGGAGTAACTTGTTCCTTCTGGTTTTGTTGGCCCTCTCCTCTTTTTTGTTCCTTACGAATTATCTTCACTGCATGGTTGCCCCATTGTTAGACAAGGTTAGCCACCATTTTTGGAGGGCAGGAGTAAATGACATCACCTTGCCCTCATACCAATTTCATTGTAAATGCAACTTCTTTTTGTAGTCCAAAGCAGTTTGTTTCTCAGCAGTTTTAAGATGTGTGGACTTCAACTCTCATAAATCCACATGTCTTAAAGCTGCCAAGGCTGAGAAACACTGGTCTAAAATCTTCTTTCTCCCCTTATAAAGCTTCAAGTGTTCCTGTCCATTTTGAGAAGTGTGCTTGACTTCAATGCAGACCAATCTCCGCGGTTTACTGGTTACTTGATATGGCAATCGGCACACCTAAACCGAATGTTTTGCAAACTGCTTCAGTCCTGGTAAGATTTTCTGAAGCTAATTTAAAATAAAACAGCATGAGTGTGGGACAGGGAAGGGTTGAGTGCAGATATATATACCCTTTAATCAGGGGTGGGTTGCTCACTTACCGATACCGGTGCACTACCGTGCGCGCTCACTACCAGCGCCATCTGCTGGCTGCTATCAGAATGACAGAGTGGACCGCACCGGTAGGAACCCACCACTGTCTTTAATGAGTTTGCCAAATGTTCGGCAAAAGGAGCCCATGTCCTCATTTCTGTCCTCATGTCCCCCGTCTGGCAGGCATAGCCTTAAAAATCAAATATTGTCATGCCTTTTGAGCATCTTAACAAGCTCCTTGAGTAGTTTTTCTCCATCTAGGGATTCCCTATAGTAAGTGCTACACCTCGAATTAACAAACTCAGCTCTGTGGCCATAACAATCTGATTGAACAATTCTATTTGGGATCAAAATTCCATTATTAAGCGACATGGTTGTAAATTGAAAAATCACATGATTGTACCTAACGGTAGTCCCAGTTGCCATTGTTAAATGAGGACCGTGTGGGTTGTTAAGTGAAGACCTCACATGACTGTGGCTTTCAATATCTTGCTGGCTTCCCCACTGACTTTGCTTGTAGGTAGCCAGCAGAGAAGGTCACTAATCATGATCGTGTGACCATGAGGTTGCTGTGACTGCCGAGTCTAGTTGTAACCACGACTTATGGAGGGCCATTGTTAAATTTGAACCGTTGGAGAACTGGTGGTCCTTAAATGAGGACCATGTGTATGCTTCCGCTAGAAGACTTTAATCAGTTACACGCTGAAGGCTTTTGCCTCCTAACTGGCCCCAGTACATTTTTGCTATTGAAAGACCAGTACTTCTGAAGCTGGAAAAAAGGTAATTTGATGCACATGGAGGCCTACATAGTTGTTGTTGTTGTTGTTGTTGTTGTTGTTGTTGTTGTTGTTGTTGCAGTTTTTCACTCTTACTTTTTACTGCAGATGCCCAGAGAATTAAACAGTGTGTCCTCCTCTCCATCCCACCCATTTGTTTTCCTTTCCAATCCACGTCTATGTCCTCCTTTGCCTGTTCGGATATCTGGTAACCCTGCACACATTCAACCATATGGGGAATGCTTGGGGGTGGGGAACAGGGATAGGAATTTAGTTGAACACAGAAATAAATGGTCTTGCCATTTCTTGCAAGCGCCCACTTAACTATTGATTGTGTGAAAACGCTTTGCGCTCCTTGTAAATGTATGTCGGCGTGTGGATGGGTGTAAGAGAGGGTTGAGTTGCTAAGAGCTGCACACCTACTTTGTGGTGGATGCTTCCTGAAACGAAAGAATATTGTACAAAGTCTTAAGGAAAGAGGAAGCCCATTTTTGCAGTCAAACATCAAGCTGCTGTTATGCTGGTGACCTGGCCATCTTTCCTCCCCAGTGGAGGTGAGAGGGTTTTCATTGCTACTGAAATTATACAATATTTATGAATGTGTTCAGATGTATAATGGTATGGGGAAATGGCTACCATGCTTTATGCTTTTTAATCATCCCATCGTGGCCCTTAGCATATTGCCTAGACACATGCCTATGAGCATATACGAAAAGGGCAAGTGTGCATCAGTGGTGGGATTCACTTTTTTTTACTAACGGTTCTGTGGGCGTGGCTTGGTGGGCATGGCATGGGAAGGATACTGCAAAATTCCCATTTCCTTCCGATCAGTTGGGACTCAGGAGGCAGCAAATAGATGGGGGCGGGGCCAGTCAGAGGTGGTATTTACTGGTTCTCCGAACTACTCAAAATTTCCACTATCGGTTCTCCAGAACTGGTCAGAACCTGCTGAATCCTCCTGCACTCTTCCCTGTAAATCCCTTCAGTGAGCCTCAAGTGCAGACGGGCTGTTGAGGGATCCCTTGGGTTGCATTGGGGAGGGACATATTTTGCTATCCTGCTCCATTTCCAGGTCTTAGAGGTCTTGGCCTGCTGTGTCCATGGAAGTGTGTGAACTGGGTCCCTGTTGCTAGGCCTCAGGAGCTCATCCATGGCTGAGAAATTACAGGGATTCTTTATGCATCACTTTTAGCACCTCTTTGGGATGTTTCGAATTATATCTCTTGCAGGACAAAGTAAATGAGCAGAGAAACACTCCTGGCAATAAACAGGATATGGAAGTGTGCTGGGGAAGGAGGCGAGCAAGAACCAGCAACAGGCTTGCTTAAGATAAGAAATGGCTGCTGATGGCAAAGTGTCTTACAGGTTTTTTAAAATTAACCAACTTGATTTCTGGAGGAGGAGGCCAACCACAGATTGCAATCATGAACATACCAGTTAGGTGTAATGTGGATTTTCTTAATGGTTAATAGAGCTTGCAGTTTATACAGATAGTCATCCTAAGCAACTGAACAAATGCACAGGTAGTCCTTGACTTACAAAGGTTCATTTAGTGACTGTTCAAAGTTCCCACGGCACTGAAAAAAAATGACTTATGACCATTTTTCACACGGCCATTGCAGCATCCCCGTGGTCACGTGATAAAAATTCAGACACTTGGCAACTGACTCATATTTATGACGGTTGCAGTGTCCCGGGATCATATGATCAGCTTTTGCGAACTTCTGACAACAAAGTCAATGGGGAAGCCAGATTCACTTAAAAACCATGTTACTAATTAACACCTCCAATGATTCACTTACCAACTGTGGCAGGAAAGGTTGTAGCATGGGGCAAAATTCACTTAACAAATTCTCACTTAGCAACATAAATCTTGGGCTCAATTGTAGTCGTAAGTTGAGGACCAGCAGAGGGTTCTGGTTATTTTTGCTACTGGTGCGCATCGCGAGCATGCACAGAAGTGAACTCGTGTTCCATCGAGCGATTTCACTTCCACACATGCTAAGGACGACATTAGAAGCCAAAACACAGCTGAGGAGCTTCTCAGCTGTGCTTCGGAGGAAGAATAAAGGTCGGTATTGAAACAAGGGCAGGTGGGAGGGCTTTTTTTCGACAGCTCAGGACACGGAGAAGCTGGAAAAAAGCGCCTAAAAATGATGTCATTGCCAGGCTCCTACCGGTGCAGCGTCCCGCACAGCACCGGTAGGAACCCACCACTGTTGAGGACTATCTGTGGTGCAATAAGAAAGCTTGTTTTCTCTTTCATTCATGATAGATGAGTGGAAAATGAATCAGTCTACATCTAATTAAATCTGTCTTTGTTATTCCTGATGTTCAACAACTCCACTATTTCAAAAGATCCAGTCACTATATAGGAGAGCTTTTAATAGCTAACATCATTAACAAGTATGCAGGTGACATCTTCATTGCCTATCACTAAACTGAGCCTACCAAGGTTGAGTTTGTTGTGAATATTTGAGAAATTGATTAATTTTCCACAGTAGTGTTAACTGGAAATATCCAATCTGCTTATTCACTAAATTAATTCTATTTCTTGGATTTGCACAACACTGATCCAAGAACCAGGCATAGGGGTTGGTTTTTCTCCACATAAAGAACTGTAAGTTAACCATTTGAATTACAGCACAATATGTTGCGTGAAGCAGTCATAAATTACACTCCACTAAGATGCTAACCTTACTGGGCTTGGTTTGGTTTAAGTTAGCATGTTTTACAAACACAGCCTCCATGATTTATTAGCCAGGGCTTACGATTTAGAATGGGGAATCCCTGGCCTCTGTCTTGCAGAACATTAAGGGCTGGAACTTACAAGCTGTGATCAGAGAATACCCTGATAGAAACCATGGTTTGTAAGCCACCGTGTCTGGCTTTACACAACAAATAAGCTAGCCACATCCCAGCGTACTACAGGTGAACTTTACCATAGTACACTAAAGAAAAGCAATGCCTGCTTCACTTCAGTTTTAAAGGACTGTGCTTTATCTGCAAAAACGATTTTCTTCCGCTGATGAAAATGTAGGTTGCTTTCATCCTAATCATTTTTGGCTGATATAATTGATATACCAGTAATTAATTATGAGAATATAGATTAATCACCCATTGTCTGAAAATGGACATTTTTTGTACTATCCTGTTAATTTTTTTAAAGGCTTGGTTTTATATACAGGGAGAGAGAGAGAGAGAGAGAGAGAGAGAGAGAGAGAGAGAGAGAGAGAGAGAATATGTGTGTATGGTGTGTGTATGATTTAATCATGTCTGGTTCTCAGAGATTTCATGGACAGTCCCTGAAGTTTTCTTGGCAGGGTTCCCATCCCCCCGCCCCCAGAAGTGGTTTGCCCTTCCTTCCTTCCTTCCTAGGGCTGAGAGAACGTGACCGAGCCATGGTCTTCCAGTTGGTTTTGCGCTTAAGGCAACACTAGAACTCACAGTCTACTGGTTTCTAGCCTAATACCTGAACCACTACATCAAGCTGGCTTTGTGTTTGTACTTTCCCCTACATTAAATATAATTTCAGTACCAATTTCGGTAGCCAGCATATCACCATTAATATATCTGGCAGGAAAAATGGTGTATAAGTCAATTGTTTAATGACTGGTAAAAAAAAATATTTTTCTGTCTTCATAGACTGCATTTACTGACTATATTATTTTAACTGTGTTCTTCTTTTTCATCCCTTCTCTATTAACAGAACCTTTGCCTTTTAGCTTTAGACTGATTCCACTTAAGTGCAATGTACTGAAAAATCAGATAAAATGGCTTACATAAATGGCATGAGTATTCTTAACTTCAAAAAGACAATGAATAATTTAGGCTACGGTCCTATCTACACATACTTGGGAGGTTTAATGGCTCCAAGGGCAATTTCAGACTTTTCCACTTTCATTTCCACTCCCCAGTCCTTTCAAACCAGCTTGAAGACAACCCATAGTAATCTTCACTGCTGCCAGATCCCAAATGCTGAGAACTAGGAACAGAAAACAATTGAATCACTGCCTTTGCCAAAGATTCTAGATTCTAGAACAGTGATGGCAAACCTTTTTCGTGCTGAGTGCCCAAAGCGTGCGCGCGCACCCCCAAAATGCAATGCGAGTGCCACCCCATGCATGCGCCCCCCACGCATGTGCCCTCCCCGCGCATCCCCATGCATGCACCCCACCCCCCGATGCCCCATTTTAGCTTCCAGGTTGGTGCAGGAGGCTTTCCAGGCCCAAAATGGGGCATGGGGTGTGTGCAGACGCACACAACCCCCCAAAATGCAATGCGAGCACCCCCAGGCATGCACGGCAGAGACCCAAAGACCAGCTGGCCGGCGGGAGACATGCGCACATGCGCGGTGGAGCTGGGCTGGGGTGACTGCTGGCGTGCCCGCAGAGAAGGTTCTGCGTGCCACCTGTGGCACCCGTGCCATAGGTTCGCCATCACGGTTCTAGAACATCCCAAAATGTCCTTGTTTTATACAATTGTCTGTTCATATTCAAGAAAAATCTGAACAGTTCTTATACCATTTGACTACACAGCTACACAGCAGTCAAGCCACTGTTCCCATTGGAAGACTTTATGCAGCAAGGGTAACTCAAGAAAGTTCTGTAAAGGAGGAAACAGATCGTCCATAAAATCAACAAAGCTGCAGTATTAAAAAAAAGGAAAGAAAAAAGTAGTTTAGCCCTCAAACACCACTAACATAAAATCACAGAGTTCTGGAAGTCCTTTTGAATTGGCACAGTGTCCGTGTGGTAGTAGGTTCTTACTTTTCAGTAAAGTTATATAAGATTGAGTTGTATTAAATAACTGATTTTCAAAGATACAATTGGCACTGATTAATTGTGGGATGCAATCTAAACATATTGTGTAAATAAAATGCGACTTATGAGAAAAGGCCCAGATTCTTCCTTAGGGGTAGGTGAATGTTATTGTTTGCTAGGTGAAATACCATTTGATTTCCATTGTTAGTTAAGGTAAAAAAAACAAAACCTTAGGAACTGGTAATTGTTGTATGATAAAGAGAAGCATGGAATAAGGAGGCCCAATGCAAAAGGAAGAAGGCATTTTTGTGAAATACTATTAGCTTTCCACAAGTTCATTACACTGGAGAAGATCTTCTACTCATTTGTACTGGGGCACCTTGTCAGGGAATATTGCACTTTTTTTTCCTATATTATTTATTTAGTAAATTTATATGGCCACCTATCACACACAAAGTGACTCTGGGCAGTAAACAACCATATTAGAAAACAGTTTGCACATGATTCAGGATTCAGTCCAAATAACATACTGAGGGTAGCCAGCAAGATCTGAGTGGCAAAATCCAAAGGACCAACAGATGACAGTGGTACACTATTTAAAAAAAATGACTGTTCTGCATCTCTATGCTGCTATCTAGAGGTCATCCTAATGTTTAGCCCAGGTTTTATATTTCTAATATGGAGCCTATCTAACTCACTGCGACTTAGTTTGGGATTCACATATAGAGGATTCCATTGTGAAAGTCTGGCAAAACTTAATTGAGGTGCCAGTTTATATGAAGCTTATGTATGAGTAGTTGCAGGATCTGTATCAATTGAGAAAACTGTTATATTAGGATATATCTTTTGGGGAAGATATTTTCACTTAAGCAGGCCCAATGTAGTCTTTGTTTATTCATCGTTTCTCCTTGGTTGCTTTTCCCATTAAGGCGGATCCCATTTTGGAGAGTCTTGTCCCAGATTCTTCTACTTCTGATTGCGAGCCTTCACAAGTATTTGGCGTATATTTCTTTCAGCTTTGCCAGAAAGAATCTGGTGCCTGTTACTACTTCTTGTTCCCAACATGTGCTCTGCCTTTTACCGATGCAGCAATCTTGATTTGTGACTCCACTAGGAATTATGGCCTGTGCTGTGTAAGTTTATCCTGCAAGATATAAAAAAACCTCCAACAACCAATAGGAAAAACACAGAGAACTTCTTTTGCTATAGTGTCAGACGGGCATAAAATAAAGAGAAATACACAGCTGGAAGGAGCCAACACAGTTGATCAAACGAACCTTTTTGTGCTGGTATCCATTTCTGTAAAGCCTGCACTTATCCTGCCTGTAAGAATGATTTATACAAATCTTAAATGGGCAAAAGTTTTTCCAACCATTTACTTCAACAACTAAATTCCTGCAATCAAAGGCTTAAGTACACGATTTCTAACCCAGCTTTAGAGTATTTATCCTCCTTGGTATTAATATCTTTTAAAGAATTTTTTTAAAAAATTTCTGTGCCACCAATTCTGGGATGCTCAATTGGTGTCTGAGGTGGTGTGCAATCATAATAAAACCATGCTACTAAAATAGAATAAAACATCTATCTATAAAAAGAAGATAAAGTAGCAATAAATAATCTAGATACACTGTGTTAAAATCAGTTTAGGAAATCTAGGAAAATAAAAACAGCTTAATGTAGTTCCACCAGCAGCAAGCAGATTGTACCCACCACAAGAGAGGGCCCCTCCTTCTGGTTCCAAAGCAGGGGCGGGTTCCTAATTTTTTACTACCACTCTGTGGGCGTGGCTTATTTTGTGGGTGTGGCTTGCCAGCCATGAGACCGGGGGGCGTGGGCCTCGGGAGCTTGGCAGAGGCCGGAGAAGCAGGGGGCATTACCCGCAACGCAGCCCCACGCAGCGGGAGCAGCAAGACCGCAGCAGCGGTTCTTCTAGGAGGCTCCGTCCGGGCTGAATGCTTCTCCCCATTCGATGATCCTAGGCTCCTGCCGCCTGTTCCCCCTCCTCTCAGCAGCTCGAGAAGCCTCGAACGTGCGAAAATGCCTAGGGTCATCACCACACGTTTGTGGCTTCTCGGACTGCTGAAGGGAGGGGAATGGAGATAGCTCCTGCCGCCCGTTCTTTCAGCGTCTCACGCGCTCCCTCAGCCATCCTCCCCTGCTTGGACTCACTGTGGGGTAGGAAGGCAGCGCATGCGCGGTGCCGGAAGCTCGGCTTCTGGGCATGCACAGAATTTTTTTTTTAAAAAAATGTAAAAATTGTTTTTAAAAAATGGCGGCACCCAGGCACCGGCAACTGACCGCACCGGTACTGTGACATCACCAGCGTGCCGCTACCGGTGCTATAGAGTGGACCGCACTGTTAGGAACCCACCACTGTTCCAAAGCTGTAAAATATGGAGAGAGGCCTCAAACAAGCTGGCTTGGGCGGGGGGGGGGCATTGTTGGACCCCCAAATACTTCCCTTGGCTCTATCAGGCTTCCTGACCCACCTGCTTTTTCTACCTGTATTTCTTACATAAGTTGCAAAGTGAAGCAGCCATTTCTACTTTGAAGAATGCCTCCAGGCCCTGATATTGTCCCATTAGACAATACCACAAAAATGGCATGTGGCTACAGCTCAGAGTTTAGCTTGGATGTCTGCTTATCTGCCTGGGGGCCAAATAGTATAAGGTAAAGGGTGGACGGATGGAGAACATGGAATGGAAACAGGTAAGATTAAGTCACATGTAAAATGGGTTTTAAAAAAAACAGGCCTCATTTCTCAAAGCACTGAAAGCACCCTCTAGTAGTAAATAGTTAATAGGAAAAAAAAACTTGCAAAATATCTGACCTGCTTAGTTTTGTGTCCTCTGCTCCTAGGACATCAACAAAGTTTCTGAATTGCAATCAAACACATACACCCACATCCCCGCTCGCCTGGTGAGTTTTTCGTCAGAGATTGTTTTCCACCACTGTTTCCTGCATATTTCTTGCCAGATGTCTGAGACCAAAGAGCCTCTTGAAGAACTCTGCAGTCCTCCAAAGCTTGCACAGGTTTGCCAGCAGAACATAATCCAACTGAAGCAAACATCGCATTGGCCTGATCCAAGACACACAGGGCCTCTAGGCCAATGCAAACGTTCATACCAGGACACGGGGCTAAAGTGGCAAGAAAGAGAGAGGAAAAGGCATTATATTTGTGTTTCTGGAACAGGAAAAAAAAATCCCAGAGTTTAGTAATAGAACACAAAGTTTATGACCTAAGCTCAATTTATATATGACATGTTTATTTTAATTGTGGTTTATTGAATATGTTATAGTAGCCTGGTTCATACCTACAGTAATGCTAAGTCATAATTTATGTTTATGCAAGATTCCAGGGTGGTTGGATTCATACACCACACATCTATGGTTCCAACATTCTTCTAAGTTCTGGTTTGATTAATCTTGGTTTACATAACAAGATTTAATAATACTAGCATGCAAAATTATAACAAATGCTTTGTACACTTCACTGGTTGGATTAGTATAACAGCGGGATGCGTGACTTTGGAGCTGTCGGTCTCAGCCCAACTCACCTTGCAGGGTTGTTTTGTGGGGAAAATAAGGGGAAAGACTATTAAGTACATTCACTGCCTTGAGTTATTTATAAATATAATCAATGTGGGGCAAAAATGAATACATAAAAATAAAAAAGCTAATTCAAACCCAATAAACTGCATTATGGATAAGCACAAGGGATCCTTGACTCATTCCTGGAGATTTTTGAACAGGTTGTGTCGGGATTTTATGTTGCCTGTTACATGTATATGCAGGGAGATGCATCCCTATCAAATATAATGGTTTATTCCTGAGCACGTGATTATTATGTTCCTAGTACGCATGTGTACATTCCTTTCTTTCCTTTTGTTCTCTGCTTCTGACGAAGCAACACCTATGTTTATAGCCAGAATGTGATTTATTATTTTTGTAAAGAAATAAATATCTTATACCTTAGAATTATAATGCGGTTTATTTTGACAATGTCAGAGTTCCAGGAAAAGATTCATTTCGCCTCTGATAAGAGTAATTCTTATTCCATCAGGTTGGCAATGAAATTCTGGAATATCCCCACCAAATAAACAATTTAATGGATGACATCTTCTAATAATCCATTCATTTTCTTCCTCCAAAAGTCAGTTTGGAACCATTATTGGGTATGTTCGCCATCTTGAGTTATATATAAAAAAGGTGGGATAAAATAACAATAATCAGAATACTCCACTCTTAGGAGTATTCAAGAAGAGAAGCGGCTTGTGAGTCATTCAACTGGTTGATTTGGGCCTTGTTTCCCACTTAACCTAGCCCTGTTCATCCATCCATGTAGCCTGCTTTCGTGTGCAAACATGGGGAGGGGGGGAAATGGCATTTCCTTTTTGTTATTTTAGTATTTTATTAAGCTAGGAGAAATCTGCAGAACAAGACTTCCTAACCCCTTGATCTAAACCCCACTACTGGAAAGGAGAATAGAATCGTCAGCATCATCGTGAACTGAGGCCTCCTCCAGAGGCATCCATAGAGGTATTATTCCCCCCCCCCCACTGACTCCTCCCAAATCCAGCCCACGTTTGCTACTGTATATTATTTATCTATTGTTATTTTGCACTGAGTTTTTATGTCACCCAAAGTCGCTGTGGTGAGAAGAGCAGCCATGTAAAGCCAAGTAAATAAGAAAGAAACTCACTCTTTCTTCTCCTGGTTTCTCTTATTGGTGGCTCCTTTCAGTTCAGTTTTAAGTGTTACTTTGCTGGCAGATGAACAGAGCCGCTTTACACATTTCCCCCCAACATTCTGATGGGTTGTAAAGAAAGAAACTGATCTGAATTCCTATTAATTATCTTTGTGGAGTTTCCCTGAAAGGGGGCAAGGGTGTGATTTTTCTGGTGTATTACTACTCCTCCCTCCAGCCCAGTATGTTGCCTGAAAACACTGAGAACAATTAACCAGTGGAAAGGCTTGCCTTCAGAAATTGTGGGTGCTCCACCACTGGAAGCTTTTAAGAAGAGACTGGACAGCTACTTGTCCGAAATGTTATAAGGTTTTCTGCTTAAGTAGGGGGCTGGACTAGAAGATCTTCAAGGTCCCTTTCAACTCTGTTATTCTGTTAAAAGCTACTGCAAGAGGGAGAAGGTGAAGACCTCCAAAAGAGCAACCAAAGCAAGGCCATCACCTGTAGGAGAAGGGAGGAATCAGCAACCCCCCCATTGTGTTGCCTCCCACAGCACAAGGCTAGACAACCCAGTCTTACATGTACTTGCCATTTAAAGCTGAAATTCACTGGCATCAGATGAGTTCACCAGTCCATCTCCCTTGCTTGCTTTGTGCTGTATCTGCATTGTGCTTTTTTTTATTTATTTATTTATTTATTTATTTATTTATTTATTTATTTATTTATTTATTTATTTATTTATTTATTTATTTATTTATTTATTTATTTATTCTTGCAAAATTGTTGCCTATGAGTGAGTGCAGGCTCACTAAAATTTAACCTTGGAACCCACCAATTTAACCTTGGAACACACCATGACATGATGAACCCTATGTCTGAATTAAACATATGTTGCCTGGTGGAACTACAACTCCCACAATTCCCAGCCAGCATGGCCAAAAGTGGGATGTTACCTGTGGCTGACACCTGATCTATGAAAGTGTATTATTATTATTATTATTATTATTATTATTATTATTATTATTATTATTATTATTATTATTATTATTATTATTATTATTATTATTATTATTATTACCACTATTACTACTACTACTACTACTACTACTACTACTACTACTACTACTACTACTACTACTACTACTACTACTACTACTACTACTATAATTGACTGCCCATTGGTCTCTGGGTAAAATTCAAGGTGCTGATCATCATCTTTAAAGCCCTACATGGCTTAGGACCAGGCTATCTCCGGGACCGCATTCTGCCTCATTCTTCCCTTCGACCGGTCAGGTCCCACAGAGTGGGTCTCCTCCAGGTCCCATCAGCCAAATAGTGCCAACTGGCGGGGCCTAGGGGGAGGGCCTTCTCTGTAGGGGCCCTTGCTCTCTGGAACCAACTTCCCCCAGAGATCCGAATCATCCCCACCTTGCTGGCCTTCCGAAAAGCCATTAAGACATGGCTCTTCCTGCAGGCGGGGTGAGTTTGAGACGACTTTATATCTGATGTCTCCCCCATGTATGTATGGTGTTTATATGTTTTTTAAAATTGTTTTTAAATTGCTTTTTTTAATGATTTGTTTGGAGTTCCATAAGATGTTGTACGCCGCCCTGAGTCCTGAGGGAGTAGGCCGGCATAGAAGAACTGCCAAATAAATAAATAAAATAATAGTAATAGTAATAGTAATAGTAATAGTAATAGTAATAGTAATAGTAATAGTAATAGTAATAGTAATAGTAATAGTAAATAATAACAACAACAACAACAACAACAAAACAACAACAACAACAACAACAACAACAACTATTATTATTATTATTATTATTATTATTATTATTATTATTATTATTATTATTATTATTATTATTATTATGATGATGATGATGATGTGTTAAAATGGATTAATCGGGAAATAACTCTCTTCAGTTTGGTGTAGTGAAGGTGCTGGCCTGGAAACAAGGAGACTGTGAATTCTAGTTCCACCTTAGGCATGAAAGCCAGCTGGGTGATTTTGGCCGTCATTCTCTCTCAGCCCAATCCACCTGGCAGGGTTGTTGTTGTAGGAAAAATAGAGAAGGAAGAGGTATTAGAGGTAAAGACAGGATTTAATAAAATCTAATAAACAAAAGGATATGTGTAAAAATGTTCAAGGATTCAGGCTTTTTAGTTAAAGGCAGGCAGGCTGGCCATTGCCAAAGGAAGAGATGGAAGTCACATTAGCACATTATGTTTCTTTTTTTAAAGGGGTTATTGGAATGACACTGAAATACCTGCTTGGATCATTCAGGGCTCCCCTGTCAGAATTGGGTTGAAGTTCTCTTTCATTACTCCCCCCTCCACCATCATTCAACCCATAAAAGTTAGCATCTTGTCCTGCCTTCTCCGATTGCATCTTGACCCCAAAAAACTGGTTTTTATAGACTTTTGGCTGTCAGACACAAAACTTTTGTTTCCTGTCAAGGAGCCAAGGGAATTATAGAATTTCTCCCCTTTCAAAGCCTCTGATTATGCTTGTCTGTTTTTCTTTTGCTGTAAATTGTCTTTCTCAGGCCCAAACATTCAGAGTGTGGAAATTTTTAGGCCTAGCCAAGTAAGATGAGCCTAATCTCACCCGAAACTAGGCACAGGGAGAGGAGGAGAGATGAATGGAAAGGAAGGCAGGGTTATTAAAGTAAATCCCAGATCCTTGCAGGGCATCCAGGCTCGCCTTTTATTTGGGGGTGTGTGGGAGCGGGAAGCAGCCATTTTGTCTTTTCAGTGCCATGAGTCTTCTTCATACATTTAGGCTGAGAACAACTACAGCAGGATTAGTGAATTCCAGATGTTTTTTAAATCCCAGATTCCTTAAAGCCAAGATTGGCCATGTCACAGGGAGACATGGAGCTGGATCGGTGTTTCCCAACTAGTTTCCACTGGGCAGATTGGAGGCATTCCTGGGATAGCTGGGAACTGGAGAGCTGCAGTCCCAGTGCCTTGGAGGGGGTCACGTTGGGATAGGTTGAACTAGATAAATATCACTTTGCCCTACTCTAGGCTGCTTCTTGACCTCAGAAGCACCATCTTCTGCCCTTAGATTAATTGCTTTGATGTTTTTGAGTCAGTGTTGATCCTGGAGACTGTCTGAACAGGTCCCTGCAGTTTTCTTGGCAAGATGATCAGAAATGGTTTGGTCTTATCTCTTTCCTTGGGATGAAACAGGGACTGGCCCAAGGTCACCCAGCTGGCTTTGTGCCTAAGGTGGGATTAGAATTCACAGTTCTAGCCTGGTGCCTTAACCACTACACCAAACTGACTGTCTCCTTAAATTAATATAGGGCAGGGAAGGGGAAGGATTTGAAGAAGATAGCCAATGCATCTCTGAATTCCTACATAGTCTACTTCTGCAAGCCAAACCAGGCATGGTAATCAGCATGTTTCAGACCCTAAATACTTAAATTATATGGACTGAGAAGAACAAGGATGGTCAATTTTTGGAACTTCCAACACATAGACCACAGTTTGGATCACTTCTTCTGCTCCCTCCATCCTATATATCTCCTTGGAGGTATTATTTTTTCAGCCTGGGATTGTGTTAAACAAAACTTATCCAAGCTAAGAGAAAAGGAATGTTTGAGCGCTCTAAGGAACTACAGCACACCAGGGCATCAACTCCTTGACTGTACAAAATTAGTTGGCTAAAATCAGATGTCCTTGTTTTCTATAGAATTGGGACAGAGCCAAACCTGGTGGCAGAATACAAAGCGGGAGGGAGGGAGGGGGGAATCTGGTTTGACCCATAGCACTCTGGAATGGAATGCTGTATAGTAAAACTGTCATCAAGATGGCTGAGAAGCAGGCTGAGTTTTTTTATTCAACACTGAACAGAAAGGAACGGCATGTTACAAAAAGAATGCCAGTTGAAGAGGTCTGGAGAAGAAACACAAAACTTCAGTTGTCCAATGTAAATATGATACAAAGCATGGAATTGCACTCTGGATTTTTTAAAGATATCATATTCACAGTTGGGTGAAAAGGAAGCTCGCATAATCCTTTTTGAGCCAATAGTTTTGAGGGTATACCGAAGGCCATCTCATAAATTAGAGCCATAGAAAGAGTTTGCTCATTTGCAAAATGGCTACCAGGGTGGATATGGCCATTTCCAGGAAGACAAGAGATGGATAGGCCTTGCCATCTTGTCTAATGAATTGGTGATGTTCTTGATCATTCTTCGATGCTTCCCCCCCACAGGTGGGGCCCAAAAACATTCTGAAAAGTATCGTCGATGCTAGCCTTCCTCAACCTGGTGTCCTCGTTCCCCTAACCACCCCTAGCCTCCACACTAGTTAGTAATTCTAAAAATCAGAAGACCAAATTGGAAAAGCTTGTTTTAAAAGTAGGGAATTGGCTGCATGTTTTTCCTCCTAAGAGACTTTTTTTTAAAGTTGATAGAGTAGAAAATGAAAGTGTATGTCCTTAGGCTGATTACAGTGGATATGGGATCTCAGAACGAGCTGCAGAGATGCTCTTCAATAAGAGAAAGGTATTCCTGCAGCATGCAAGGTCTGGGGATTGATTACATTGGTAGGGCAACAGGAAAAGGTTCAGCCTCCAAAGAACCTGGGTAATAGAATCTGGTTATGATAAAGTTATCTATCTAAAGACCTGTCCCTATCAGATTAGGCAACACATGGTTAAATTAACAGACTGCTCTGGTATAAAGTAGCTTCCTAAGTTCTTAAATTCCAATACTCGTACAATTTGTTTTTTCCCCCATCGCTTCCCGTGGCGTGATCTAATTAAGTAACACTGCCGATGACCTCTATAACATCTTCTTGCTCGAAATCAAAACAACTATCAGATTACACGTACCACTAATAACCACCATAACCAAGAAAAACAAACTATCCATATCAATAAGGAAGTTACAAACCCAAAAATCCCTCTGGCGAAAAAACAAAACAGGCTATACAGCTAACTTCAAAAACCGCTACAAAAATACATGCCACCAAATAAAGACGGAATGCTCCAACTATCACAGCAAACAAGAAGAAAACCTCCTGCGCACAAAATCCAACCGCGCCTTCTACAACTTCATAAATAACAAACTCAAGGACTCAAGACCCCTCCCACCACTAAAAGGACCCAACAACAAAGAATGCTATGATGAAACAGTCAAAGCAAACCTCTTCAACACATTCTTTGGCTCAGTGTTTGTAAACAGCAACGGCTCATGCCCAAAATTCCCCAGTCGTACCGCAAATAATCACAACGATTTAATACAAATAGACTTCACTGAAGACAACTTTGAAAAAGCACTATGCAGCCAAAAACCTTCCCTGTCAATCGGACCTGATGACTATGTGCATACTTCCTAAAAAAGCTCTCCACAGCCATAGCTGAACCACTAAGCATAATCTTTGAAAAATCCTCCAGGACCAGTTCCCTACCAAAACTATGGTCACTAGCCACGGTCATCCCCATCTTCAAAAAGGGAGATCCCAGTCTAGTAGAAAACTACAGACCAATCTCTCTATGCTGCGTCACATGCAAAGTCATGGAATCAATCATAAACCAATCCATTACCCACCACCTAGAAACTAACAACCTACTCTCAAACAAGCAATTCGGTTTCAGAAAAAATTTATCCTGCAATCAACAACTACTACACTGCAAAAACATATGGACCTCAAAACTTGACCAGGGCAAAACAATAGACACAATTTACATAGACTTATGTAAAGCCTTAGACTCAGTGGTTCACAATAACCTACTTCTGAAACTGAAATCCTACGGCATCTCTGGACCCCTTCATGACTGGATAACCGCGTTCCTGTCAAACAGACAACAAGTGGTCAAAATAGGGAGTGCCCTATCAAATCCCGTACCTGTTAACAGCGGTGTTCCCCAAGGCACATACTAGGACCAACACTCTTTATACTTTATATAAATGACCTTTGCGATCACATTACAAGCGATTGCGTTCTCTTCGCCGATTATGTAAAACTCTTCAACACCACCAACAACACTGCTATCCTCCAAAAAGACCTAGACTTTGTGTCAGAATGGTCAAACATCTGGCAACTCCAAATCTCAACCAACAAATGCTCTGTCCTACACATTGGCAAAAAAAATCAGAACACCAAATACAAGCTGAACAGACAAGACCTTGCAGACGACCCTCACCCTGTCAAAGACCTTGGAATACTCATATCAAATGACCTAAGTGCCAAAGCCCACTGCAACCGCATCGCCAAAAAGGCTTCAAGAACTGTTAACCTAATCTTACGTAGCTTCTCTCTGTTAATATCACACTACTAACCAGAGCATACAAAACATTCACCAGACCAATCCTTGAATACAGCTCATCTGTCTGGAACCCACACTGCATATCAGACATAAATACATTAGAAAGTGTCCAGAGATACTTTACAAGAAGAGTCCTCCACTCCTACTCGCAACAGAATACCTTAGGCAACCAGACTTGAAATCCTGGGCTTAGAAAGCTTAGAACTACGTCGCCTTCAGCACGACCTAAGCATAGCTCATAAAATTATCTGCTACAACGTCCTTCCTGTCAACGACTACTTCAGCTTCAACCACAACAATACACGAGCACACAACAGATACAAACTCAAAGTGAACCGCTCCAAACTTGACTGTAGAAAATACGACTTTAGCAAGAGTGGTAAATGCCTGGAACTCACTACCTGACATTGTGGTTTCGTCACCAAACCCCCAAAACTTTACCCTTAGACTGTCCACTGTTGACCTCACCCGATTCCTAAGTGGTCAGTAAGGGGCGTTCATAAGTGCACCAGCGTGCCTACCCTCCCTGTCCTAATGTTCCCTCTTATTAGTACCCATCTTATGTATATAAACAATGTTATATCTATGTATATTACCAACACGTACTTGACAAAAATAAAAATAAATAAATAAATAAATAAATAAATAAATAAATAAATAAATAAATAAATAAATAAATAAATAAACAAATAAACAAATAAATAAATAGCCTGATACTGCACTCCCTCTTCACCAAAGCTTAATCTCGGTTTACCTTTTGATCGCCTTTCCTCTTTGCACCAAAAGCGTTTGCCATATTCCAGAACAAAAGCAACAGGAATCTATTGAGAGAAAATCCCCAGCAAGGAATTCTCCTAGTTGCAATCATGTAAGTGGGCTTTTGCAGAACCATTGTTGATTTGAAGCAATGTATTAGGGGCAGGTCTGGAAGCAACAGCTTACATACGTTGCCAATAAACCAGCAGACCACGATAAGCAATCAACCTATTGTCAGAGAGTTTGTTTATAATTCTGGTTTACAGCCATCTGGAAAGTTTTGAAATGACATGCTCATATTCATCTCTATTACATGTCTGTAACCCTCTCAGGAGCATCTATGAATCATTCTTTTTCCTCACTACAATTGTTTATTGATGTACACCCACCTTGGGGCGGGTGTGTGTGGAGAGATATTGCTGCTTCTTACTGGGCTAATTGGGTGGCAGTAAGAAAACTACTGAAACAAGAGGAAAATTGGTTCTTTGCAGGCATTGCTTTGTTTAAGCTAAGACGTGGGAGATCAACAAAAAATTTCCAGAGAATTTTCCCCAGTGGCTTTAGAGCAATCAGAGCAATCATTGTTTTGTTTTGTTTTGTTTTGTTTTGTTTTGTTTTGTTTTGTTTTGTTTTGTTTTGTTTTGTTTTGTTTTGTTTTGTTTTGTTTTGTTTTTATTTTATTTTATTTTATTTTATTTTATTTTATTTTATTTTATTTATTTTATTTTATTTTATTTTATTTTATTTTATTTTATTTTATTTTATTTTATTTTATTTTATTTTTATTTTATTTATTTTATTTTTTATTTTTTATTTTATTTTATTTTTTATTTATTTTTAATTTAATTTAATTTTTTTAATTTTTTTAATTTATTTTTTTTAATTCTTTAAATTCATCATTCTTACTTAAATTGAAAGTCAAAGTCACCAGAGAAGAAGTAGTAATAGAATCATAGACCAAGTCTGGGGAAGCCCTTGTTTAAATTTTTCACTGAGACAAAAATCTCATTGGAGGGCTTGGACTAGTTTAAACTACCTCACAGAGTTATTTTGTGTAAAATAGGGAAAAGGAGCAAGAATGCATTTCACCATCTTACAGGCAATATATGTACTAGATGAATATACTGAATATATAAATGACATGATAAATAGCAACTGCATTCTGCATTTCCTTCCTTCTGTCCACGTGTCTAGCTTTTCCTTTGTGGCAAAGGTTCACCCCCACCCCCCAGTCTTAATCCTAGTTTACCATATTTACAAAATGGCTTCCTTGTTTGTTCATGAAACTAGTTACATAACACTTATTTACTTAGAGGCAGACCAATCCCTCGTGACACCCTGAGCTATCCCTGTAGGACTTTGAGGTCCCAAAGCATTGCTGTAAGAAAATATGGTGCCAGAAGCTGGGGTCTTGCTTCACAGCCTGCCAGTCACAAGGGTCTGCAGGGAGGCAAAAAAGTCAAGATGGCAGCCTCAACGATTATGATTGCACGTGAAAAAGGACAGGCCTTCCATCACATGTTTTGGCTACTATTATTACTTTTATGACCCCTCCCTGCAAACACCCCTCTCACTTCCTGTTTATTTTTATTTAAAAGTCAAGTACAAGAACAAGGAGGTTACCAACAGAGCATCTGGAGCAGTGGTGGGTTGCTACCGGTTCGGATTGGTTCGCGCGAGCTGGTGGCGGAAATTTGACCCCATTCGCCGAACCGGTAGTGATGGCTGGCTTGCTACGCCGAACTGGTTCCCCGGTCGCCGCTGCTTGAAAGCGGTTGGCAATGAACCCTCTGCGCATGTGCAAAGGCTTCTGCGCATACACAGAGGGTCAGTACCCGGATGTAAAGCACGCGCGTGCACTTCCGACATGACGCATGCACTTCCAAACCGGTAGGGAAGGTAAGAGAAACCCATCCCTGATCTGGAGGCAAATTAATGCCCGAGACCAAACTTCGAATATGACAATTGACACTGCCCCCATATGCATTACAGGTAGTCCTTGGCTTACAACAGTTCATTTAGTGACCGTTCAAAGTTACAACGGCACTGAAAAAATAACTTATGACAATTTTTCACATTTACGATTGTTGCAGCATCCCCATGGTCACGTGATCAAAATTCAGATGCCTGGTAAGTGACTCATATTTATGATGGTTGCAGTGTCCAACCGAGATCATGTGATCCCCTTTTGCAACCTAGATCATGTGATCCCCTTTTGCAACTTTCTGATAAGCAAAGTCAATGGGGAAGCCAGATTCACTTCACAATTGTGTAACAATTGTGCAACTAATTTAACAATTAACTAATTTAATTTAAGCAGCAATTGGCTTAACAATTCAAGATCATAAAAGTCACTTAACAAATGTCTCACTTAGCAACAGAAATTTTGTGCTCAGTTGTGGTCGTAAGCAGTGGCGGGTTGCCGTCTTGTTGGTGTGCTGCGCACGCATCTCCAAGTTTCGCAGAAGCAAAATCGACCCAAAATAACCGGGGGAAAATGGCGACACGCGCCATGGACCAGCACAGAGAGTTCCAGAGTGGTTGCGCAATCCGCAGCTCCCTACCCGAGCTGCACACTGGGCAGCTCCAGCAGGAACCCACCTCTGGTCGTAAGTCAAGGATTACCTGTACACACAATACCCAGCCATCCCATTAAAGCCTGCTGATCTTCTCAGATATCAAATCTCATTTAGATGGAGTTGAACGATCAGCACCTGAAGAAGTCTGGATCCAATATTCCTTAGGTCTTAACCTGAGCCCTCGATAGATTTTAATGTAAATGCAGTCAATCATTTTGTCTGGTCCTAGATAAAAATCCTTGTCCATACTGAGGTTTTACAACAAACCCATCTCCAGGCATAGTTAGGATGCTGTTTTGCAGATTTGGCTACCTTCTCTTCTTCCTTGGGGTAGGAATTCTGCAGCATTAGTGAGTCCCCCCTACATATGGGGTGAGTGGAAGGAGGCTCTGGGCACTGCTGGGGGAGGGGGGGTCTAGGACAGTGTCATTTGCTCCCAGCTTGCCATGATGGAGAGCAGCGCATCTGCAGATTCATAGCTTGCGAGGCACTCAGCGCAATCATTCCAATGCTGCCTGTGAAATATGTCCTTGCCGTGCATTGCTAATGCGAGCCAAGCAGATGGCACCGCAGCCATTAAAGGTATAAATAATGGGCACCACGGTCTGCCTGGCATGGGGAATGGGTGCCGCTCTCTGCAACCTGGGCTGAGCCTAGCAGGGAAAGGGCGACACCTAATGGCTGCCCAAGGCAGAGTAGCAACACAAGTTGCGCTGAGCATAGCTTTTAGCTGGGATTTTCCCATCTGCAATGGCTGCTAGAATACAACAGAAACCCCTTGCTCAGCCTACAGGCTCTAATCATATTTGATGTAGTTTAAACGTAAATAATGCCTTTGTATATTAAGAAGCTTTCTGAGAGGTATGACTTATGGATCTGATGATTAGACCGAATCGATGATAGAAAGAACAGAGTTTATGTTGTAACCATAGAATAGGAGGTAAATTTATAATTGTACTTGTAACTGCTGTAAAGATTGGAAGCTACTTCATTGTATCTTTTATTTTTCTTTTCTTTCTTTCTTCTACTTTTCTTTCTTCCACTTTTACCTTTCTCTTTAATTTTTATTTTGTTTCTCTTGCTTTGTATTAAGTTTGTATTAGTTTTTATTTTCCTGTAAATATCTTTTAAAGAATAAAACCGTATACATATGGTATAGGGCAGTGATGGTGAACCTTTTTTGGTTCGCGTGCCAAAAGGGGGGGTGCGCGCGCTAGTGTGCCCGCACGTGCCCACACCCATTACCTCCCCCCACGCATGCGCACAAACCCCCCCCATGCTGCCCCCTGCGCATGTGCACACACACACACACGCAAAGGCCTTACCGAAGCCTGGGACGGTAAAAAACGACGGAACGGGCAAACCGGAAGTTCGGAAAACGCACTTCCGGTTTGTCCGTTGGGGTGTTTTTTGCACTCCGAGGCTTCAGGAAGCTTCCCTGAACCCTCCGGAGTGCGAAAAATAGCACAACGGCAAACCGGAAGTGCGTTTTTCCGAACTTCCGGTTGGCCCGTGGAGCTGACAGGGCAACGCCTCGCGTGCCCTCCAATATGGCTCCGCGTGCCACCTGTGGCATGCGTGCTATAGGTTCGCCATCATTGGTATAGGGATTACCTAAATGACAAAAGACTGGTTGAATAGAATATTGCCTATCATCAACTTTCCTACCTTTGAAGTATGATTCTTGGTCTCCTTCCATCGTGGTCGTCATGATCATCATGATCATCATCTATGAAATCCATACACAGATGGTTTTTTTTTTTTTTACCTTCCTGTCAATATTGACTCCAGGTGACTGCCCGAATCAGTCCCTGCAGTTTTCAGGTTATTCAGAAGTGGTTTGCCCTTGCCTGCTTCCTGGGGGTGGAGAGAGAGGACCTGGCCCAAGATCATCCAGCTGGCTTTGTGCCTAAGGCAGGACTAGCTGCATGTAATTTTTGCAAACGTCTATGGAGATTCTCAGTCATCCAGGCCATGGTCGTCCCAAAGGTGCTTTTTCAAGAGGCAACTGGGCTTTCTTGTTTTTCTTTGAAGACGTTTTGCTTATCATCCAAGAAGCTTCTTCAGCTCTGTAATTTTTGCAAGATATGAAAGTCATATCTGTTGACCTAACCCGATTCCTAAGAGATCAGTAAGGGGCGTGCATAAGTGCACCAGCGTGCCTACCATCCCTGTCCTAATGTTCCCTCTTATCAGTACCCATTTTATGTATATAAACAATGTTATATCTATATATATTACCAACACATACTTGACAAAAATAAAAAAATAAAAAAATAAAAAAAATATAGGCAGGAAGGCTAGCCCATTTCACATGGGGGGTGGTGGTGGTTGGAATTGCAGCTCTTTGTTGGGAACACACAAACCTCTTGGAGGTCTGGTAGAATAGCCAGTGAATATTGCTGGGCTTCAATGTTGGATTCCAGCTCCCATCAGCTACAGTCAGCCTAGCAAATGGTCACAGATTGTGAAAGTTGTCGAAAAGGCCAGATAAACACATAATAATATTTTTATGATGCAGGCAGAAAATGGTTGTAAATTGTGGATGGTTTGAAAGACCTGGAGCTAAACTAACATTCTTCCATTGCATTTGTGTTACATTATTCAAAAATAATATAAACCAACCTGAATTTAGGACTGAATGTTATTCCCAAGTCAAAACACACTGGACCTGTTCCAATGTATGTGCATTTGTGGAAGTGTGGGCTTCAACCAGGGGTGGGTTCCTACCGGTGCGGTCTTGGCTGTTCGTCGCCGCCGAGCCGAATAAGCTGGCGGCGTGGGGCTTCCCCCACCCGCTTTCCCGGGATGCCGGGACGCCTCCATTTGCATTCTTTTGCCCTCTGCGCAAGCGCTGCTTGCGCAGAGGGCAAAAGAACGCAAATGGCGGCGTCCCGGGAAAGCGGGCGGGGGAAGCCCCGCGCCGCGAAACGCCGCCAGCTTCTTCGGCTCGGCAGCGACGAACAGCCAAGACCGCACCGGTAGGAACCCACCCCTGGCTTCAACATTATGCATATCGAAATCCCCTGCAATTATTTACTCACATTTGTTTTTAAATCTTCAACCTTATACCAGTGTTGGAAGAAATGTCCATCTGGGTTCAGTTCCAAGTAGGGAGAAAGACACTGGAAACATGGAGGCTATTTGGAAAGACAGTTTAATGGTGGACAGGATCACATGGTTTGAGGTCCTGGGCAAAATGAGCACATGGATGAGAGAGGGAGAGAGATTTATACCCTCTCTTGGGCCCCACCTTGGAGTTTCCTGTTCCTGTGTAAGAAATATACTCTGATTGGTTGTCAGACTCCCACGGGGCCATGCAGGGGTAACTTTGTAGGTTGTCTTGAGTCCCAGGCCTGGTTGAATCTTGCTGGGTGATGATGTAATGAAGGGGCTTTGGGCAATTCCTATTATGGCTTAATGGCTTTGTCCTGGTTTGGATCTTGAGTGAGGGCTAATCCTTTTTAAAAAAAAAATAA
Organism: Diadophis punctatus similis; assembly: GCA_023053685.1. Taxonomy (NCBI): domain Eukaryota; kingdom Metazoa; phylum Chordata; class Lepidosauria; order Squamata; family Dipsadidae; genus Diadophis; species Diadophis punctatus. The sequence goes on along the minus strand of JALIGW010000090.1, from coordinate 688,792 downwards.
GTTTTATTTAAGTATAAACATTAAAAAGGACAAACAAACATTGAACAAAACACTATATGTACATACATGTACTTGTATACATACAAACCTCTTGGGTATTTCTACGGTAAGCGTCTTCACGTTATCCTTTTACTTATATATATCTGTACAACTATATATAACTATATATATCATATTTTTCTTATAATTTTTATCTAGGTATATATTAATAGATACATACATACATTTATAATAATTAAACTTATCTATTCCTCTATAGATTCATAAGTTATATATCAGTCTAAACATTTCTATTTTTTTCTTTTCTCCTTTCCAGCCAATTATAAAAAGAATTCCAAATTTCAAAAAATTCCGAATTTTCTTTCTGATTTAATTCCATTGTAAATTTGTCTAATTCTACACATTCTAAAATTTTTCTGATTATTACGTTTTCAGTCGGTACATCGCCCTGCTTCCAGTATTGTGCTAAACATATTCTCGTTGCTGTCAGTATATGAATTATAATATACCAGTACTTCTTTTCTATAGTCCGTTCTAACATCCCTAATAAAAATATTTCTGGTTTAATGTTTATTTTTTGGGTAGTTATTTCTTCAAGCCAATTATGAATTTTTTGCCATTTTTTTTAAACTTTTGGGCAGGTCCACCACATATGGTAATATGTTCCGTTTTTATGTGGACATTTCCAACATTTAGGATTCATGTTTTGATACATTTTGGCCAATCTCGCTGGTGGTAAGAGCCATCTGTAGTACATTTTGTAAATGTTTTCCTTATATGATGTTGATTTAGTTAGTTTCAAATTTTTAATCCAAATTTCTTCCCATTGTTCCAAATTCATATCGTATCCAAATTTTTTAACCCAACTAATCATATTATCCTTAACAGTTTCTTTTTTCATTTTATAATTTAATAGAAATTTATAAATTTTTGTTATCATTTTTTCCTTGTCCCAATAAGATTTTATCCAATTCTGATTTCTTGTTTGCTATTCCAAATTTGTTCTTATCCTCTTGTAATCTAGATCTAATTTTATAATATGGCCATCAGTCTATTCTAATTCCTTGCTCTCTCAAAATTTCAATCTCTTTTAGGTTTCCTTGTTCATCCAATATTTCTTCATACTTGACCATTTTATGTATATCTATTGTGGTGGGATAGGTAGTCGCCTCCATGCTTGAAAACCATATCGGGATTTCTTTGTAATGTTGATGTTTTATCTTGGCCCATATTTTATATAATGATTCTCTGGTTTTATGTTTTTGAAAATAGGAGTGTGTTTTGTGTTTTTCATCCCATAAGAATTCATGCCATCCTACCTGTAGATCATGTCTCAGTGAGGGCTAATCCTATTATGTTCTATTATGTTCTGAGGGCCATGTCTTTTATTTTCTAGATAAGCTGGCCCAGCCTTTGTCTTGTAGATAGGTTGGCACCAAAATATCTGCTGGGGCTCAGGGAGCTGAGGCTCTGAGTTTGTCTTTAGAAACATGTTTCTCCTTTAGAGAAAACTAGCTGATACCCGTGCTTCGCTACGAAACTATGTGATGGGGCTTGATAAATTGACACTTAAAGCTTGAAAATCAATGAGTAGTTAAAATAGGGACTGTATTATTTCGTTAGAGATGGTAAGCTAAGTTTCTGTTACAGATGAAGACATTATTTGCATAGTATAGACTTTCAATTCGTCCCTCAGATGAATTGCTCAGGACCTCCCTGTAAACAACATTCCTGTTTTTGCTGTCTGGCTGGAGGATGACCAGGCTGTCAGGTGAACTGACTCTGGAGCATGCCACATAGAACTGGTCATGGGAGAAACAGGCAGCTTCCCTTACTTGTGTTTTCCTAATCGCATCTGTAAATCTTTTCCTGTGTTTTTTGCCTCTTTTCCCTTTAACTGGTGTTACAGTAAAAGGAACAGATTCGTCTGAACTGAGGAGGAAAATAAGGGGAAAAAATCTGTCTCTGCCTACCAGCATCCATTGGTATTCATCTGGCTAGTGTCCTGTTAGGGTGTGAGAGAGTTGAGGAGTGTTTGGAAACTCAAACAGTATTTGCTGTGTGAGCAAAAAGGAGACAGGAAGGAGTCTGTGGGTGGCTTAGCTCAACTGTTCTGTAGTAAAGCTGCTTGCTGCTGTGAAAGCAAAAGCGAAACTGAAACTCCTCTGCTTGTGCTTTGCATTTGGATCAGATTTTTTTTCAGGTTGGGAGGGGGGAGTAGAACTCCTTAGCATCAGAGCTTGTTAATAATAATATAAGAAATACTCATGCTCCAATGGTCATTTTGAAAAATCCTTTCTCAGTGAGCACCTAGAAGCCAAGAGGAACATACGTGGCAAATTTCAAGTTTGTAGGCTTTACGGTTCTGGAGATTTTGTGATTAATGTGTGAGTGGTTTTCACTTATATATAGAGAGATATAATATTCTGCCTTTTTAATATTTCCTAGAATATTTCATTTTCCTAGGATAGGGGTGGGTGCTAACTTTCTACATCAGCATGCTTTAATATTCAATGGGAGGCTTGCAAAATATGAATGTCCTTCTAGCTTCAAAACAACCCCACATCAGATGCATCTGTTTCTCATGGATTCCTTGTTGGTGGTGAAAATAGATCCTGGTTGGAAAAGATAGACAATTGTGGGGCAGCACATAGGCAGATTTCTGTGAATTGATAAAAGATGGCTACTCGATCCCGCTTTGTCCATCTAGCTCAGGGGTCGGCAACCTGCAGCTCTGAAGCCGCATGCGGCTCTTTGGGCCCTCTGCCGTGGCTCCCTGCCCCTTAATGGGTTGGCCCCGCCCCTCGCTCCTCTTATTTCTTTTTTGGACTCCAGCCCGAAGCAGCAGGAAGCGAAGGCTGCCTTATGCGCAAATGTGCACAAAGGCAGGTACAGGGCTGCTTCGCTCCTGCACTCTCCTCCCCCCTCCTCTTCTCATTTAATTTAATTTAATTTAATAGACGTTCTTATAGGCCGCCCAATCCCGTGGGACTCAGGGCGGCGTACAACAGAATAAGAAGCGTACAATAAAAACAATTATCATAATTTAAAATTAAAAGGCATAGTTAAAACAATTATAAAAACAACATTCAAGGGGGGAATCTGATCTTCCTATTCACCCCGCCTGCCGGAAGAGCCAAGTTTTTATGGCTTTACGGAAGGCCAGCAGGGTGGGGATAGTCCGGATCTCTGGTGGGAGTTGGTTCCAGAGGGACGGGGCTCCCACAGAGAAGGCCCTCCCCCGTGGCCCCGCCAACCGACATTGTTTGGCCGATGGGACCCGGAGGAGGCCCTCTCTATGGGACCTAACCGGTCGTAGGGAGGTATGTGGTAGGATGCGGTCCCGAAGGTAACCTGGCCCTGAGCCATGTAGGGCTTTAAAGGTAACGACCAACACCTTAAATTGCGACCGGAGACTAATTGGCAGCCAATGCAGCTGGCGAAGAATAGGTGTTACGTGGGTGTATCTCGGTACACCCACTACAGCTCGCGCAGCTGCATTCTGTACCAGTTGGAGTCTCCGGATGCTCTTTGAGGGTAGCCCCATGTAGAGCGCGTTACAGTAGTCTAGCCGTGAGGTGACAAGGGCATGAGTGACTGTGAGCAAAGCCTCCCTCTCCAAGTAAGGTCGCAATTGGTGCACAAGACGAATCTGTGCAAAGGTCCCCCTAGCCACAGCTGAAAGATGTTGCTCCAATTTTAGCTGTGGATCTAGGAGGACACCCAAATTGCGGACCTGTTCCGAGGGAGTCAATTTTTCTCCCCCGAGAACCAGGGAGGGACAGTCGACATAATCCTTGGGAGGCAAAATCCAGAGCCACTCAGTCTTGTCTGGGTTGAGCCTGAGTCTGTTCACTCCCATCCAGACCCTCACATCGTCCAGGCAGCGGCACATTACATCAACTGCTTCATGACCCTCTGGCTGGCTGTGGCAGATCCAGAAGCGTGCACACACACGGGGAGACCCTCCTTAAGCGAGCCACTGCCCGCCCCCTATATGCCTTTCCTGAGCTTTGGTGCTCGCTTGAGGAGGGTCTCCCCATGCATGCGCACTCTCCTGGCTCAGCCACAGATGGTCAGGGCATCATGAGAGGGGGAGGAGGAGGGTTGCCGGAGAATGCAGGAGTGAATCGCCCCTGTACCTGCCTTCGCTGCACATAAGGCAGCCTTTGCTTCCTGACGCTTCGGGCTGGAGTTCCGCGCTCGGCTGAAGAGCTGCTGGGGGTGGGGGATGACATGGCAAGGCGATGGCTGGAGCATTAGTGCTGGAGAGAAGCTGCGTCCTGTTAAAACCCTCCTTAAGCGAGCTGCTGCCCGCCCTGCATGCTCCTTTCCTGAGCTTTGGCGCTCGCTTGAGGAGGGTCTCCCTGCATGTGCCCACGCACCCGTCAGCCACAGTCGGCCAGGAGGGGGGGGAGGATGATTGCCTGAAGGGAGCACACACACACACACACACACACACACACACACACACACACACAGAGAGAGAGAGAGAGAGAGAGAGAGAGAGAGAGAGAGAGAGAGAGAGAGAGAGAGACAGAAAGGGGGTGAGAAAGACATAGAGAGACACAGAGAGACACATACAGAGTGATACATAGAGAGGGGGTGAGAGAGGGGAAGAGAGGGAGAGAGAGATACAGAGGAAGAGAGGCACAGAGTGGGGGGGGAGGGAAAGATAGGGAGAGGGACAGAGACACAGATATACAGAAAGAGGGGGAGATAAGGAGAGGGGGGAGAGACATAGAGAATGGTTTTGTGGCTGGGTAGGTGTGGCTAGGGGGGTCATGTGACTGTGTGAGAGTGAGTGACATTGAGTTGGCCACGCCCACCCAGGTTTTGTGGCTCCCGGTCTGTTTTTCTTCTGTGGCAAACGGGTCCAAGTGGCTCTTTGAGTGTTTAAGGTTGCCGACCCCTGATCCAGCTCAATGTAACCTACTTGGACTGAGGGCAGCTGCCTCTAATCTCTTTAGTATTTCTGCCTGCTGATCCATATCATAGGAGATGCCAAAAATTAAACCTGAGGCCTTCTGCATGGCAAGCAGAACATTAGCATACGGATTAAGACTGTTGTGCGTTGATTGATAGTGACTAAAGAAAGTGGGATATGTCCCATTAGTTAGATTAGTTATGACTTTTTCTTAATTTACATGGGAGCTGTTTCTGTAGTTCCATGGCTGTTTAATTATTATACTCCCCCCCCCCCAGGAATCCTGATTGAATTATAGTGGGAGACAAATGGAATGAAATGGATGGATTGATGAAACCGGGCATCTCTCTTGCTCTTATACACCCTAATCTCCGTATATGTTGTTCTTAAGCAGCTCTGAAAGGCAGCATACAAATTCTCCTATAGATTTTCATATCGAAGTGGGGGTTGCTAATTCAAAAAAGATAACCATTGAAAGTGTGACTTAATGCAATTATTGCTCTGAACCAGTCATTTACTGGAGGACTCTTAAGTGTTAGCATTATAGAAGAGAAAGGTAGTTTGATCTTCTCTTTCACAACATTTATAATTTTATAAGCATCTACCCAAGTCCACATTTAGTGGGGCTTTGCGGAGAAGGCAAGCAATACTTTGCAACAATATTTCCTGTTTCTTAGGGATGGGGAACTTGAAACATCCCTACTTTGCTGAACTATATTTCCAAACATCAATCATCCTTGACCAGATTGTTAGGGGCTGTTGGACGTTGTGATTCAGTCACACAGGAAGGAACGCATCTTCTGAAATGTGGTTTCATGCTTTGGCCACTATTAAAATCCAACAAATGATTGTCTACCACCGAGCTTGTCTCTCCTCCATGACTTCCAGCTCGGATTCCATTTATGAAACTGGGGACATATACAAGATTTAGAGAAGAGGCATTTGTTGGGAGGATGTCTCCTCCCTACCTTGAAAAATTCAAACATCTTGTTCTTAGCTCTCTTGAAGGACAGACAGAATGTAATGATATTTCAGACTCCCATCGAGCCAAGAAGACTGCTTTCTCATTCCCAAGAGTCTCTCTGGGTGGGAGGGAAGGTCAGGTTGTTGCCACAGCAGCAGTGTTACCTCAGCCACTGCCTGGACATAATTAGGTGGGCATAAATCACAACTCCCTGGCACACATGGAGGGACTGGGGTTGCAGTGCTGTCTTGATGTCTCTGAGACCAGCCGGGTCATGGGCCTAGCTGACAGGACCAGCTGCCTGGTGCCTTCCAGAATCCCAAAGCACGAAATGTTGTCGCCAGTTTGGTTGTGCTTCTGACAAGGCCAGAAGGGAGCAGACCCCTTGAGGGAGGAACCATGTCACTGCCTCCAACTGGTGCCTCATCTACATTCATTATTCTCAGATGGAGTTCTCCCCGCCTTCCTCCACCCAAAAAGTTTCGCTCTTTTTTTCAGGGACAGGAGACTGGTACTTAACTTCCTGCATTCTTGGACAGAGGTTGAATTCCTAAATGAAGCCAGCAAGGTGATGATGAGGGATGCCAGATGAGGAGAGTGACAATAAGCAGGTTGCTCATTCTCCGTTATTGTCCTCCTACTGTCACTGGAAGGAGAGGCAATGTTTGTGTTCTCCAGTAATGCTTTATCATTATGAGTGAATGCAGTGAAAGGGGTTTAACATAAGAACAAAGCTCACCCCACGGAAATGTTCTTACTTTCTTTTGTGCATCTCATTCCCTCATCCCCACCACCACCAATGCCTGTGCTGATTAAATCAGCCTAGATCCCAGCTCTTGATCTTGAAGTTGTCACACTTTCTGATAGTTAAGGCCAGTGTTCAAATCAAAGAGTTGAAAAGATAGGGAATGTAAAGCTCATTACAGATTTTTCTTGCACTTTGATTTGACATACTCGCCATCTGATTGATGCATACTATTTCTTCAGTCGGGGAGAGGCTGCCACCTAGTGGCACTTTTCAGCAACTTTTTTTCCCAGCTGCTTGCAAGAGGGAAGTACCTGTAAATATGAAATATTCTCAGAGACTCTTCTCATCCTGCTTACAATCTTTTTGAACTGTTGCCTTCTGGCAGAAGATACAGAACAATTAACACTCGGACTACACGCTTTCTGAATAGTTTTTACCCTAGAGCTATAATTGCACTTAATAATGAATTGAAGGGTCACCATCAGTGAGCTGTTGGATAGTATTACTTGGTCTGTTGTATGGATGTTTGAGTGGTTCAGGGTGGGGAATTCGTGGTGGGTGGGGATTGCTATGTGTGTTGGGACTGGTCTTGAAGCGTTATGTGAATTTTGTTGTATGGGTGTACTGTGTATATACGTACAATGACAATAAATTATTATTATATTATTATAAAACCAAACAGAACCACCGTTTTGTAATTCTGGTGTTGACCAAGTTACTCTGTGCTATTTTGATTGATTTATTTATTACATTACAGTGACTCTGGGTGGCTTACAATGGGGTAAAAAGCTCTATCTTGGTACTGAGTGATTCTTCCAACAGTTTTAAAACAATATAGTTGTATTGTGTTAAATCCTGTGGATTTCATTAAGAGAATCCAATTTAAGTTTTGGTGTTTCCCACCAAAATCAACAGCTTACAGTAAAGCTGGGTTGCACCCAAGATCTTACGGTCAGTGGAGGGTTCTCAAAATTTTTACTACCACTCTGTGGGCGTGGCTTATTTTGTGGGTGTGGCTTGATGGTCATGTGATCGGGAGTGGCTTGCCGGCCATGTGACCAGGTGGGAGTGGCTTGCCGGCCATGTGACTGTGTGGGAGTGGCTTGCCGGCCATGTGACCGGGTGGGAGTGGCTTGCCAGTCATGTGACTGGGTGGGTGTGGCCACTTAATGTCACTCACTTCAAGGGGTGCCTCACCTGGCCCCTCCCCTCCCAGCCATTCCTTGTCACACCCAGCCTCAAGGTATCTATAGATCTGTAAAAATGTTGTTCACCTTTTTTCAACTTCATTATCTACATACTATAGATGTACTTTCATGGACCACTGAAAGGAGGAAATGGCTCACATGCTTTGCCCAAGAGTGTGATAGACCAGGGGTCTCCAACCTTTTGGACCCCAGGGACCACCAAATTCATAATTTTAAATCCCGTGAACCACTGGTGGGGGGGAGCTCAGCCGCCTTTCAGGCCTACCTTTCTGCTTCTGTGAGGCCTCTGGGTGGGAGGCCCGAGAAAGTGCCTGGTCCAGGCACACAGCCTGGAAACCTCTTTTGTGTTCCTTCCCTCAAGAAGCTTGGTCAATCTGAGTGAGGGAAAATGAAGATGGGCAGACTGAGGGTGGCTTGCTGATGTTGGTGGGAAAGTCAGTCCCATATTCCAGAGCTGTAGTTGTAGTCCCTCCCCTCCCCCCTTTCCTTTCCTTTCTTTTCCAGTTCCATTCCTTTCCTTTCCTCCTTTCCTTCCATTTCCTCCTCTCTCCTCCCTTCCCCCTTTCCTTCTTTCCTTTCCTTCCCTCCTTCCCTCCCCTCCCCCTTTCCTTTCCTCCTTTCCTTTCCTTTCCTCCTTTCCTTTCCTTTCTTTTCCCCGGGGCCACCGAGGGTTTCCAGCCCTGCCTGGCTGCCTTTGAGTGGCCCTCCCAGCCGAACCCCTCATTCTGAGCAAGAACCCTTTTTATACAGGTAGTCCTCAACTTACGACCACAACTGTGCCCAACATTTCTGCTGTTAAGTGAGACATTGGTTAAGCGAGGTTTGCTCCATGTTACGACTTTTCTTGCTGCAGTTGTTAAGTGAATCCCTGCAGTTGATAAGTGAGTAACCCCGTTGTTAAGAAAATCCAGCTTCCCCATTGACTTTGCTTGCCAGAAGGTTGCAGAAGGGGATCACGTGTCTCCCCGGGACACGGCGACCGTCATAAATATGAGCCAGTTGCCAAGCGTCTGAATTTTGATCACATGACCGTGGGGAATGCTACAACAGTCATAAGTGTGAAAAACAGTCATAAGTTACCTTTATTTTCTGTGCCGCTCTAACTTTGAACAATCACTAAATTGTAAGTTAAGGACTACCTGTAATTGTTGTCAGGTGAAGAGGAAGCCTCTTTTTGGTGCAGCCTGCTACAAGTTGAGCTGCACCACCTGGGAAGCTCTTCTGCCAGTCTGCAGCCTGGTGAAGCCCTTGCAAGAGCTGACTTGGGCACCAGCAACCAACGGCTTTGCCTGCCCCAGTCATGCCAGGGCAATGGAGCTGCTGGAGGGGAGGATCCTTCCCTCCCCTGGTTCTGGGGAAGAGGGGCAGGGAAGAACAGGTGCCCTTTCCTAACTGGGTGCCCACTAAGTCCCATCATCCCCAGCAGGGCACATTCCTTCCTTCCTTCCTTCCTTCCTTCCTTCCTTCCTTCCTTCCTTCCTTCCTTCCTTCCTTCCTTCCTTCCTTCCTTTTCCTTCCTTCCTTCCTTCCTTCCTTCCTTCCTTCCTTCCTCCCTTCCTTCCTTCCTTCCTTCTGTCTGTCTTCTTTCTTCTTCCTTCCTTCCTTCCATCCTTCTTTCTTTCTTTCATCTTTCTTTCTCTTCCTTCCTTCCTTCCTTCCTTCCTTCCTTCCTTCCTTCCTTCCTTCCTTCCTTCCTTCCTTCCTTCCTTCCTCCCTCCCTCCCTCCCTCCCTCCCTTTCTCCCTGCAAACCAATTCCCACCGTGGCTCCTTTCTCCCTTGCCCAGCCCTCTTCCAAGACACCAAGTCCTGGAAGAGAAGCCTGGAAGAGCATCGCACTTCCAGGTCCCGGCCGGGGGTTGCTCCCAGGGGAACCGCGCCAAGCGAGGTAGGTGGGTGGATTGCTCCCCTCCCCTCCCCTCGGAGGAAGAAGGTGCCTCTTGCCACCACCTTCCTCACTTGCCAGGACCTCCCTCGTCGTTCGCCTCCCTCCCACACGGGCGGGCGGGCGGGCGGGGGCTGGAGTAGGCAGCAGCGGCGTTCCTGCATCTATGGTGAAATTAAAGCCAAACCAGATGCCGGGAGGGTTTCAAGACGCCTGCTTGTGCTTTCGCAGTGAGAGGGAGGATGAGGTGAGAGGCGGCTTCTGGAAGGCTGCAGCGTATGGCCGGTGCTCCGAGAACGAAAGAAGTTGGGGATACCCCGTTTCCCCGCCCACGGCTCCCTCTTCCTCAGTCAGGGCTGCTGCGCCAAGACCCGCTCGCCCTTTCCTTCCTTCCTTCCCTCCTTCCCGCCGGCCATCGTTCCATTCAGCTCCTTCGTGTGCGGGTGTATGCCGAAAGGATTTGCCTTGTCGTCGCCGTCTCCCGCGGGGCTCAAGTGAGGAAGGCGGCAGCGACAGGGATTTGCCTTGTTGTCCCTGTCGCTGCCGCCTTCCTCACTCGAACCCTGCGGGAGACGGCGACGACAAGGCAAATCCTTTCGGCATACACCCGCACACGAAGGAGCTGAATGGAACGATGGCCGGCGGGAAGGAGGGAAGGAAGGAAGGAAAGGGTGAGCGGGTCTGGGCGCAGCAGCCCTGACTGAGGAAGAGGGAGCCGTGGGCGGGGAAACGGGGTATCCCCAACTTCTTTCGTTCTCGGAGCACCGGCCATACGCTGCAGCCTTCCAGAAGCCGCCTCTCACCTCATCCTCCCTCTCACTGCGAAAGCACAAGCAGGCGTCTTGAAACCCTCCCGGCATCTGGTTTGGCTTTAATTTCACCATAGATGCAGGAACGCCGCTGCTGCCTACTCCAGCCCCCGCCCGCCCGCCCGTGCGGGAGGGAAGCGAACGACGAGGGAGGTCCTGGCAAGTGAGGAAGGTGGCGGCAAGAGGCAGAGCTGAAAGGGACAGCTATCTTGCCGACGCCTCCCTCACTTGCTGGACTGGCTCGTCTGCTCTGGGCTCCCTCCGGCAGCGTTTTGAAACGCGCTCCTGCCTGCGTGGAGGCAGGGATCGATGCTCGCCCCCTCTTCCTCGTGGGCAGAAGCGCGTTTTAAAGTGCCGTAGGCAGAGCCCAGAGGAGCCGAGCTAAGTAGGTGCAAGGATGCAGAGGGAAACAGGTACTTCTCTCTGCACAGAGCTTTCCGGATGAGACTTGGAGGAAAGCGTAGCTCATGGCTTCTACATTTCGCGGTGCAAAATATCCCAGCAAAAACAATGAAAGTGAAAAAACAGCCAGTGGAGAGCACACAGAGCTGCTCCAGTCCACGTGTTCTCCAAGTCAGCGGCTGTTTCTCCCCTTCGTTGTTCTTTATGGAAAATCATTTGGCGCAGCACAGAGAAATGTAGCAGCCATGAGCTGCGCTTTCTTCTAAGTCAAATCTGAAAAGATCTGGCAGGGCAGGGGTGCCTCCATCCGCGGGCTCATGGCAGTGGGCTCAGCTGCAGCCCAGATGAGCCGAGGAACTGCGTGGATCCGCAATGCCGGCAGTTTTGGGGGCTCCTTCCCTCAGTTATTTGTTTTCTTACCTCTAGGTGGCTGCCTCCCGAAAACACTTTGCTTCCCTTCTCCAAACGACCCAGGCGGAGGACGGAGGCTTCTGCTCCTGGCCCAGAAGAAGTTTTTGCACAGTGCAAAACCCTCCGAAAAAATTCAAAAAAAAACAAACCGCCCAAATCAAAATGGAAACGCATGCGTAGTGCCGGAAACCCGGCTTCTGCGCATGCTCAGAAGCAGAAGAAAATAAAGAAATTCCCCCAAAAATTCAAAAAAATTCAAAAAAATTCAGGAAAAAAATGGCGGCGCCTAGGGACCGGGACCGACCGCATGACGTCACCAGCGGGTCGCTACCGGTGCGCCGCACCGGACCGCACCGGTAGGAACCCACTACTGCTTACGGTACAATGAACATTAAGGTGACCCTCCCAGAATCTGCTTTCTAAATATTGTACTTTTATATCTTCATTGCTAGTTTACACATGGTATGTTGGATTAACTGGGAGAGGGTGAAATTAAGAATACAAAAGCATACAACAAGCGTTCTCATCTAAGTTTGGTTCCTATAATTTTGGAAGAGAAATTTACCTACTACTCCTAAAGGAGAGAAGAAGGAGACAAATTAAAAAGGCAGCCATTTCTTCCATCACCATCCCCAGTGTATCTTCCCTTGCTTAGATCCCATGAAGGAAACCCATGTAAGGAATCACATTTGCAAAAATTACCTATAGACCTGGAATTCGTTTACTGTCCTCCATCCAAATACAAACCAGTCCCAGCTCTATTTCACTTTCAGATAAGGTCAGTGGATGTTGCCACTCGCTGAATAAATGTTCTCTCTTTTTTCTTTGGTAGTATATCAGTTGCTGTCCTAGGTGTATTCCTATTTCCATTGTAAGAATGATGCCATTGCTTCTATGTTGTCAGAAAGAAGACAGACCCATATGGCACAGGATTGCTATTCTCTGAAAGTGGTGGTGATTACTCTTCATCATACCAATTCGTTTGGGAAGAAGTTGACAGGTTCTTAGGTTATCTTGATATCCACCCCCCCAAAAAAAACCCTGTCTTCCTTAATCTGTCTTGCAATGCTTACTTTGAGAGACAACCCCCTGTCCTGTACAGATGTTTCATATTTGTGCCTTAGAGACTTCTGGAAAAGTCTTTGCAATCATAGTTATCAAAAGATGACTGTGAATTTTTACGGCCCTTAAGTGAGAACTGATGGGGATATACTCAATCTGCTACAAAAACCAAGAACTGAAGATGGATCACCAGGCACGTGCAGAAAATCCTGCAGAGAGTCCCTGGAAGACTCTGAACAAACTTACTGAGATTAAAGTCTTTGCAATCATAGCTCTGGAAAAGCAGGAAGTATTTTGGTTGAAAAATTGAAGAGTGAAAACTGAGGCTGAAAAAAACCTTCTCTCTCTGTAAAACTAGAGGGAAAGGAAGACTTTTGGAGAACTGTTGGTGAGAAGAAGTTAAAGGAGTCCAATTGAAAGCCAGAGGATGTAGACTTCTTTATTTATTATATTTAGCATAAATGCAAGGACCAGCCAAATATTTTCCTGTTTCCCCAAAATTGTGAGGTAATTCAAATATGAAAATAGAGAGATGTTTTATTGGGTTCCACAAGGGATTTAGAGCTAAAATTAGTTGATTTTAATGATTGTTTCAAGTTTTTGAGAGACTGTCTTTTGAGTACAATTGTCTTCCACATACGCTTGACAATGTGTACAACTGAAACATGTATTAACTAAGAAATAAGGCCCGGATGATTTAGCAACTTGCAATTCTATCTTCTTTAAGAAATGTTTGAGGAGAAACCAATAAGTCAGCTTTGTTCTGGTCCAAGTGCAGGATTGCTTTTCTCAGACAAATCAAACTCCACGCTAATGGGAAATCATGTAGATTACGTTTTGTTAGATTGCGCGGGAATGAAGAAGCAAGACGTAGGAGCAGTTCAGCACCTTTATTTATCAGTAGCTGAAAGTAATACAGAATGCCGGCAGGCTACAGGGTAGCCACTTTTAAAGGCTTTCCTGTAGCCGGCTGGCCACTGACAGCAGTTTATTTCTCCCGCTGCTAGACTAGCCAATCAGCGGCAGCTATGCAAATCCGTGCCACGTACAGTTGTACGTAACACGTTTATTGTCTGGTATCCTTATCATAGACTCACATTTCAAGATGAGGTTCTTCAGGATATTCATAATCTGTCCCATTACACGTAGGTGAAAAGAGATTCATTTCCCCCCATCTTCCGGCTGCTGCATGGTCCTTTGTTAAGACTTAAAATGACCGCTGGTATGCATGGCACAATTACCCAGCAGCAGAGGTATAGCTCGATGGCCAATAAGAACACACAGATGTGGTGTTATGGCACAATTACGCAGCAGCAGAGGTATAGCTTGATGGCCAATAACACACAGATGTGGTCACATGTCATAGACTACATTACCCAGAGTGCAATCTCCAACTACATTCCCCATAATGCAATCCCTTAAAGAGACCGCTCTTAATCCAAGCTAAATATCCCTCTAGTCTATCAGCACATTCCCTGCCTGGAATTATAAAATTCCACTATTAATTAACAAATTAACTAAAGTAAACAAAGGGTATAGTATAAAACAATGCAAGCTTAACTATCTAATTGGCTGTAGAAGCAAACAATGCAAACAATGAGGTAGATACAAGGCATGCAAAGCTGGAGGTTCAATCTTCGATTTCTGTCTTCTTTCTCAGCAGTACCAGGTCGGTGACTGGTCTGGTGTAGAGCTTCTTGGCGAAAGTCTTTGAGCCATGGCATGAGTCTTGTGGCTTTGCGACCTGAACTTCAACTTGGTGAACTAGTCCATCAGAGCTGGGTAGAACTTGGTTTGCAAGTCCCATGGGCCAAGAGTTTTGAGGTGCGTCCTTGTCCCTCAACAGGACAAGGTCTCCTTCTTCGAGATTTGGCTCTGTGGTCTCCCATTTGTGGTGAACCTGAAGGGTAGACAAGTATTCTTGCTTCCAACGCTTCCAAAAGGTGTTGGCCAGCAGTTGAACTTGTCTCCACTGTTGCTTATACCTGTCCTTGGGAACGAAGTTCCCTTCTGGTGCTGGCCATTCACCTGTTTCTGTGTTAACAAGGTGGCTGGTGCGAGGATAGTTGGATTCTCAGGATCCAAAGAAAGTGGACCCAAAGGTCGAGCGTTGATGATAGCTGACACTTCTGCCATGAGGGTGGTGAGGATCTCATGCATCAGCGTTGGTGCCTTTATCAACATGGAGTCAAAGATTTTGTGGGCTATGCCGATCATTCCTTCCCATGCTCCTCCCATATGGGATGCATGAGGAGGATTAAATTATTTTTTTATTTTTTTTATTTTTCTTCTGAGCATATGCAGAAGCCAAGTTTCCAGCACTGTGCATGCGGTCGCCATCTTGTTTTTGGCTTAAAAAAATTTTTTTTTAGATTTTTCGGCACTGCGCATGCGCGCGCCCATGCGGCACACCCACGCGGCACGCCCACGCAGCACACCCATGCGGCACACCCACGCGGCACGGGAGTAAGCGAACTGGCAGCAAGGTAAGTTAGAACCCACCCCTGAAGGTAACCCCTGTCATTAAGCAAAGTAGAACATTGTCCCATATGAGAGATACAAGAAGAGGTTAGGATGGTTAGGAAAATATTATGCATGTACCAAGCTATCTGCCTGCTGCCCTCAAATGGGGCAGAATATTCTGTAGAAATAAAATTCAGGCAACAGTGTCATAGCATAATTCAGTTTAAAAGAGGCACTTAGAAAAAAAGTAGTAAGAGAAAAACAAAGCTTTTTTTGTAAATTTTGCTCCAGTATATATTAATTTGCTGACATTTGAAATAAATAGCTTTTGATGATAAACAAGGATCAGCAAATAGTAGCATAAAGGTGATCCTCAACTTGTGACCACAATGGTGCCCAAAATTTCTGTTGCTAAGCGAGGCATTTGTTAAGTGAATTTGGCCCCATTTTATGACTTCTGTTGTCATAGTTGTTAAGTGAATCACTGCAGTTGTTAAGTTAGTAACACGGTTGTTAAGTGAAACCCATTGATTTTGCTTGTCAGAAGGGTGCAAAAGGTAGCCACATGACCCCGGGATACTGCAACCGTCATAAATATGAGTCAGTTGCCAAATGTCCAAATCTTGATTACATGACCATGGCGATGCTGCAGTGACTGTGTGAAAAACGGTCATAAGTCACTTTTTTAGTGCCATTGTAGGTCACTAAATGAACTGTTTTAAGTTGAGGACTGTCTGTATTGCATTTATATCTCATAATATCTATGAAGACTTCTTGGCTACCAGACAACTTGTTACCAAGAAAATGACATGGATGTATTAAGCTCAATTTAAGGCTAGTCTGCCGTATTTTAATTTTGTAATCCTAGCCAAAGATCATGTCCTTCTTCAAAGCTATGAATGCATCTCTGCTTTTTCCCTTGTGAACGTTATGACAGTTTAAAGAGGGAAATACTTTTTTTAGAGACATTTTTCTGCTCTGTGAAGTTACTGAGACAACCAAGCCTTCACAGGCAGGTGTTTAATGCCCTCTAACGTACATTTATGGTATTTCCAGAAAGGAAATCTCCCAAGGACGGAAAGGGTTTGCGTTGGTATTTAGTCTGGGTGCTTGGGGAAGCCCTGTAGGAAACCCAGTCCCTGCCCCAGAACCTATTTTCTGTGCCAGATAGCAGTAAAACAAATGAAGCGCGCAACACCATAGAGTGCGTTAGCACACGAGAGTTTAAGTTACTGGAATAGGAGTTTAATTACAGATTCTACATCAAAGGATTTCTACTGTCTTGAGTGGGGAAAAACTTTTGGAGAAGGCATAACTCAGATGTTGGCTGCAGTTGGTTGAAAGATCATCAGAGCAGTTATACTTTTTATTTATTTATTTTTTAAAAATGCTTTACTCAAAAAGGGACATCTGTCTGTCTGTCTGTCTATCTCTCTATCTCTCTATTTCTGTCTCTATCTATTTCTCTCTCTCTCTCTCATCTATCTATGCATCTATCCATCCATCCATCCATCCATCCATCCATCCATCCATCCATCCATCTATCCATCCACCCACCCACCCACCCACCCACCCATCATGTATGTATGTATGTATGTATGTATGTATGTATGTATGTATGTATGTATCCATCCATCCATCCATCCATCCATCCATCCATCCATCCATCCATCCATCCATCCATGTATCCATGTATCTATGTATCTATGTATCTATCCATCCATCATCTATCTATCTCTATCTATCTATCTATCTATCTATCTATCTATCTATCTATCTATCTATCTATCTATCTATCTATCTATCTATCTATCTATCTATCTATCTATCTATCTATCTATCTATCTATCTATCTATCGCTATCATCCATCCATCCATCCTTCTCGCTATCATTAAAACTGTGAAAGAAAATAAAAACAAGAAAGAAAAAAGAAAGAAATCAAAGAAAAAGCAAAAAGTGCAAGAAAAAAATAAAGAAAAATAGAAAAGAAATATATATATAAAGAAGTGGCTTCTGATATTTTTCACATAGTTACAGTATAAGTACAAATATATATTGACCCCCCCTCTCTAAAGTTATATCATATTGCTCTTCTTTCTATAACGTATCCTGCCTAATCATCAAAACCATGTTATAATTTCATTTTAAAAATATTTTTATGCCAAAAGTCCATAAGAGGCTTCCAGCCACCAATAGATAATGTATTTTCTGTAACCAAAGAAATCAATTTGTCCATTTTAGCAAAATCTGTTAACTTCACCAACCATCCTCCATAGTGGTACTGTTGAATCTTTCTATCTCTGGTGTGCATACAGTAATCTGGCTAAAAAGTTGCATCTGACATATTAATGTAGCAGTGCAAATGTTCCTGGTTAGAACTTCAGTCCATTTCATCTCCCCTTCCCATCTATTAGGTATTAGAAAAGGCTGTTGCAATCATTATTCTGCCTAATGTCAGGTGAGCTGTCCTACAACTACCATATCACTAGATATTATTAGCCATATACCAAAATTACTAAATTTTGTTGCCATTAGTATTTGGCCCTTTGCAATCAAAAGATGATTGTCCTAGATATTCATGTGCATTCAATGAAACAGATGGAAGCCAAGTGGACATTGGTGTCAGCTCAAGGGCATATGACAGCCCTAGCCATGTTGACTGATGGTGCTACCTCCTGGTGACATGAAGATTTGCATTGTTACAATAATTTGGAAGGAGGGGCTTCCCAGTGGTTCGCTAGCTCCAGCCTCACGGGTTTGGTTAGGTGGGTGGCGTAGGCTCCCCCAACTAGGGACCCATTGACTTGTTTGAACCGGATCGGGTGGGCCAGCCTCTTAGCTCTGATCCCCAATTTCAGGACCGTGGCTAGGTTGATTAGACATCTAGTGCAGCCCAAGTCTACTAGGGCCTGAAAATCCCCCTGTGTCCCTGTTTTTGGGTCGTCAGGTGTATTGGGAAGATGAAAGGGTGAATTGGTTCACTCACCATTGGATCATTTTCGCCATCTTCCTTGCTGTCGTAGGGTTCCGGCGACTGGTCATCATTACCTGGGGGCCCTCCCCCTTCAACTGGGTGGGGAGGCACCGTTGTAGCCTGGAGGGCCTTCCGGGACGTATTGGTGGCACGCTTGGGACCTCATCCTGGTCTTGTCCTGGGTGGAGGCTCTGGACTTGGCTTTGGGGCCGGGGTTACGCATGCTGATGCCAGGTGGCCCATCCCCCCCACATCTGTAGCATTTCAGCAGATGTCGTGGGAGAGCTGGCCTTGGGGCCAGCTGTGATGTGGTTCTCTGTCGGGTGGGTGGCTGGTCTGGTTTTGCTGCTATCTCTTCTTTTGCAGTAACTTCTAGCAGACTTTCTTCGGATAGCCCTCCCTCTGCCATGCTTGCCTGATTTTCTCTCCAAGCCCCCCCAGATATTGGGGAATGGTTTGGGAGTGAGGGACTCAGGTAGCCCTGAAATTTTGTTGATTTAGTAGTTCTAGCTGTCTGTGAAGTTTCCGAAGGACACCCTATGTAATTCAGGAGCCATGAGCCAAAGTCCAAAAGAAATACAAAGATTTATTAAAAGCGACATCTCGGCAATACTCCGATGCAGCCAGAACTGAATTCACCCCGGCTGCACGTTGTCTTGACCCTGTTTTCCCCATTCTCATTGGCCATGTCATAAATCACATTGTCCAATTAATCACGTTGGCAGGTTGTGACCACCCACATCCCTCCTTCTGACTCCGGTAGCCTAGGACACTATCAGTAAAAGAAACATTTGTGGATGCATTTTCAGATAAGGAAACAGCCTTCCTCCAGCTTTCCCCCCCTTTTCATGGCAACTTGAAATCTTTGCAAGTTGACACTATTCTCTTGACTCTGCTGAACAGCTCATTATGGATGTGTATCCAGCTCATGTGTTTCCTGCCCACCTCAACCTCAATTCCAAGTTCCTTCTATTCAACTACTGGCAGTTGTGAAAGTACATAATAATTCTTGGTCTACTGCACGTACAACTTTGTTGTTGTTATTTAACACTGTAGTGGTCTTGGAACTGGAGAAGAAGGAAAATGGCTAGCAAGTAAAATTTGGAGCTAGGCCTCCTTGAATTGCTGAAGAGATACAGTTCCAGAATGATTCAGGGTCACTGAAGAGAAGATGATGTGGATTCTGTCCACCCAACAGAGATTTTCAGAGGGAGAAGGGACCAGAAAGATTATTGTTCTGCTTCTGCTAATGTGACAAAATGTCTATAGCTAGATATGCAATTATGACTAAATTCCTCTAAGAATTATTCATGGAAACATGAATAAGCAAGCTAATAACAGACTTGAAACAATAATAGACTTGAGAAAATATCTGGAACAAACTTTTCTTCATATGAATAATAAGGATAAAAAGAAACAGCCTGGATCTGATCCAGAAAATGGTGCCCAAAGAGTTGGACTTCTGAAAGAAAAAAAATATCTTATGTACATGATAAATCTCTAATGAGTATGGAGAGGTTAACATGGCAGAAACCATGACAGAAAGATGATTACATCACTACTGATGTAGACCATGAAGTCTTCATTGATTGGCATTCTAGCTTTAGTCATTATTCATTGTCTCATTGTGCTTAAGTTATTGTCCAGCTTTGTTTGAACACATCCCATGAACAGAAGCACACGACTTCTCCATATAGTTGATTACACTAATAAACCGCCCTTATTGTTAGTGTGTTTTTCGTAGCATTGCATCAGACTCTGCTTTCCTGTAAAGTAAGATAATTTTCAAGGTCTTGTATTTTGTACACCAGATCTTCTTTGTTGTGATACCTATTCAAATATTTATGAAATGCTATCATACTCCATACTTTCCTGAAGGCTAAATATTTTATCAAGACTACTCATTTCCAGTCCTGTGATCATCTTTATGTTCTACACTTGTCCTGCTTGCTCTGAATTTTTACTATGATGCCAGAACTGAGCATATGGTTGACTCATTTGTAGCTTGTGATCAATTACAAATCATTTTCACACATATTATTACCAGTCCCAGTATCCCCCATCCAATTTCTTTTCTTGTTCATGTGAAGAATTTTACATTTGTCTTTATTACATTTCATTTTATTTTATTCATCAGAAAGAATGGTGCTGAAAATAACTGGTTTTATTTAATTTCATCTTGTTGCAACTTCTAGTATTAGAAGTATTAGAAGTTCTCTATCCTTTTATCTTCTCATCTAAAACTTTAAAGAAAATATTGATGTGTATTAGGCCCAGAACCAACCCCTGTGACAATGATAGTTTTTTTCTGATTTGATGAGCAATTATTGATGAATATCTTTGACACTGTTTTCAAGCTAGCTGTAATAGACATATATCACTCTTACAAATGAGAAGTGTTTTGTCAAACACTTTACTCAAGTCAAGATATATTATATCCACATGACTCCCACTATCTATTAAGTGTTTACTCAATAAAAGTACCCCAAACAAGACTAATGTAA
Source organism: Diadophis punctatus similis (assembly GCA_023053685.1). Classification (NCBI taxonomy): domain Eukaryota; kingdom Metazoa; phylum Chordata; class Lepidosauria; order Squamata; family Dipsadidae; genus Diadophis; species Diadophis punctatus. The sequence goes on along the minus strand of JALIGW010000090.1, from coordinate 668,436 downwards.
CAAGAAGTGGTTTTGGTCAATTGTGCGGATTTCTACTCAATACAACACTTAACTGGCCTGACATTTTGGGTCTTCCTTTTCCACTTTTTGCAAATAAGGATATTTGCTCTTCTCAAATCACCTGGTACTTCACTCATTGTCTAGAGTTTTTCAAAGATAGGAATTTGGTCAGACCATCAGCAACGTTATTCAGCATCCTGGTACTTAAGTGAAATAAACATCTATGAAGCAGTTCTTTAAGAAGTTCTAAAACCTCCTTTAATAGAACTAATTGAAGTCAAGATGGTAGTGCCATTTATTTTTACTTATCAATTCATCTAAGTTTTAAATACATACTTTGCTAATCTCACATTGACACAATATCATTTTGATATATTTTTTTAAAAATATAGTTTTTATTAAACCTTTTAAACAAAAAAAGTAAAAGCTAACACAAACTAATAGACAGTAAGCAAAGAAAAAGAGTCCATAAGAAAGTGGCTTCTGATATTTTTCACAGCGGTTATACATCAAATATATTTTGGCCTCTGTCTCATAAGTTACATCACGTTATCCTCTGTTTTATCTATCCTGTCTAATCATCAAAATCATTTCACAAGTTCATTTTTTTTTCATTTTCCTTATACATAAAGTTCCTAAGAAGCTTCCAATCAGCAATAAATGTAGATAATGTCTTTTCTCTAATCAAATAATGTATCCATTTCAGCAACAATCTGAATATTTTGGTGTTTTTTAACCCATATTTTGAGGTTTTACAGTATATATATATGAAAATATGTAGTGGCAATTAACAATTCCCTTGGAACGTCAGGAGCAAACATTTATTGACACAGATACAAAGTTCTCAAAGGAGGTACAGGTAATCCTCATTTAACAATCATCTTGTTTAGTGACCATTCACAGTTATCATAGTAACAAAAAAAGCTAGAGAGGATGAAAATATTTAATATAATTAGCGACAAATCTAGTAATGATTGCAATAAATAAAATTAAACTGAAATATTTTTTTTAAAAATTGTTACTTATAATAATATATGCACCGAACAACAAACAAAAAGAATACTTTAAAGAACTGCACGAACAGATAGTTAAATTAGAAAAAGGAAACATATGTATTGTGGGAGATTTTAACGCTGTACCAGACAATAAATTGGACTATAAATCAGTAAATAAAAAATGCCATGAAAGAAAGATATTACCACGTGAATTTTTTGACTTGGCCAGGGAACTTAACCTTAGAGATGTATGGAGGGAAAACCACCCACAAGAAAATCAATATACATATTATTCAACCCCACAAAATTCTTGGTCGAGGATAGATATGGTCTGGGCAGATATAGAAATATTGAATAAAACACAAGAAATTGAAATAAAACCAAATATATGGGCGGACCATAATCCTATAGTCTTTACAATAAAAGGGAGGAAAAGGACAAACACCAGATGGTTCATGAATCAGACGATACTAAGAGAAAAAGAATATATTAAATATATGGAAAAAGAACTAGCCTTCTTCATGAAGGAAAACTGGAATATTGACACTACGACGCAAAATATATGGGACACCGCAAAAGCATATATAAGAGGATTAACTACAACATATACCATAAGGAGAAATAAAAATAAAAATAAGCAAATCAATGATCTACAAAGGACAATGGGAGAACTAGAGTATAGACAACAAACCGAACCATTAAATGAGAAAATTAGAGAAGAAAAAGCCCTAGTTAAGCATAAAATCAACCTACTGACACAAGAAGAGGTGGCACAGAAAATTAGAATAGCAAAGCAAAACTATTTTGAAAATGCCAATAAGCCAGGTAGATGTTTGGCCTATAAATTACGAAAAGAAAGAGAAGAAAGACATATACAACAACTAGAGGATGAAAATGGTGAATTGAAAACAACAATAGAGGACAAAAAAGACATAATAATTAAATATTTTAAAGAATTATATAAAAAAGAGGAAGTAAGGGAAGAAGATATACAAACCTACCTGCAACAAGCAAAAGATACACCAATAATAGAAACAGATAGAAATACATTAGATGAAGAAATAACACTCCTAGAATTAGAAAAAGCTATAAAGAAACAAAAAAACAACAAAACACCAGGTCCAGATGGTATACCAGCGGAGTGTTACAAACAATTACAAAATTCCATTAAACAATTATTATTAGCAACATACAATGAAGTCTTAGATAAAGGAGAAATCCCAAAATCATGGGCAGAATCAACTATATCACTAATCCCAAAAGATAAAATAGAGAAACAAAAGATACAGAATTACAGGCCAATTTCGCTCCTGAATGTGGATTATAAGATTTTCATGACTATAATAGCAGACAGACTAAAAAACATAATTAATAAAAACATACATCCTGACCAAAATGGTTTCCTCCCAAATAGAAACATTAGAAATAATACGAGAACGATTATAAATATATTAGAATACTACGCGGTAAATCCAGGAAAACCTGTAGCGCTCATGTTCCTCGACGCCCAAAAAGCATTCGATAACTTAAATTGGGATTTTCTTATTAAAAAACTAGAGACCACAAATTTCGGCCCCAAATTTATTAGGATGATTAGAGCTATATATTCAAAACAAATAGCTAAAATAATTATAAATCAAGATACAACGGATAAATTTGACATTCAAAAAGGAGTAAGACAAGGATGCCCACTGTCCCCCTTGCTATTTATATTCACACTAGAAACGTTATTACAACAAATTAGACTAAACCCAAGCATTGAAGGACTCAAAATTAGAGGACAAGAATATAAACTTCAAGCTTTCGCAGACGATATGGTCTTTAATATGGAAAGCCCTATAGAGGTCGGACCAAAACTAGTAGCAGAAATAAATAAATTTGGAAAAGTAGCAGGCCTAAAAATTAATAAAAATAAAACCAAAATAATAACAAAAAATCTGCCAAATAAACAAATTCAAGAGTTAGAAGAGAATCTGGGTATCCAAGTTGTCAAAAAAATTAAATACTTAGGTATAATACTAACGGCCAAATGTACAACAATTAAAAGTGATAATTATATAGAACTGAATAAACAAATAGAAAAAGACTTGGAAAGATGGACTAAACTACCTATTTCATTAATAGGGAGGATCTCAACGATCAAAATGTCTGTATTACCAAAACTATTATACTTGTTTCAAACGATACCAATTAAATTAGACAGAAAATATTTTAACAACTTAAATAAAATGATATCGAAATTTATTTGGGCAGGGAAAAAGGCAAGAATTAAACTAAAACAACTACAACAAAATAAAGAGCGAGGGGGCTTTGGACTTCCCGAATGGGAAATCTACTACCAAGCAGCAACATTACAGTGGGTAACGGATTGGATTAAAATTAACAATAAAAGAATATTAACGCTCGAGGGACATGACCTACAGGTAGGATGGCACGGCTTTATATGGGACGGGAAACATAAAACTCATTCTTACTTCCAAAAACATAAAACTAGAGAGGCACTATACAATATATGGGAAAAAATAAAACATCAACAGTATAAAGACATTCCAATATGGTTCTCACCCATGGAGGCAATTACATACCCCACTACAACAGACATACACAAAATGGTTAAATACGAAGAACTATTAGATGAGCGAGGAAATTTAAAAGAAATTCAAACTCTTAGGGAACAAGGAATCAGAATAGACTGGTGGCCATACTATCAAATTAAAAATAGATTTCAGGAGGACAAGAAAAAATTTGGAATAGCCAAAAAGAAATCAGAACTAGACAAAATTTTACTGGGACCAGAAAAAAAGATGATAACTAAAATATATAAATTCTTAATAACTTGTAAAATGGAAAAAGAAAAGGTTAAAGGGAATTTGACTAGCTGGAATAAAAACTTTGGATACGAAATAAATTTGGAACACTGGGAAGAAACTTGGATTAAAAATTTAAAGATAACCAAATCAACCGCATATAAGGAGAATATCTACAAAATGTACCATAGATGGCACCTCCCTCCGGCGAGATTGGCTAGAATGTATGCAAACATGAACCCCAAATGCTGGAAGTGCCCGAATAAAAATGGTTCATACTTTCACATGTGGAGGACCTGTCCTAAAACTAAAAAATTTTGGCAAACAATACATACCTGGCTGCAAGAAATAACCAACCTAAAAATAATGTTTAAACCGGAAATTTTCTTATTAGGGATGGTGGAACAAAATATAGAAAGGAAACACTGGTATATCATAACACACATACTAACAGCGGCAAGAATAACACTGGCACAACACTGGAAACAAGGAGACGTACCGACAGAGAACATAACAATAAAAAAATCCTAGAATGCGCAGAATTGGACAAACTAACATTAGAACTGAAACAGAAAGAAAATTCAGAATTTTTTGAAACGTGGAATCTTTTTTATAATTGGTTTGAAAAGAGAAACGGAAAGATAAAATCATAGAAATGCTTAGACTACAATGTATAACCCATCAATCTACAAAATAACAAATAAGAATACTTATTACAATGTATATATATATTTATTAAGTTATAATTAAACTATAATTAAAGAAATAGCAAAATAGAAAGGTAATACATATAGATAGATACAATTGTATAGAAAATATATAAAAAAGAGAACAAATGTGAAGACGTTTACCGTATAAGTTTATATGTATATATATACATATAATGTCATTTTTAATGTATGTATGTCATTTTTAAGGTTTATACACGAAATAAAAATTATTTTTTTAAAAAAAAAAGAAATATTTTTTTTTAAAAAAGATAAAGAGGCAAAAAAATGATCAGGCTAACCTACAGCCTGAAGTTGCTGATTGACAGCTCCTGAGGAATGGATTTGTTGCAGGGGAAGAATGAAGGAAGAGGGACTAGGGGTTGCTATCATAACTAGGCATGCATCCAGGCAGCAAAAGGAGGTATATTTTTAAACTTTCTAATGTGAGCCTGATTGACTGTTCTCTGTCCCTCATTATTCAGTGAGAAGAATTCCAACCTGGTGGACAAATGCGCATACCTAACTCTGTAGTACATTGGAAAAGATTGTGATGTACAGTTAAGGGTCAGGTAAGACCGTTTGCTTTCTCTCCATTCGTGTTTCTTTGGATCATGTCAGCATTCTTTCGACCAGGGGTGTCCAATCTTGGCAATTTTAAGACTTGTGGACTTCAACCCATGCTGGGATATAAAGTCCACAAGTCTTTTTTTTTTTACCAAGTTAGACCTTAGAGAAGCATATTACCGAGTCTGCATCAGGGAGGGGGATGAATGGAAGACAGCATTCAACTGCCCCCTAGGGAGCTTCCAATTCAAGTAATGCCTTTTGGCCTGCAGGGGGCCCCAGAGGTTTTCATGCAATTAATAAATGAGTCTTTTTAAAAAAAAATAATCTTTATGAAGTTTTTTCGTTAAAAACGACAAATAATAAAGACAAACAAAAATACACAAAATACAAAAAGTACATAAACCCAAAACAAACACAACAATAGCTAATCACTTTTACAGCTTTTTCAAAGTATTTCTCGTTCTATTTCCGAGTTACAATATTTTTATTTTCCTTTTAACATTCATTGAGAGGGAGATAAAGTCCACAAGTCTTAAAGTTGCCAAGGTTAGATTACCCCCTGGTTCAGACCGAAAAGTGATGATGGGAGGACCTTTTCTATGCCAGGACCCTGATCCTGATGGAGTATCTTTCAGGGCCAGCCTTCCCAACTAGTTGAGAGGGAGGAGTTAGTAAACTACATCAGCATTACATCACATTGTTTTCCCCTTGCAGTAGAAAGCTGTTTCATGCTGTCTACTCATTCACAACCCATACTTGAAATAATAATTCCAGGAAATTAGGAAAAGCTAAAACGTGTGCTGAAAGCACAAAATAATGATACTTGAAACTCGGAGTTAAAATTGTAGACACAGTTCACTTTTGCCCCTCCAAAATGTATTTGGAGTACGAAGGAATATACATGACTCACTGTTGGAGGAGCGCACCGGGCTGATAATTTCTATTTTTAATTTTCTATATACTATTCACTAAGGCTGCATTACTATTACTATTAGTCTTCTCATCGTTCATATCACCCATCTCCTCCCACTTATGACTGTATGACTGTAACTTGTTATTTGTATCCTTACAATTTATATTAATATTGATTGTTTCTGGATTGCTTATTTGTATTCTATGACAATCATTAAGTGTTGTACCTCATGATTCTTGACAAATGTATCTTTTCTTTTATGTACACTGAGAGCATATGCACCAAAGACGAATTCCTTGTGTGTCCAATCACACTTGGCCAATAAAGAATTCTATTCTATTCTATTCTATTCTATTCTATTCTATTCTATTCTATTCTATTCTATTCTATTCTATTCTATTCTATTCTATTCTATTCTATTCTATTCTATTCTATTCTATTCTAACTAATTAACCTACTAAAGAAAGAACTCAAGGTGGTGAACATACCAACTATTCTTTCCTCTGCCTATTTCTCCTACTACAATCTTGTGAAGTGGGTTGAGCGGAGAGGGCGATTTATCCAAAGTCACCCATTTGGTTTTCATGCTTAAAGTGGGGCTAGAACTTACAGCCTTCTGGTTTCTAGCCTGCTATGTGAACCACTAAACCAAACTGGCTCTAATCTGAAAAAAATAATGCTCTAATTAACATTCAGTTAATACACTTTGGGGGGGTATTTTTTGCTACATCTGGCTTGATGAAGAATTCCAAAAGGTGGCATATGCTTTTGTACTAATTCAGTGGATGCTAATGAACTTCCCAATCAGCTGTACGGTATATTGGTATGTAGTTTGGATTCTTTATCCCAGATGGATGATGTCCTTCAGCACCAAGGACAGCTCCTGTTAATTATTGCCAAAAGTAGCCCACAATCCAAATAATAGCAAAAGCCTGCATGTAAAAAAAAAAGTGCGTTGGCACCAAAGTTCAGGAAGGAACACCAATGTTTTGAGCATGTTTTGTCTTTTGAAAATAAAGGTTGCCATTTACTGAACAAGGCTGAGTTCAAAAGCAAAGAATACTTAAAAGGGGGGTGGGTTATACAAAGCAACCTAACCAAGAAGAGGGGTTTGGACTCAGAGGCATCCACAAAGAGGAGTTAAAAAAACAGTCAGTCTGTCTGTGTGATTGCAGCTCTGAATCTTTTTTATATCTGCCACCTGCATCCTTGTTTGAATTCCAGTCTTAATGGTTTGTAGAGAATTGAGGTTCTCCAGTATTTTGAGGAGAGGCTCTCTAAAACACACAAAACTCCCATCAAAATGTAGCCTATTGTAACAAAATTATTAGAGAGCAGCAAGTTATTTTGATTCATGCATTCATGACAACACCGGGGCAATCGTTTACTACAAGTAGTCCTCAACTTACAACCATTCATTTTGCAATTATTTGAAGTTACAACAGCATTGAAAAAAATAGCTTATGACCAGTCCTTGCACTTACAATCATTGCTGCATCCCTGCGAATAGGTGATCAAAAATTGGGCGCTTGGCAACCAGCATGTATTTCATGGCAGTTGCAGCATCCCAGGGTTATGTGATCATTTGTGATTTTTCCCCCCAGATGGATTCTGACATGCAGAGTCAATGAGGGAAGGCAGATTCATGCAACGACACAGTAATTTGCTTGATGACCAAATACCCTGTTTCCCCGAAAATAAGACCCAACTGGAAAATAAGCTCTAGCATGATTTTTCAGGATGCTTGTAATATAAGCCCTACCCAAAAAATAAACACCAGTTAAGCTCGTCATCCAGACGGACACATTTAGTACAGTATTTTCCAGAGAATAAGACCTAACTGGAAAATAAGCCCTTTTTCAGCAAAAATTAATATAAGACCCGGTCTTATTTTCGGGGAAACACAGGTAGTTGTAAAACCGGGAGCGACTCACTTAATAACCGTACCTGGTACCAATTGCAGTCATAAATCAAGAACTATCTGTAATAGAGGGTGAACTTTCTGCTACCTGAAAAGGAATATAGAATAAAATAAATAGAGAATTTCTCCCCCTCTCACACATATCACACACACACACACACACACACACACACACACACACACACACACACACACACGAGAGAGAGAGAGAGAGAGAGAGAGAGAGAGAGAGAGAGAGAGAGAGAGAGAGAGAGAGGGAGGGAGGGAGGGAGGGAGGGAGGGAGGGAGGGAGGGAGGGAGGGAGGGAGGGAGGGAGAGAGAGAGATGGCAAATGTTTTGCCTTTGTAGCCTGGGAACAACCCCTCCCTATTCCCCTGATCAACATTCAAGTGATGAGAAATGCAAGCAATTTTGTACATTCTACAATCGAAGCTGCTTTAGGAATAGGATGTCTTATCATCATATTAATAAAGCCAACCAAATCCTAACAAATGCATTTCATATTGAAATACGTGTCTGCAAAAAATGAAATAAATCCCCCTGCTGATTCTCCCTGGATATTTATAAAGCATATAGAAGAGACTGCCTGAATGACTCTGTTTATGTAGTTTGTTTGTGTATGTAGGTGTGTATGTATGTGAAACTGTTCAGGGGAGAGCTTAACAACTTGTAAAAAGCAGCTGAGGAGAGACTGGGTTAGGTCGCCAGAGTGCTTTAGAGTGACGAAAGAAGGGTTTTAATTATGCCTCCCCTCAAAATTTCAAACTGAAATTGCAGCCACAGTTCGCTTTATTAGAATATCCAATCTTTTTCTTACAGTGCAAGGAACATCTTATTTTGCTGGTCTGCGAAATGAGGAGCGTAGAAACTTGCAGTTGTTTTATGCCACAGATCCTATTATTCCCCAGTTATTTAATAATTTCCTTTCCTAGCATGGGTCGGTGGCAATAATGTATGTGTGTGGAGAGTGTTAGCTTAGCTATCTGGGAGTCCATCTCAATTTGCACTTGAGGGAAACAAAACACAAGATGATGGGTCTAGTTTAATGAAAAGAAGGACCAGGGGAGGCATGATAGCAGTGTTCCAATATCTTAGGGATTGCCACAAAGAAGAGGGAGTCAAACTATTCTCCAAAGCACCTGAGGGTAGGACAAGAAGCAATGGGTGGAAACTAATCAAGGAGAGAAGCAACTTAGCACTAAGGAGAAATTTCCTGAGAGAACAATTAATCCGTGGAACAGATTGCCTCCAGAAGTTGTGAATGCTCCAACACTGGAAGTTTTTAAGAAGATATTGGATAACAATTTGTCTGAAGTGGTGTAGGGTTTCCTGCCTAAGTAGGGGGTTGGACTAGAAGACCTCCAAGGTCCCTTCCAACTCTTATTCTATTCTATTCTATTCTATTCTATTCTATTCTATTCTATTCTATTCTATTCTATTCTATTCTATTCTATTCTGAATGTGTTTCCAAGAATAAAGAGCTATAATGTTTGCAGGCAACCAGTGAATCAAGTCTCCTGCAGCTCATGAGCCACTTGGGTCTGTAGCCTTTTTTTGGAGTGGCCCCCTTTTTTGTGCAAATTAGATGTGGTAGAGAAAGAAGACAATTTTGGGAAAGGAAACTGTTGGGAATAATTTGACAGGCAACTTTTATACAACTAAGCAAAGGATAGGCAAATATTCAAGACCTGCAGCCCAGGCTGTCCTCCAAATGCTGCTATCACCTGGGTAATAATGTGAGTTAAGTTAGGATTTCCAGACATTCAAATTCAAATTATCCACTTGGAATCCCTAATGAGTAAAACACAAGTACCAAATTTAAAATACAGGAAAACCAAACATGAAACAATAGTGAGAAGAGGATATAGCTTCTACAAGCTGTTCCAGATCCCGCCCCTTTAATTTAGTTTTTAAGGAAGGATCTCCCTACTTCTTGAAGATTCTTGAAACCTTTCTAGAACTAGTAAAAAGAGCCGAGGTGGCGCAGCGGTTAGAGTGGGGTACTGCAGGCCACTTTAGCTGACTGTGATCCACAGGTCAGCGGTTCAAATCTCACCGGCTCAAGGTTGACTCAGCCTTCCATCCTTCCGAGGTAGGTAAAATGAGGACCCAGATTGTTGGGGGCAATATAAATATACATTGCTTACTGGTGTAAACCGCTTAGAGAGTGCTTGCACTGTGAGGCGGTATATAAATGTCACTAATAAATAAATAAATAAACTTGATGCTCCCTTTTTGTTTCCCTTATTCAAGAATTTGCCCTGGAATTTCAGGGTGGGAGAGTTCTCAGTGCCACAAGACGGGAGATTGGCAGATTCTGCTGGTTGTCTATCCTTAAATTAACCAACCCAATAAGCTTTGACTAGGCACCCTGGAGAAAGCTGCTGTGATTAAGAACTTATGATACTGTATGGGTAGGAAACCAGCTGATCTATTCTCAGATCAAGTATAAATTGATTAAGTAGCCTTTGGTAATTTACAGGCTTGGATATGGAATATTATTACAGGTAGTTCTTGCTTAGCAAATATAATTGGGAGCAGCCAATCTATCGCCAAGCATTGTGTTCACTAAGCAAATAATCATGTGACTACAACTTATGATTTTACTTCCATATTCTCGGTTTGTTGGGAATCACGCAAATGATGATCATGTAACTGGGGGACATTGCGATAGTTGTCAATGCGTGCTGGTTGAGAAGTGCCCAAATGGCAATCATGTGACCGCAGAATGCTGCAATAGTCATCAATGTATCGATGGTCACAAAGGTATTTTTTGCACTATCGTAACTTTGAACTGTCACTAAATAAGACAGTTGGTAAGCAAAGTCCTCCTGTATTGAGATCCTGTATATGGGGAACTTTGAGAATAAATAAAAAAATCCGAGTGCAAAATAGTGTGGATTGAAGTGATGTAGTTAAATTGGAAAACTTAATGGCCATGTTGAACCAAGCAGCGCTTATCGTTTGCAGCATGTATTTTTTGGGATGTGAAAATCACCCACACGGTCAAGTGAAGTCAGCTCCTTGATATGCATCTTTTGAAATTAACCCCTCTTCCCCCCTCCCACACACATCAAATATAAACAATCCTTTAATGCTAGGGTAGACAACCTATCTTGATGACCTAGCTCAGTGGTTCCCAAAATGGGCAGTACCGCCCCCTGGGGGGGCAGTGGAAACCCTTAGGGGGGGTGAGAGGGGCCAGGGGGGTGGTAGGTGGTTCGCCATGCTTTTGCACTTGAAGCTCCCTCGCGTTCCTCGCTCTTGTGTGCAGGGCAGCCCATTCTGAAAGAAAACGCAAGATGTTTTCTTTCAGAATGGGCTGCCCTGCACCCAAGTGCATGGAATGCGACGGAGTTACAAGTGCTAGGTATGATGCCCATCTCGCGGCCCGCCCAGCCCCCGCCCATGCTCCACTCCCCCCACCCCGCATGACTGGTCACCCCAAACTGCGTCCCACCGCGCGACGGGCATCCTACCTAGCACTTGAAGCTCTCTCGCGTTCCTCGCTCTTGTGTGCAGGGCAGCCCATTCTGAAAGAAAACATGAGATATTTTCTTTCAGAATGGGCTGCCCTGCACCCAAGAGCGTGGAATGTGATGGAGTTACAAGTGCCCGGTGTCCCTGGCGCCTAGCAACCCGGCGCGCGCAATTCAGCGGGCTCTCCTCTGGCATGGCGCACCTGAGGATCTCAGCCCAGCTGCCACCCAACATCGATCCCACCAAGGCGCCTGTGGCCTTAGGCCGCCGAGGCCTCCCCAAGCTCAATGAAGAGCTGCAGCACCCTGAGCTGCTGACGCGGCAGCCGGCCTTGATGACGCTCTGCGACCTGGTGCACGACCCGGAGAACGCTTACCAAGCCATCGACCTGGGTGAGTGGCGGCGGCGGCCTGGCCATGGCTGGCAGGAGGGAAGGGAAGGGAGGGAAGAAGAAAAGAAAAAGGAAAGAAAGAAAGAGAGAGGGAGGGAGGAAAGAAAGAAGACAGACAGGCAGGCAGGCAGACAGACAGAAAGAAAGAAAGAAAGAAAGAAAGAAAGAAAGAAAGAAAGAAAGAAAGAAAGAAAGAAAGAAAGAAAGAAAGAAAGAAAGAGAAAGAACTATGGTAGGAAGGAAGGAAGATAGACAGAAAAAGAAAGGAGGGAAGAAGGAAAGAAAGAAAAAGAAAGAAAGAAAGAAAGAAAGATGGTAGGTAGGAAGGAAGACAGAAAAAGAAAGGAGGGAGGGAAGGGAAGGGAGGGAAGAAGGAAAGAAAGAAAGAGGGAGGGAGGAAGACAGAAAGAAAGATGGTAGGAAGGAAGGAAGACAGACAGAAAAAGAAAGGAGGGAGGGAAGGGAAGGGAGGTAAGAAGGAAAGAAAAAGGAAAGAAAGAAAGAGGGAGGGAGGGAGGGAGGGAGGAAGGAAGGAAGACAGAAAGAAAGAGAAAGAAAGATGGTAGGTAGGAAGGAAGATAGACAGAAAAAGAAAGGAGGGAGGGAAGAAGGAAAGAAAAAGGAAAGAAAGAAAAAGAAAGAAAGAAAGATGGAAGGAAGGAAGGAAGGAAAGAAGGTGGTAGGTAGGAAGGAAGGAAGGAAGGAAGACAGACAGAAAAAGAAAGGAGGGAAGGAAGTAGGAAAGAAAGAAAAAGAAAGAAAGATGGTAGGTAGGAAGGAAGACAGACAGACAGACAGAAAGAAAAGATGGTAGGAAGGAAGGAAGACAGACAGAAAGAAAGAAAAGAAAGAAAGAAAAAGAAAGATGGTAGGAAGAAAGACAGAAAGAAAAAGAAAGAAAGAAGGGGGAAGGTAGAGAAGAAAGAAAGAACGAAAGAAAGACTTATGACCACAATTGAGCCTAACATTTTGGTTGCTAAGCAAGAGCGTTGTTAAGTGAGTTTCACCACACTTTACAAGTTGGCCACGCCCACCCGGTCACCTGACCACTAAGCCACGCCCACCTGAGAGGGTGGGGTGGGGGTGGTGAGGATGAGTTTGTAGCACCAAGGGGGAGGTGGACTGAAAAAGTTTGGGAACCACTGACCTAGCTCTTAAATCTAACATTTTTTGGAAGAATGATTGCCACAGTAAGTGAGGTCAAGATGCAAAGAGAGATGCATTGCATTGTGCATTTTTGCCATGCTACAATTTGGGGCATTTTTCTGCATTTTGATGGAGGTAGGAAACTTTTGAGTGTGTCATTGTTAGATCTGACACTGTTAGTTTTGTGTGTTTCTTGTCTCACAAGGGCAGAACATTGGGCCTTCTGTTTTTAGAAATTGCAAACAATAAACATCAGCAAGCTACAAAGGGTGTTTGAGGTTTCAGATTGTGCATTCATAGGTGGACAAGATAGAGAAAATGACAAAATAAGCATCGTGATGCAAACTTCACCTCTTATGTACTGCATATGGATGCAACATTGTGATGAAAATAGGAAAGGATGGAGGTTATGTTGTGAGGTTTCAATGCGCATTTAGCCCTCTTGGAAGGCCAGTGGTTATGTTCAGTTGTCCATCAGTTGCATAATGGTTAATCCTGAACTTACAGAAGAGGTGCTTATATTCTCCAAATCCAGTTCTTCTCTTCTTCATCACCCCCCTTAAGGACCCAAGCAAACTAGGGAGCAAACAGCATCCCCTTTGGTTTTTTTTTTTAGCTTAATTCCCAAAATGCTCTTGAGGGCTGCAGATAGATAGCCAACTGTACAGAATTTGCAAAAGTCAGAGATTTTTTTTAGGCCCCTATACAAGAACAGGAGATTCTTGCAACTTCAAGAGATATTTCCTTGCTTCATCTTTCTCGCCCCGCCCCCCAATTTTGGTTGCAAATTTCATGGATTTTAAAGTAAGGAGAATGATTCATTAGTTGAGAATTAATTATAGAATTCTTTGTGATGTCTTTCTAGATCAAAATGCCTCTCCCTGTTTATATTGCCAGGTGATAGTAAAAATACCATCTGCTCCTTTCTGCTTTTTTTTGAGAACTCCAGAGGTTAACAAATCATTTTTTGCTTCCTCTTACACAAAAATAAAGTGAGCAATTTCCCTTTGCCCTTGGTTATGGGAGGTCTTTCAAGAAGAGAGATGGATCGGTCTCCCAGGGATTTTTCCAACCACCTTTTGCCCGCTGGATGTTATTTTCTGAGCCTGCATTTTTAGTTTTTGAGATTTTTCTCTTATCTCTAATATAGCTATAGCATAATCCCAAACTTCTTGTCTGTGCCGTTAATGATCTTATATAACAAACTACCTCCTTTCCCTATCTGTCTTGATATTTTGCATTGCAGCAAGAAGAATGCCTTTTAATTGGAGATTTATACATTTTAGCTGATTTTGATACCATGGGTAAAATGTCCTGGTTGACAGCCTACTATGGGAGGTATGGTGAATTGGAAAGAGCTCTGAGACAATAAAGACAATGATTGTGGCAAAGATTTATTTTTATTTATTTATTTATTTATTTGTCAAGCATATATAACATTACAGAAAAAGTATGCACAGACGGTAAAAGAACCCAAGTGGCGGCGTCCGGGTGGGTGGGCGGAGCCTCACGCTGCCTTCGCGACCGCCTCTCCGATGACCGACAGGCACACCCGAACCGGGAGCATTTCACCCCTGCATAAAATGTATAAACATGGTTATGAATACATGAGATGGTTACGAATAAATGGGGACAGTAGGACAGGAACGGTAGGCACGTTGGTGGGCTTATGCACGCCCCTACAGACCTCTTAGGAATGGGGTGAGGCCAATGGTAGACAGTCGAAGGTTAAAGTTTTGGGGGTTTGGGGAAGAAACCACAGAAACTGGTGAGTAGACTGGTTTTTGGAACCTCTCTGGATATGAAGAAAATGGGACATCACCCACATGTGCTCTCGATGGCTGCTTCTCATGAGGAGTTCACCGAACAGTAGCTTTCCCTGGGTTTAAGAGCAGGGAAATGATGGGATTGCAATCTTGCTTGCAATCGTGGATACAAACAAACCTCACTTTCTAATCTGTCTCGAAAATTGCTCATTAACCAGTACTAAGCTATTAGAGAGCTTCAGATTGATAAATGTGAAAACAGGTGAGTCTGCCTTCAATTCTGAATGAAAGAAAATTTGGCTGATAAACTTAAGAATGTAAAGAATCTGAAAATACACAGCAAAAAGCTAAATCAGATTTTGATTGTAGAAAGTTATAGGTGGACTAAGGAGCCAGGTTAAATTGGAATATTGAAACTTTTACAATAAGATTTTGGAATTGATTAGAAAGAACAAGCAGTTTCTCATAGGTAATAGACTGTTTTTTGTTTATGCAAGAGAAAAACCAAGAAAAGCAATTTCATGATTTCAAAAACTGGACATTAGAAGGGACTAATGTTATTAGGTAGAGGAAAGATTTACAAACATGCGAAATATTGCAAAGTATTTAACAATGAAAGAAAGTTTTGAAGAATGAAATCAGAAAACAGCAGCCACAATATCAACAATGTTAGTAATGATCTCTGTTATTATGGATAGACTACAGATAATAGACTACAGGTAGTCCTCGATTTATGACCACAATTGAGCCTGGAATTATGGTTATAAGCTGTTGTGATCATTTAGTGAAATGCCCACGTGATTGTCTTTCTTAACAACCACAATTCCGGCTCTTTCCATTATGTTTATTAAGTGAGAAAGCAACATCTTTACATATTTTTCTCTTTGCTTATTGTAATCCTACATTTCCTTTTTTTCTGTTTTTCTTCTTGCACTTTCTTACTCTTTTCTATCTTCATTTCTTTCTCTAAGTTTAGTTTGTATTAGATTTTACTATTATAATAAAAATGTCCTCTTTAAGGCAAGCTCCCTTGATTTAAATCAAGAAAGCCATTGCACTTGGATCAGACTACCAAGGTCCCAATTTCCTCATAGTATCTTCATGGTAGCCACTCGGATACCTTTAGGAACCCCTCAAGCAATAGCATTTGTGATGTGGGTTACCCAGAAACTTTTATTCAAAGTTATTCTGTCTTTACACTGGAATTAAAAGGGGGAAGGAAAGATGGTACTTTTCAGAGGTTTTAGGTTTCAACTCCCAACAAACCCTGGGAAGGTTTATGAGAGTTGTAATCCAAAATGCCTAAAGGGCCAAAGGTTGCTTTTCTCTGACATATAGCCATTTAACTGGCGCTCAGCAATAGAAGCGTCTTTCTAATCTTTGATTTCTTCATTTCTTCATTTAATTTATGCCCGTCTCGCCTAGAGGTGAGATTTTAAAGCACTTTGTTGGCTGTCACTAACTTCTCACAGGAGCTCATTTACTGTCTTCAGAAGTTGCTTATAAGTAAGAGAACATGGCATTGAATCCATATTGCATAATTCCATGCCAGTTTACTTTGAACACCAGCCCTATGACCCTGATTCCTTAATAACGACAACTGCAAAGTTTGTTCTCATCTGCATTTCCATGGGAAGCCAAAGACAATTCTGGGTTCCTTTCCAAAACACTAAACATTGACTGCAGTAGATATTTCCAATTGGTTGCGTTTTAGATATAAATAGGCACCGTCTCTCATTAAAAGCAGCTAATTTGCCCTAAGGTTGTGCTCTTTCCTGAACCTTGCAGGGATAACTTTGAGGGGAAAGGGAGAAACAAGAAACCTGAGCCATGCTAGTATCTGGCAGATTTCTTAGTAGGTTGGCGATTGTTTTAGAGAGAGTTGGCGATAAGAATCAGAAAGCCAGCCATATTTTGGCTGAATTCTTAACCAAAGTGACTCATGAAGTGACTGGATGGAGATTTTGCATCAAAGAAGATGTGTCATCTGGTGGGATAAGGAAGAGGGTCTTTTCTGTCATGGCACTCAATCTTTGGAACATCATCTCCCTAGAGATTAAATTTGCCCCAATCCTTCTGGTTTTCATAAGACTTGAAGACCTGGTTCTGCTACTGTGCCTTGGGCACTGGGTTTATGGTTGAGTTTATATCTTGGTTACATTGATTTTATTAGTTTTTTTAAAAAATCTACATAGGTTATTTATGCTTTTGTCGTGATGCTTTTTTCTTTGTTTTTATCTCTTGTTAGCCACACAAAGTCATGTGTCTGAGATGGGGAGCCAGATAAATTGAATCAATCAATCAGTCAGTCAATCTATCTCGGAGCGGAGAGCCCCAAGTTGACAACATGTTGGTTTGATTGATTAATTTGGAGAGAACAATTTTTACTAGCTATATGTATGTTAAGCCTCTTTGTTGCTTTCTTTGTTGCTTTGTTTCAGAACAATTACAAAGCAACCACAAAAAGGGCAGCATTTTTGCAGTGTGAGGTTGGTGGACTTTGGGGAGCAGAAGAAGGGAGGGAGGGTCTCTGCAAACTGCTTGTGTCTTACCTACCCTATCTTAGGGAATCAGAAGTCAGATATGAAAGTTCTGCCAGAAAAGCCAATGAAACACTAAACCAAATCAATGTTCAGATCCTGGGCAATAGATTTCTTATGCCTTAGGCTGAGAACTTTTGGGGTAGTTCAAAATCCTAAGCTACAAGTATTCTCTTCTATTGATCTCTAATATTAAATGTTTATATGACATCCTGAAAGAGGGGAACACATAGGAGAGGAATTAATCCTTTTCTCCATCTCCCTTCCCTTCCCTTTCTCTTGCCCCATAGCAAGCCCAGAGTCTCTGTGGAGTGGGTGGCATACAAGTGCGAATAATAATAATAATAATAATAATAATAATAATAATAATAATAATAATAATAATAATAATAATAATAATAATAATAACAACAACAACAACAACAACAACAACAACAACAACAACAGCAGCAGCAGCAGCAGACTGAAGGTTCAGGGCAGACTGTGTGACTGGCATCACCCAACATCTTCCACCCAAGGCCATCGCATGGTCTTCCTTAATAGAATAGAATAGAATAGAATAGAATAGAATAGAATAGAATAGAATAGAATAGAATAGAATAGAATAGAATAGAATAGAATAACAGAATTGGAAGGGACCTTGGAGATCTTCTAGTCCAACCCCCTGCTTAGGCAGGAAACCCTACACCACTTCAGACAAATTGTTATCCAATATCTTCTTAAAAACTTCCAGTGTTGGAGCATTCACAGCTTCTGGAGGCAAGCTGTTCCATTGATTAATTGTTCTGTCAGGAAATTTCTCCTTAGTTCTAAGTTGCTTCTCTCTTTGATTAGTTTCCACCCATTGCTTCTTGTTCTACCCTCAGGAGCTTTGGAGAATAGCTTGACTCCCTATTCTTTGTGGCAACCCCTGAGATATTGGAACACCGCTATCATGTCTCCCCTAGTCCTTCTTTTCATTAAACTAGACATACCCAGTTCCTACAACCGTTCTTCATATGTTTTAGCCTCCAGTCCCCTAATCATCTTTGTTGCTCTTCCCTGCACTCTTTCTAGAGTCTCAACATCCTTTTTACATCGTGGCGACCAAAACTGAATGCAGTATTCAAAGTGTGGCCTTACCAAGGCATTATAAAGTGGTAGGACCATTATAATGGTAGTAGGACCAGTCTTGAACCCCTACCCCATTTTTATTTGTCCTTGCAAGAAACTTTTCATGGTGATATTGAAAGTTTCACAATCGAGCCATGAACAACTGTTATTTGGTTTTCTTATTAATAAAGGAGAATATTTGTAGCTCAGGGTTGACATGAGGGGTCCTTGGTGCTCTCTGAGCTTGCTTGTCTTCTTGCAGACATTTCATTATCCAAACTAGGTTTCATCAGTACTTTCTTATTGAATTCAGTCACAAGGTGGCAGTATCTGCTCACATTCACCAGTTGATAAATCTAGCACTTTTCCCCCCCTTTTCTTTTTAACACCCTTTTAGTGTTTCAGATCTCAATTGCCTTCCAACGTTAATCTCCTGCTGGGTGATTAGTAATGAAGATTAAGAAGTAGGAGATGAGATTCTGCAATTGGAATGAACATTCTAGTCCAGGTAAGTTTGACATTTGCTTCACAATCTACTTCAAAGGACATCAATAGCCACTCGCCAAGGGGTTATAAAAGAGAAACTTATAGTGTCTTCCACTGACAGTTAGAACAATTAATGAGCGGAACGACTTGCCTCCAGAAGTTGTGGGTGCTCCAACACTGGTGTTATGCCCCAGGGTTGGCACACAAGCAACACGTGCTAGGCAGGGGCGAAATGCTACCGGTTCAGCCCAGTTCAGGCGTACCGGTAGCGGAGGCCACCGGTGGTTCGAAGAACCGGTAGCGGCGGCAGTGCGAGGCTCCGCCCATCCGCCTGGACATCGCCATTTTCTTGTTTTTAACCCTCTGCGCATGCGCAAAGCCTTCTGTGCATGCACAGAGGGTGAAAAAGCGCACGTGCTTCCGAAACAGGGAAGGTAAGTAGATTTCACCGCTGGTGCTAGGTGGAGGCTTGTCAGCCGTTATTCATCCACCATCCCCCCAAATCCCCACAGTCCAGCAATTTCTGTTCCATTCCCAAAGTCTCTGTACACAACACTTACAGTCCAAGAGCAAGCCTCAAAGGCACGTACATGCACCCACTCAGGGCAACTTCCCGGCAATGGAAGTCCAATGGATCCGCACCACTCTGGGTGCAAGACAGAATCTCAAACTTGGCAAAGTTCACGACAAATGCCTTGGACCATCGCGGCACGGAGAGTTCACCAAGAATGCAGCAAAAACTCAGAATAGAGCCGCGTCGCCATTAGCCTGCTGATGTCAAGGCAAAGAATCAAACATCCATCAACAACAGCAAAGATTCTGGAGCAAAGTTCCTTTCGGAACCGTGGGGAGTGTTGCTGCAAAATACAACACTTGTTCGTGACAAAATCCCCTCCCCGCGGTGATCCTTGTGAGGAGAGGAGAAGCACCCTCCTCCCTAGTATTCGGGTTGCCCTATGCTGACTCTGCCTCTTCTCCATTCTCCGCACTCGGGGATCGGGTGGGGGAAGCATTTGCTCATCTCCGGAGCTCTGCCGCTCCTCTGCTCCGCTGCCTGCCCTTTCCATCTCCTCCCCATTTCCTCGGCCCACCTGTGCCCTCTCTTCCTTCCTGCCTACTCTTCTCAGGCCCGAGGGACCTGGGACTGCCTCATCCTTGTCCCCAGGTCATTCCTCATGGGCCATAGGGGCTGCACCCACCCCCTCCGTTGACCCTGGCTCCATCTCCTCCTCGGACCTGTGCTCCGACGGGGCCATGACAACTGGAGGATTTAAAGAAGAGATTGGACAGCTATTGACCTGAAGTGGTATAGGGTTTTCTGCCTGAGCAGGGGGTTGGACTAGAAGACCTTCAAAGTCCCTTTCACCTCTGTTACTCTGTTATTACATACAACCTGTTCTGCTAACATCAACCATTGCCTTGCTATTTGGAAGGGACTGGTTGGGAATCCTGCAGGGGGTTTCAGGTTGGAGAAGGCATGCTACATCACCAAATTGTTCAACTAATAGTGACAATATGGAATCACCATGAATTGCCTGTGTGAGTTTCTTTCTGTGTACGTGTGAGAACTGAAGAATGAATATGGTCATTTGATAACAAATAATGAGTGCTATTTGATTTCTAACATATATATATATTTGCAAAAGTCCAGTTGCCTACCTGTGGTAGTGCTAAGTTATTGGAAATTACTTCTTGGTAAATGAAAGGCACCTGTACTTTTGTGTCAAAGATTTCAGTGTCTCCCGTCTTCAAATCAAGACGCAATCTGGACGTAAATCCTGAAGAAATCTTGTTTTGGATTGAAGCCATAATATTAAGAAAACTGTGGCTCACCTCCACACTGAAGATGTAGCTTAACAGAATAATAGAGTTGGAAAGAACCTTGTAGGTCATCTAGTCCAACCCCCCCCCACCCTACACCATTTCTGACAGATGGCAGTCCAGTCTCTTCTTGAAAGCTTCCAGTCATGAAGCTCCCACAACTTCTGAAGGCAACTTCTGTTCCATTTGCTGTGTGTCATGGCTCCATCGGAGCCCGGTTCGGAGGAGGCCAGGGGCTGAGGGTGATGCTGTCCCAGGCTCCTCAGGCATTGGGGGAGGTGGCCGACCGGATGGAGAGCTGCCTACCCTCACAGACACAGGGGATGATTGGCTGCTGGCCGGCAGTAGTGCTGATAGGCAGCAGATCCCCTCTGATGAGGAACAGCTGCCTCCCCTGCTGTACAGCTGGTCATGGTGGGTGCAGTCATAGATGTGAGTTCCAGGCGAGGAGCTAGGCACAACTCTTTATTCTAAGTAACACGACTACAATGCAGAATACACATAACTGGAACTGAGGTAACTCTGCCTGACATAGCCGGCTGTCAACACGCTCGACCAATCAACAGCTGATAACTTTCCCGCTCCCAGAGCACCCCCCTAGTGGCCTTCCGGCACACTACATCCCCCACTTGATCCAAGGGCACGGAGAGCAAAGTGTAGGCAAGTTCAGAAAAGGCCTGCGAGGAGAAGGTCGCCCCACTCCTCCTCATATGGAACACCTGGAGTGGATTGACTTAAGGAGAAGTCGTGGGGAGTTAGTCTTTATCAGGAACAATTGTTTCTTTTAGCTTACACTCTCCTGGCTTTGACTTGTGCTTTTTGCCTTGCCTTGCTTTGAGAACTGCCTTTTGCTTTGTACCTTGCCTTTGCCTTGTGCACTGACATTTGTCTTGTGCCTTGCCTTTGCCTTGTGGACTACAGCTTGCCTCATGGATTTGCTTAGCCGGGTGAACTGGACTTGGGACCTTGGACTTTGCCCTGTGAGAGTGCTCCTTCTCTGTGGACTTTCTTTGTCATATACAGGCTGTTGTTTGGGGGACTGAGGGTGGCTGCCTTAAGGGAAGTGTGGGGTGGAGCCTTACCAGTTGTTGGAGGGCTGTTTGTTGGAATATTTACTTAGAACAATAAAGGACTCTCTAGAGCAGTGGTTCTCAACCTTCCTAATGCCACGACCCCCGCCCCACCTCGCCGCCGCGACCCCCGCCCCCGCCATTTGGGTTCTTTTACCCTCTGCGCATGCGCAAAGTGTTCTGCGCATGCGCAGAGGGTAAAAGAACCCAAATGGTGGCGTCCAGGCGAAGTCTCACAACCCATGTGAAAGGGTCGTTCGACCCCCAGGTTGAGAACTGCTGCTCTAGAGGCTTGCCTTGCCTCGATGACTTGGGTCATAACAAGATGTATCAGATCACTTGCGAAACAAATCATTCTCCAGTTTCTAACAGCATCTTGGGGGGAACATATCATACAGTCATCTGTGTTATGGGTTGTTGAATCTTTCCCTCTTTCCACTTGAAGAGTTGTACAACCCAGGACAGGACTGTGAGATTGCCTGAAATAGGGTATTTTCTTTATAGTGTAGAGCAGGGGTGTCAAACTCAAGGCACTCAACCCCCTGCAGGATTCCCAACCAGTTGTTTTATTTATATAACAGATCTAAGGTGCTTAGATCTGGCCCATGGGGTCACCCTGGAAACAGCGAAGGACCGGCCCGCGGTGCCTCTGCCCTCCCGAGTTACATTTTTGGCTGTGACGGCCTCTTGTAACCCTCTGCCAGTGAAAACAGAGCTCGGGAGGCCAGAGGCACCGCAGGCCGCTCCTTCGCTGTGAAAGCTCCGTTTTAGCTGGCAGAGCACCTGGGCCACCACAGACGGCCCCAACACGAGTGACATCAAGCTGACCTTGCCCGCCTTGGCCACATCCCTCCCCCAAGGTCAAACACAACCCTGATGCGGCCCTCAATGAAATCGAGTTTGACACCCCTGGTGTAGAGGTTGTGTGAACCCAGGGAATTGGGTAAATTAGCACAGTATAGAAACACAACCACACTGGTCCTAATGTCAGGAAACTGCTGACCTCTACTTGACACAGGGGAAGCAACAGACAACTGTGTCTTTTCTGGAAAGCCAGTTATGGTGCTGCAGTTTTGGAAATTCCTTCTTGCTTAATCGTGCCAGTCTGTTGGGCAGCAGCTCCTTTCTGCCTGCGTGCCTGCCTTGAGGTTGCTTGCTTCCGGCGCTTCTATAGAGAAACAGGCTACGACTGGGTGTTGTTGTTTTTTAATAAAGTCATTGATGACTCTTTTTACCAGATAGGAAATCAAAGCAACCAAATGGGAATCCCTAAACCAGGTTTTAGCCAGGATAAACAAAGCAGAGCAAGAATAGCTGAAGCCATGTGGTACTTTCTGACCTAAAGATAATCCTTGACTTATGACCATAATTAAGCCCATGGATGATGGTCGTAAATCAAGCTGATTGTTAAATGGGTCACCTCATGAACATGCGTGATTCTATGACCTTTTCTGAAGCAGCTGTTAAGCAAATCTGCTATCCATTCATCCATTGTGAATGTTTTTGCCGAAAACCAGAAATAAACATCAATTTCCAGCAAAAAAACCCAAACCCAAACATGTCATGACAGGACATTCCAAACAGCTGGAAATGTGGGCAGTTGCCGAACACCCAAATTGCAATCACGTGGCTGCAGGCGAATGGTGGTGGGGGGGGCAGCCATCAGAACTTCGAATCTGAGTCCTAAGTAGTCTGTTTTAACTTCGTATGGTCGCTAAGCAACAGTTGTAAGTCAAGGACTACCTGTATTGGAATTCACATCTTATAATTCCCAATCAGTTATGGGAAATGAAACCCAACACAGATGGAAGGCACCAGGTTGAAATCGGCTGGCTTAGAAGTTGTGTGCAAATATATATATATAATTTAGGAAGAGGAAGCAGTGTTATCGTTGACAGTGTCTCATCTTCATTTAATTTAATTTAATCTCATTTTATAGAAATATACAATTGCATTCCTAGAACATGCACACTCTTTTGGGCAGTTTACAGTCCCCTGTGTTTGTTGTCAGTTTCTTTGTTGCACCTACTAATGGGTGGACATTTGCACTGGTGTATTGTTGCTCCCATGCCGCAACCATTTTTAAACAAGCAAACCCTCCCCTCATGACAGTGATATTGTGATAACCAAAATACCCTCTCAAAATTCTCCAATGGGCCCACTCAGCTCAGGAACATTAGAGACTTCTTGCCATAAATCACGGTCTATAGACCACAAAAGTTGGGTTCATACATCTCACTGGATGGCTTTAAAGAAAGCATCTATAAATTCAGAGAAGATATATTTGTCAATGGAATTGATCCTGGTGGTGAGACAGCAGTAATAGAGGCAGATGCAGCATCTTTCCTTTTATCACTGCTGCTTGGAATAGCGATCTTAAATGGCTAAGGGCTTGCACAGTGTTGAAACAAAGGTCTGCAAGAACAGGGATTCTGGAATTATTTCTGTAAGGCCTTGAGTCACATGACCAGGAGGGAGGGAGGCTTAGAATGGTGGAGGCGGGAGGGAGGGGGAAGTTATTTATCTGGATTATTTCTGCAAGCCTCAATTAGATCTGTTTTCAAACTCAACATTTTTTTTGCCAGTTTCAGGCCGCTTCACCTCATGTCTTTTTCCAAAGTTCTGTTGGATTGGAAAGAATGAAAAGGAGAAGAAAGAGGAATTTTCTTGCAGTGGGGAAATCTGTTGTTTACAGATTAAACATATGCAATAGCCTACCCTGATGGCTCACTCTCTTTGGGAGGGTGGAAAGTGGAGTTGCACACTCAGAAGAAAATGTTGACTGGAACCCAAAACAATAATATATATATTTTTGTGGATGGAGAGAAGACATTCCGTTGTCATCCCACTTGCTCCCTTTAATAGTGACATTGGTGGGAATGCCAAACACTTTGGAAGAAAACAGGAGATCTGATGGTAAAGTGCTGGCTCTTATAAATGGGAGGAAACTCAGACATACTAAAAGTTATCAATTAAAAGAAAAAAGTCATTTAAAATGTATTTAACCTAGCTGGAGAAGATCTGTAAGTTTTCACACATACTACCCTGCATAATATAAGGAGGTTACCAGAAACAGAGGAAGAATGCGCATTTGTTTTCCACAAGGTTACTTTTGCCCCAGTTTAGGACCTTTCTTGTCAAAGTTGTTGAACGAATCACTGCGGCTGTTAAGTAACAGTAACACAATTATTAAACGAAGCCGTCTTCCCCATTGACTTTGCTTGTCAAAAGGTCGTAAAAGGGGATCACATGACTCTTTTTGGGACACAGCAGCTGTCATAAATATGGGTCAGTTGCCAAGTGGCTGAATTTTGATCACGGGACCATGGGAATGCTGCAATGGTTGTAAGTGTGAAACATGGCCATAAGTCACTTTTTTCAATGCCATTGTAACTTTGAATGGTCACTAAATGAACTGTTGTAATTTGAGACTAGCTGTCTCTGCATTTACTGCATATGTCACCCTTTCCTTCAAAGATGGGGATTTTCCTTCCATTTCCTCCCATGCTCTGTCCCTCACATAGTACATTCTGTCCGAGTGAGGGGAAGTGGTTGTGATAACAGCTTCAATGTACAACTGGTGAGCCACAAATTTCTGCTGACAATGACCACAGGGGTTTCCCCAAGTGAGAGGAGTTTTTATTCCAGATCCAGGCAGAACGGTTGAATCTGTGTAATGTACTGTACCAACCCATGTTGAACAGAGTCAAGTTTTACTTCATAAAGTAAATTGTATCTGTACATTGAACCCTAAATTAAACCATTATCAGGAACATGGGTACGTTTCTGCATTTCCCAATCTGTAATCTAAGATGCCATGTGAACTTGAACAATGTCTCATATCTTTGGAGGCAGCATTATTTTAGCAACATATACCTAGAGTAAAGAATTATATATATAGAAATGATATAACAATAAAAATTCTAGAAGAGGCACTGCTAGTTTAAATTTTGGAATATATCATCAGTCTGTTAAATATGAGATGAGTTAGGATAAAGAGCACTCAGGGAAAGGTAAAGAGGGAGAAAGAGGAAGTAGAAGGAAGGGAAGAAGAAGGAGTGGAGAGAGGTAGAGGGGGCGTGAAGGACTAAGAACAGAGGTGGGTTCCTGCCGGAGCTGCCCGGTACACAACGCCGGTAGGGAGCGGCGGATTTCGCAACCGCTCCGGAGCCCTCTCTGCCGGTCCACCCAGCACGTCGCCATTTTCCCCCCGTGATTTTCGGGCGATTTTGCTTCTGCGCATGCGCGGAAGCAAAATTGCGCCAAAATCTCACACACACGCCCCCTCATGAGATTTCGGCGCAATTTTGCTTTTGTGCATGCACAGAAGCAAAAGCGCACGAGGGGGGGCGCGCGTAGTGAGCGCGCCCCCCCGAAGCATGGAGATGCGCACGCATGGCTCCGGCAGCAAGGTAAGTGAGCAACCCACCCCTGAGTAAGAAGGTAGAAGGAGATGGAGATAGAGGGAGGGGAGTGTAACAGAAAGAAGAAGAACAGACTGATGACCGTTGATTAAAAA
Source organism: Diadophis punctatus similis (assembly GCA_023053685.1). Taxonomy (NCBI): domain Eukaryota; kingdom Metazoa; phylum Chordata; class Lepidosauria; order Squamata; family Dipsadidae; genus Diadophis; species Diadophis punctatus. The sequence goes on along the minus strand of JALIGW010000090.1, from coordinate 642,212 downwards.
TAGGTGCAAAATAAGATATTGACTCTTAAATGACTGAAACTAAAATGTATAATTATGTATATTATTGTAATATTTTAAGGTATATGTGTATTGATATACAAATGGAGTTGTGGAGAAAAAAAATTGGAAAAAATGTCTCATATCTATTTGGTGATTGAATAGGGGCTTCTCTTTGCCATTTCTGCTTCTGCCAACAAGGTCTTAAGTAATGCCTTTGCTCCACTGATGCTTTTCTATCTCTCATAAAACTTTTAATAGCAGCATCAGAGAGTGTGAAGCATTCTCAGATATGTCAAATGCCTATGAAATATCATTCACAGACAGCAAGCAATGGCAGAGCGGTTATGGCTTGTGGGATTTGTTACCTAAATATGTTGACGGCATTTGGCTGGGAAAAGAGCAGGCCTAAAATATGTTGGATAACTCAAGGGCATCAAAAGCAGGTGCGAGAGAGATAATGCAAGGGGTAAAAGAGATCTCTTACAGCAGCCTGTCATGGAATAGAAATAAATATTGTTTGATTGCTCTATTCAGAAATTTGATTTGACGACAATTTGATTGAATCTCTGACCTAAACAGTCTATCTGTACAACATCAGAAAGCTGATCTGAACCACTGAATTGATTGAATCACTAAATTCAGAAGTAGGAATTGGATTGACCTCATAATTGATAATTCATTTTTAACGTCTGTATCAGATTGGACCTGATTTTCCAAACTGAAATGAGATGGTTTAAATTAGATGTTGCGGAATTTCCACAAGTCTAATAGCCAGGAACAACAGATGAACAACAAATCACTATTGTCTGTTGATAACAGTTAGCAGACACGAAAATGTCAAGATCGTATATGGCAAATTTGAATTAATCAGGATTTGATTTCCTCGCAAGGAATTGGTGGTAGAAAATCTACCTACCCAGCAAAATCTATCTTTGGGAAATAATGGGACAGAAAAGTGCCTATCAATGTGAAAAGAAATCAAAGATGTTCTTTGCTTTTAAAAAAGAATTTGTTGAAAAGTTAAGAGGGAAGAATTAAGAGGTGAGTGTGCTACCTGGATCTATTTCTATCATGCACATGGAGGAGAGAGGTATTGAAAAGGAGGCAAATTGTTTGGGAAGGATCAAAGACACACAAGCTTCTTCAAATGGCACTAAGTTAGCCAACCTTGGCTGATGACTAAAAGTAGGGCCAGATCTGGTTAATATGTGGATGAGAAACTACTCAGGAATCTTAAAGCTGTAAGATAGCTTGGGAAATAATAATAATAGCAGAAGAGAAGAGAAAGAACTGGACAAGATAACAAAATACAAAGTTTTCGAAATAGAAATAGAATGACTGTGGCAAACAAAAGCAAGGGAGTACCAATAGTAAGTCGTGGGTTGCTACTGGTTCAGACTGGTTCGCGCGAGCCAGTGAAGAAAATTTGGCCCCATTCGGTGAACCGGTAGTGACGGTTGGCTTGCCACGCCCCCGAACCGGTTCCCTGCTCGCCGCTGCTTGAAAGCGGCTGGCAACGAACCCTCTGCGCATGCGCAAAGGCTTCTGTGCATGCGCAGAGGGTCAGTACCCTGATGTAATGCGCTCATGCTCGCGAGCATAGCGAGCATTTCCGACGCGACATGCGAACTTCCAAACTGGTATGGAAGGTAAGAGAAATCCACCCCTGGCGCAACCCAAAAAGAATTGGAGCACCCGTTGAACACAATCAGCATTAACAAATTCACCATCAGTCAATTGAAAAGGGTAGATTTACTTGGAACAGATTATATCCTGCGACAATATTTCTAACACCATCAAACACCAAAATCTGACTATCCCAGGTCCTTGGAAAAGAGTTGATAGAATAGATGGACAAAAATGCAAAATGCAGTCTGAACATGTGGCTGACTGTGTAATGAACCATAACAACAACAATATAAGCATAAAAAATCTGGGATGAAGGCAGGGGAAACCACTTCCATATTGTGACCAAAACATACAGTATGCAAGGACATCTCCATGTACCGTATTTTTCGGAGTATAAGACGCACCGGAGTATAAGACGCACCTTAGTTTTGGAGGAGGAAAACAAGGGAAAAAGGCCTCTGCCTCCAAGCAATTTGCCAAACAGCAAACAGCAAACAGCACAGATGATATACACTGTTTGCTGTGTATTTCTGTGCATGTGTGCCTGACCCATAGAAATAGCAAAGAATTGGAGAAATGTTCGGTATATTATGCCAGAAAGTTTTCTTAAATGTAGTCACACTAACTCCTCCCAATTATTTAAATAGATCTACTCTAAGGTAAGTCAGGATTTAACTCTAATACTAAACAGGACACTGTTACATTTCAGACTATACTTGTACAGAGCTGTTAAAATTAATTAAAATTTCTGGAAGTATACATTATTCTCTATTATTTAAAAGAAGATACAATAGCACTGGGCCTCTTCAGAGCAAGCATTTATTTTAAAAAGCTTCTTTATTTTGTTAAGTTGTCTAGAACAGGGGTCTCCAACCTTGGCAACTTTAAGACTTGTGGACTTCAACTCCCAGAATTCCACAGCCAGCAAAGCAAATAATAAAGCAGTCTTTAAAAAATAAGTCTAATAATTTGAACATTCTACAGACATTTATAGTTATTCACTTACCCCCTTTTATCCAGTTCAGCAGAAAATAAAAATCTGTGTGTCTCTCCCAGCTATTTGCCTCTTTGTTAGTTTCAGTTTCATTTTAGCACATGGCAAATCAGCTGTAGGTTGGGAAGCTGCTACTGACTTGCTTGGCTTTACAGGCTCTTCCCTGTTTGCTGCAAACAGGTAAATTGCTGGAAGACAGAGGCCAAAGGGTGGGGGTGGCTGGGTGGGTGGGGCTACATTCAGTGTATAAGACGCACCCAAGTTTTCACCTCATTTTTGGGGGTAAAAAGGTGTGTCTTATACTCCAAAAAATATGGTATTCACAGGGAGATAATTTGGAGGAGTTTTTACCATGTATTTTTTCCCCCTTATATTTATATTCGGACACAATCAGAATGATCTCTTGGACTTTACACAAGGGCATGTACTCAGCCGAACTCAGGGGATGTGTGGAAATATTGTATGCCTTAGTGTGTTCTGCCAATTAAGATTTACTCAGAAACCATAATTAAGTAAGTCATGGTTAGCTGCATGTGTATATAAAAACTATCAGAACAATAAACAAAATAGTACTTATATCAGCAATTTTTTAAAAAATAGTTTTTATTAAGTAAATTTAAAAAATTGTCACATATAACATACAGAAAAAAGAAAAATAAATATATACATAAATACATATATACATTTACAAACTTATACAAAAGACATAACAAACCTAACAAACCACATAACTCAACAAACCATAAAATATATAATGATTCTTCATTAAGCAGTCTAACGTATCGCTGTGTTTTTATATCACTGTTATTCTTATTATCTTTAAAGAAAAAAAATAATTACATTCATTATTTTTAAGTTTTATCTCTATTTCAGTTAGTTACATATCTCTTTATTTATATACATATACATATATTCAATTCATAACACTAGGCTTCCTCTTCCCCAAATCCCCCTTTCTCAGTTATTTCTTTTCTTTTTTTGTGCCTTCAAGTCAGTTTTGATTCCTGGCAACAGACAGGACAAGTTCCTGCCATTTTCTTGCCATGGTTTTTGGAAAGTGGTTTGCCCCTGCCTTCTTCTTAGGGGTGAGAGAGGGACTGGCCCAAGGTTCACTAGCCAGCTTTTGTGCCTAAGGCAAGACTAGAACTTATGGTCTCCCCATTTTTAGTCTGATGCATTAATCACTACACCAAAATGGCAAGCCAAGATGGTGACCACAACCTTGTCATGAAAGCCCCAGCTTTTAAAAAAATGTGCATTGCAATTGACACAGTTTTGGCCACCATCTTGGACTCTTCCCCCCTGCAGATACCCTGAGTGTTACTGATGTAAAGATAGATTGTTCCAGTTTACAAAAAAGGGACAGATTGGGCAATATGAGGAAGTAATGTGGAGAGAACTGTTGCATCCTCAAAATATTTCTGACTTATTGGAAAAAATTTAGAGGAGGCCTCTTCCTCAGGAAATCATATGAAAGAACAGCTAATGCCTAAGAACAGAATCTCACTAGCTAGCAGGGCCACTAAGCAGTTAGCCTGACTATGAAAAACCAAGCAAAACCTACTACTTTAGGCAACAGTTATGAGAAACAGTTAGTAGATTTAGACTGCAATCCTACATCCTAGTTTTTCCTATGTTAATAGAAGCAATGGGTGACTTATTAGTACAGGTAGTCCTCGAGTTACAATCATTTATTTAGTGACCGTTCAAAGTTACAACAGCAGTGAAAAAAGTGTCTTATGACCGTTTTTCACACTTATGACTGTTGAAGCATCCCCATGGTCACACGATCAAAATTCAGATGTTTGGCAACTGGCTCATATTTAGGATGGTTGCAGTGTCCCAGGGCCACATGATCACCTTTTGTGACCTTCTGACCACCAAAGTCAACAGGGGAGGCAAATTCACTTAACAACAGTGTCACTAACTTAACAACTGCAGTGATTCACTTAACAATTGTGGCAAGAAAGGTTGTAAAATGGGGCAAAACTCACTTAACTGTCTCGCTTAGCAACGGAAATTTTGGGCTCAATTGTGGTCATAAGTCAAGGATTACCTGTACAGTAACCCTATTCTCTTGGAAAAAAAATAAAAAAAACAACAACCAAAAAAGGCAAATCTTAAAGAGGCTTATAGGGATAAAAATAATTGCTTATGTTTATAATTTTGCTTTACAAAGAAAAATTCAAGAGCAAAACCAAGAAAAACTTCACAAAAAGCGCATATTCTAATAAAAATACCGAAAACCAGACAGGACATGTAAATGTATTTTTAAATGAGCAGTTTCCATATTTTTCATATAAATGTGAAGGACTGTGCATTAAGTGGTACCATTTGTAGGGTAAACGTTAAATGACCACATGAAGGATAAAAGTGAGTTTTTGAAAAATAAATAAATCTAAAGGATTGCTTTTCCAAAATAAAGTATACTGCTCTTTATGATAAAGGATGTATGTTGCTGTAATCATGAGTCCAACACAGCTTGGAGGTTACATCCTGGAGAACTATTAAATTTGAATGACTCATCTTTGAATAATCTTGTATACATTTAGGATTACAGTATAAATGCTATGACATCAGTATTCATAGGAAAGCATCCAAAAGTTTAGCCATCATTGATATGTCCTGAACAGAGTCATAGATTTATATCATGTGGCTTGCCTCTCTGTACCATTGAATTAGGTTTGAAGTCTTTGATATCTCAGCTGTGACAAAAATATTGCATTTACCTACCGGAAGACAAATGGGAAAAGGGAAATTAGGTTTATCGTACATCAGCTGAGAAGAAAAATAAGAATCTGATAAAAACAAAGGGCTTAAGTGTTGCAAATGGCTGTAGATTGAGTGGTGCAAAAACCTTCAAAGGTTAAGGCTTGGCTGCTGCTGGAGAGTATTTGTTTGCCCAGTAAATTTAACCCTTAAACAAGATTAACTTTTTCTCTGCCTCATCTTTGCTTTCTAGCCCCGTTTTTCCTTTTCCTTCCTTTCTCAATGCTGCTAATGCTTTCTCTTATGTTCTTTTCATCTTTTTCCTCCCTCCCCTCCTTGCTTGCTTTTTATGGGAAAGTATGTACATGTAGGATCTTAGATAATGATTTATTTATAAGTGGGAACAATTGCTATACACATGGGGGATCAATTTATTTTGCAAATGGCATAGCTTATTTCATAGGCAATTAATGTTTACCAGTAGCTATTAATTTAATTAATAGTGTCCTTTTACTGTCCGATTTACTGTCTACCCGGCCCCCTCTTTTTTGCAATGTAGCTACAGCAAACATCTGCAACACCTGCACAGTTTTGTTGAGGAAGGGGAATTTCCAAGATAGGTTTCAGCAGGAGCTGATAGTCATCGGCTGGCAAGCTAGACGCCAGCATTCTGGCTGTGGAATTCTGGGAGTTGAAGTCCACACATGTTCAAATTGGCACAGTTGAGAAACACTGCTCTGTTGCCTGCATGACCATGAATGGAGGGCGATCAACTTATTTCTTTATAAGTTGTCTATAGACTAAAGGTAATCCTCAACTTAACAACCACAATTGAGACCTAAATTTCCACGGCTAAGCAAGACAGTTGGTTAAGTGAGTTTTGCCCCATTTTACAACCTTTTTTTTTAACCACCATTGTTAAGCAGATCACTGAATTTGTTAAGTGAATCTGGCTTCCACATTGACTCTGCTTGTCCAAAGCCAACTGGGAAGGTTACAAATGGTGATCACATGACCTGAGGATAGCGCAACTGTCATAAATACATGCCAGTTGCCAAGCACCCCGAATTTTGATCATGTGACCAGAGGGATGCTGCAATGGTCATAAGCAAGAAAACCAAACATGAGTAACTTTTTTTCAGTATCGTTGTAACTTCGAACAGTGACTAAACAAATGGTTGTAAGTCAAAGACTACCTGTATACTGAAAACTGAAACAAGTCCTGTATAATTACTCCAGGGGCATATTTGCTCTAACATATTTAGCATAATGGTCAATCCCGCTTTATGCTATTGATGCCTTTGTAATGTTTATCGGTGTGGGAAACAGTGTTGTATTGTTTTTACAGAATTGTAAGAAGACATGTTGGCCTGTGAAGAAAATACATTGTATATGTTTCTAATCTCATGAGCTAGGTTGAAGCCTGAGAATTGTATGTAGGAGCTAGGATTAGAGGCCTTTGTTTGCTATGCTAGAAACCAGCCATAACCAGAATTTAATGATATGATAGTTACTCTTGAGACAACCCCTAGGAACTAGGACCATAAAAGGAAATTCGTAAATAAGGGCAGGGGGAGATAGAATTAGAGTAGTGGGAGATGTAATCAGGGGCGGAGATAATGTATTCATTTTAGATACTTTGGATAGGTTGTGACATCATTATTATTAAGCCAATGAAGAAGAGGTGGGAGGTAAATTTGTAACGGTACTAGAGAATATAAGGCAAATGTATTGATGATTTAGGGTGTGTCCACTGTACCTGTGTGTGCGTGGTCCACCCGCTTTGCAAAGTGAAGAATAAAATTACCATTGTTTTCTCTTGGAAGTTTTGGCTGGTGATTGTTTATTTCCAAACTAGATAACAAAACCCCCTGGTCATGAATGTTGGTTGTTTTTTTAACTTTTATAATTTTTAACTGCTATGTGATTTTATATTTCAATAATGAATTTGACATGTTGATAGCCGCCCAGAGTCCCCTGGGAGTTGGGCGGCATACAAATCTATTTAAATAAATAAATAAAATAAATAAATAAACCCACATCGGATATACTGTATTTTTCGGAGTATAAGACACACCTTTTTACCCTCAAAAAGAGGGTGAAAATTGTCAGAGTTACGCAATAAATCAGAAGCTTCAGAAGATAACTGCATTTTGCTGATTCAAATAACTTCTTTATAAGTAGAATAAAACATTAACAATACCACACTTTGTTTCAGATCACATGTTGAGATGTTTTCATAGCAATCTTTAATGGTGGACAGACTAAACCACACCCTTCTTCTTGCTAAGTTTCTGGACATGCTCAATTAACACTTCAGCCGGATTGGCTGACTCAATCACATGGCTCTCCCAGTCATGAATATTCCAACACTCCTCCCTTCATTACTGGGAGAGACATCAGACCTATTGGATTTAAACATTTCCTATAATGGACACCACCCAATGGTTTGGTCATCATGTCTGCTAAATTATCTTCTGAAGAACAATGATGTAAACTTATCAATTTTTCTTTTACAGCTTCCCTGACATTACAATACTTAATGTCCACATGTTTACTTCTGTTCTTCACTCTGTCACCTGTTGCCATTTTTATACAAGCAGCATTATCTTCATAAACAGTTACAGCTTCATTTACATTTACATTTAAATCTTGTAACAACTGTACATACCAAACTACTTCAGAACATAACTCAGACAATGCAATAAACTCTGCTTCTGCAGTTGAAATAGCAACCGTTGTTTGTTTTCTGGACTTCCAACCAATTAAAGCCCCTCCAAACATTATTACAATTCCAGAATTAGACTTTCTGGTTTTTACATCATTTGCATAATCACTATCAACATAACATTTCAATTTTAATTCTTCAGTGACCTGTATTTGAAGACCCAAATTCACAGTTCCCTTCAAATACCTGAGAATTCTTTTCACACCCATCCAATGCAACTTTGTAGGTGTAGCAGTAAAGCGACTTAAGATGCTCACTGCACAAGCTATGTCTGGTCTGGACCACTGTGACAGATATAACAGACTCCCTATTGCAGAGTGATATATCTCTTGATCACAGGCTTCACTTTTGTCCTCACCCAAACTATTGTAAAAATCTGTGCTCATAGGTGTAGGAGCAATATTACAATCTTTCATGTTATACTTCTCTAATAATTGTTCAATTTTTCTCCTTTGACTGAGAATATAACCCTTTTCAGTTTTTTGTATCTCTACACCGAGATAATTCTTTATTTCTCCCAAATTCTTTAATTCAAATTTCTTTTCTAACTTATTAGCAAATTCTTTAACTTGTGATGCATCCTTTGCAATGAAACAAAGATCATCCACAAATGCTAATAATAGACAATTCCCACCTTGTAACTTTCCAGTGTATATGCAACCATCAGCTTTGCAACTCTTGAACCCAAGACCTTTCAATGCAGTATCTAAACAGATATTCCAATTTCTGGCTGACTGCTTCAGCCCATAAATGGCCTTGTTCAATTTATACACCATGTTAGGCATTTTATTTTCATACCCTGGCGCTTGAACCATATAAATTTCTTCCTCTAATTCAGCATTGAGGAATGCAGTGGTTATATCAAAATGCCAAATTCTATGCCTGTATGCTGATGCTAATGCCAGTGCTAGTCTTATGCTCTCACCTTTTACAGTTGGCGCGAACACCTCATCATAGTGCACATTCTTTAATTGAGAAAAACCTTGTGCCACTAATCTTGCCTTATACTGTACTTCATTATTGGGTAATACCTTTTTCTTGTATACCCACTTACATCCTACAGCTTTCGTACCCTGTGGCAAAGTCATAGATGTGAACACTTCATGATCGCCCATGGATTTCATCTCTTTATCCATGGCTTCCTTCCACTTTTCTTGTTCAACTTTTGGTAATGCCAATACTTCCTTATAGTTTCTTGGTTCATACCACACATTACAAACTTTAACTTTACTGGCAGAATACCTGTCTGGCGGAACCCCTCTGTTCCTACGCTCTGACCTACGTGGCATTGCCTGTACTTGTGTTTCAAGCTTTTCTGTCTTCATATCTTGTTCAGACTCTCCTCCCTGAACATAAACACCTTCAATAAATGATTCACCATCATTAAATGAGTTATTGTCACTAAGTGGATCACCATCGCTAAGCGGATCACCGTCACTAAGTGAGACATTTTCAGAATTTGCATCAATTCTGTTCCAATTTTGTTCTGCAAAACTAGCAGACCTTGAAATCACTATCCTTTTACTTCCATCGCTAAAGCGATACCCTTTTGAGCCTGGCTCATAGCCCACAAATCTGAGCTTTCTAGCCTTTTGTTGTCCCTTTCTTCTGATTGCCTTTGGAATATCTACCCAAGCAGTACTTCCAAATATTTTTAAATGTGCTAGAGAAGGCTTTCTCCCATATAGCATTGCATATGGAGTATTATTGATGGATGAACTCCACAGCCTATTTACTAAATAATTGGCAGTCAGTATGGCTTCACCCCAATATGACCTGCTCATACCAGAATCCTCCAGTAATGAGTCTTTCATTGTTTGCAAAACACCATTCCTCCTTTCAGCTATTCCGTTCTCCCCCGGTGTGTAAGGATTTGTGCGCCTGTGTCTTATTCCCAATTGTCTCAACCATTGTTGAAAATTTGTTGACATAAATTCAGAACCTCTGTCAGTTTGCAACTGACATACCTGTTGTTTGTACCTTCTCTCTACAAAACTTAACCATTGCTTAAATTGCTGTAGCACCTCTGTTTTACTCTTAAGTAAGTAGCAAAACCCAAACCTGCTGTAGTCATCCACAATGACTAGCGCATACTTTGCTCCTCCCAAACTGGCTTGCATAGGCCCAATTAAATCAGCATGCACCAGTTCTAGAGCTCTTGTGGTTTGTCTTGTGCTAAACTTGCTTACTGGGAATGCTTTGTATTTCGATGCTTTGCATACTGCACAATCCAAATATGCCTTACATCCCTTCAAATCTAATCCTTCTGCAAATTCTTTCATTTGTTGAACAACCTTAAAATTAGCATGACCAAGTCGTCTGTGCAGAAGATGAACACACAAATTGTGTTCTGCTACATTTTTAAATATCTGGGAACAATGTGGCACCTTTTGTCCCTGCAATACATAAAGATTATCCTCTTTTATGCCCTGTGCACAAACATTCCCATTTCTTTGGATGATACACTTCCCATTAACAAATGTGGTTTCATAACCTTGCTTGTCTAAACTAGACACACTTAACAAATTATGCTCCATTTCAGGTACACATAACACATCAGTAAACCTGGAGTCCAAATATGGAATTTGCACATCGCCTCTTCCAATGATTTTAGCCTTTTGACCATTGGCTAAGGCCACTTCTTCATGGTTTCCTGGGAAAAATCTGGAAAATAAGTCAAAATTATTAACAATTGTTTGACTAGCCCCACTGTCAATCAACCATTTGTCTCTATTGTTATTATAACAAACTTTTGCAACTGCAATCTGTCCTTGCAAATAATGTCTCTTGTCTTGCACATTTCTTCTCTGTGCACAGCTTTTCTGCAGATGATTTGTCTCTCCACAAATGAAACATGCTTTCTTATCTTGCTTGCAGAATTGTTGCTGTGTAACTTGATCTCTCCTGCCTCTGCTCTCCTCTTGTCTGCAGACACCTTGGCTGTTGCTAGAGATAGGCAGCCTGTGGAAAATTTTGCTGGAGACTTGCTGTAAGTTTCCACTGTACTCCTTGTTGAGCCCCCGCCTGTGGAATTTTCCATCAGCATGGCTGAAAAGCCTTTTCTCATATTCATTCAATAAACACGATTTCAAAGCCTCCAAATTCAAATCTGCTTCTGGCTTACTTTCAAAAATAGCTGATACAGTCTCCCAGCTTTGATCCAAACTATTTAACACTAATAAAACTTTCTGGGACTCTGGAAACTTTACTCCATGTTGCTCCAATTCTAGAAAATTAGACTGCATTTTCATTAAATGATCTTCCATAGAATCTCCTGGCTGCAAACTCATTCTGAAAAGCTTTCTTGAAAGTTGGACCACATTACACGCAGAAACATTGACATGTACTGCTTTCAATTTCTGCCATATTTCTTTTGCAGACTTTAATTCAGCTACATTTAAGAATTGATCATCCCCCAGACTTAACAGAAGATAAGCCATAGCTTTGTCATGAGCCTTTTGATCTGCTGCTCCAAGCACTTGTGGGGGGTCTGCTACGATGTCCCATAATTCTTTTGCTTTCAAAAAACATTCCATTTTTGCAGCCCAAATTAAATAATTTTTCTTCCCCAATTTAGGTATTGGACTGTCTTTAAATTCCATAGCAGCAGCCATCCTGCTTTATTTTTCTTCTCTGCCTGTTCCTTTAACAACACAGACAGCTTCTTATCAGCTTTAAATTACAATGCAGTTTTAACTTTACTTCTTGAGCGATTCCTGGGCCCATAACCTGTCAGAGTTACGCAATAAATCAGAAGCTTCAGAAGATAACTGCATTTTGCTGATTCAAATAACTTCTTTATAAGTAGAATAAAACATTAACAATACCACACTTTGTTTCAGATCACATGTTGAGATGTTTTCATAGCAATCTTTAATGGTGGACAGACTAAACCACACCCTTCTTCTTGCTAAGTTTCTGGACATGCTCAATTAACACTTCAGCCGGATTGGCTGACTCAATCACATGGCTCTCCCAGTCATGAATATTCCAACAAAAGTTTGGGTGCGTCTTATACACCGAATGTAGCCTCACCCAGCCACCCCCACCCTTTGGCCTCTGCCTGCCAACAATTTACCTCTTTGCAGCAAACAGAACAGAATCAGAAGCCTTATTAGCACAATAAGAGCTGAAGTGGCACAGTGGTTAAATGCAGCCATTGCAGGCTGACTGTTAGTTCAACAGTTCAGCTGTTCAAATCTCACTAGGCTCAAGGTTGACTCAGCCTTCCATCCTTCCGAGGTCGGTAAAATGAGGACCCAGATTGTTGGGGGCAATATGCTGAACTCTGTAAACCGCTTAGAGAGGGCTGTAAAGCACTATGAAGCGGTATATAAGAAAAGTGCTATTGCTATAAAAGATTATCTGCCTCCCAATCTACAGCTGACAGAGGCTTGCAAGCCACGTGGTAAAATGAAACTAACTACCGTGGCTGTAATGAGACAAAATGCTGGGAGATAAACTGCTGAAATTGCAAGACAGTAAGCTGCAGCTATTGTAGCCTAGAGGAAAGAGCTCTTGCCTCACAGTCAGGAAGTTGTGAGTTCTATCCTAGGTAGAGGCAGATTCTGTTAATATGTTGTTTTGTTAAATGTTTGTAGAGTGTTCAAATTATAAGACTTATTTTTTAAAGACTGCTTTATTATTGTTCTAGACAACTTAACAAAATGAAGAAGCTTTTTAAAATAAATGCTTGCTCTGAAGAGGCCCAGTGCTATTGTATCTTCTTTTAAATAGCAGAAATCCTTCCAGAAAGCCACATCAATTTTAAAGATCTGTAAAAGTATAATCTGAAATGTCCTGTTTTAGTATTAAGTATTAGTATTAAAATAAGGCAGCTGAATTAAACCCTGACTTAGTCATGTTTGGAGAAGTTAGTGTGATTACATTTAAGAAAACTTTCTGGGATTAATATACTGCCATAATGTACATTTCTCCAATTCTTTGCTATTTCTATGGGTCAAGCACACATGCACAGAAATACACAACAAACAGTGTATATCATCTGTGCTGTTTGCTGTTTGGCAAATTGCTGGGAGGTAGAGGCCTTTTTCCCTTGTTTTCCTCCCCCAAAACTAAGGTGCGTCTTATACTTTGGTGCGTCTTATACTCTGAAAAATACGGTACTTTCCATGAAAAAGTGCCAAAGGGCTCCTGAAAAGATTCAAAAACAAACTTGCATGGAACAAGAGCTTCTGGGTTGATCTACCACATCCTTATTCCTTCTACTTCTTTGAGCAACATAATGCACCAATGGCTTGTTTACCTAACAGTGTGTCAATAGTTATTCTGAGATTATGTATTTGCACATCAATCAACATTGCATACAGAAACATTTACAGATACCGGTATGAGTCACAGCATTGAAGAGAGAAAGAATTTTATCAAGTTAACTACCTAGATTATTTATTCTGCATATGTAGCAATAGTTTGCTGTGTTTTCCTTTAATTCGCATGGTAAACCTGACCTGAGATAAATATTGCAAAGGGCATCATATAAATCCCTCCAATGGTGGGAAAGCCATAAGTAGATTTTGTGGCCTTGCTTTTTTTTCACCTCTGCAACAGCCTCATAATGAAGAAATTAAATGGGGCAGAATTTTCCTGGCATAAGAAATTAATGGCAGGGAAACGGCTCTCCTGCTTCATCTGTGGGATCTCAGTTGCTAAAGTCAGCAGGAGGGTGTGGGCCAATTTAGAGAAAAATGAAATGAAATAAAGGAAGCAAAAATAAAAAAAGCATATTTGCACATGGTCTGATCCTATATAGAACAAACAGAACAGAAACGGCAATGTGGCACAGATTGCAAGGAGTTTGGTTGAAGCCAAGCAGATCTGGCTTTGATTAATATCTTGATGGGAGAGAGAAGGTGGTTTCAGGAATGTACTAATATATCAAAAGAGGATCAACACATTTCTTTAAAAAAAAATCAAGAATCCTATTTTAGCAACTGCAGTCTGGCATGAAGAAAGTGAATATCTGTCAGCTTCTCATCCAGACCAGGGACGCAATGATTCAGTGGCTTAAGGAGTGGAGATGGTTCTGTTTCAGCGCTTCAAGCCCTAGCACCACATAGTGGTGTGAGCTTCCATCACTCACCTCAGCTTCTGCCCACCTAGCAGATCAAAAGCGTGTTATGTGCAAGTAGATAAATAGGTACCACTTTGGTGGGGAGACAAGAGCTGGCGCTTCGTGTGTATGGTTAGAATCCTGCTGGCGCTGGTCCTTTCCGGGTGCAACGCCCATTTGCAAGGCAGCTTCGATGGAGGGAGAGGGCCCCAGGTGACACTGCAGGTGAATCCAAAAGGGCTAGCAGTCTTAAGCAGCCAAACTACTACTCTGTATTGGTGTATTAGCATTGTAGTCTCCTGGCTAATATAACATCGTCATATGTTAAATAATAATAATAATAATTTTAAAAAATCCACACCAGAAAGAGGGATGAGAAAAGCTGCAACTCTAAATAATGATTGTGAAAACATCAGTAACAGTGACAGTTGGAAGGGATCTTGGAGGTCATCTAGTCCTACCCACTGCTCACACATGAGGCCAGATATAGCCCTCCATGGCATGGGAGTCCTGCTAGAAGAAACATTGACCAAGTTGTAAGTGAGCTACCAAGCAGCTCAGATCTGGAGCCCCACCCTGGCCATACTGACAGTTATTTGGCCCCCTTTCCACATGCATAGAGTTGTCCTCTTCAGGGGCGGGTTGCTCACTTACCTCGCTGCCGGAGCCATGCGCGCATTTTTGCTTCTGCGCATGCGCGGAAGCAAAATTGAGCCGAAATCTCACGAGGGGACACGCGCGTGCACAAGATTCCAGCACGATTTTGCTTCCGCGCATGCGCAGAAACAAAATCGCCCGAAAATCACCGAAAATCACAAAAAAAATGGCGACGCGCCAGGTTGACCGGCAAAGAGGGCTCCGGAGCGTTTGCGCAATTCGTTGCTCCCTACCGGAGCTGCATACCGGGCAGCTCTGGCAGGAACCCACCTCTGGTCCTCTTCCTCAAAAACAATTCCAGCTGTCTCACTAATCTCAGCTCTTGAGCAATAGGACAGACAACGACACTGCACAGGAAGCCATGGTGAAAGTGGATGGGGCCCAAATCCATCCCACCCCAGGCAATTTAAAAATGATCCATCATTTTGCTGAAAGCTTAGAACAAACAAAAAAAGAAAAACAATGACTTAAGCATGCAAACAAGAGCTTCCAACTGTCTGTTTTGCAGTTGGATTCCCAATGGCGGTAATAGATCATTCAGGGTTTCCGAAGGAGAAACAGAGATCATCCTTCATCAAATCATTGCCACGAACCCTTGCTTAGCGTGGGGCCGCTAAAAGGTGGCCAGATGCAAAGGAAACTGGGAGGCGGGTGGAGGCAGAAAATATTTCATAACTGGATAGTAGACAGAATTCCAGGAGGTTCTGCTTCCCCCCACCCCTTATTGTACCCTTCTTTGCTTCAGTGAACATTGTGTACAGATCTCATTTCAAAAAGGATGTTGCATCAGAACTGTAGAAGTTCCGAAATAACCCACAAAAGCAACCTTTCTCTCTCAATGGGCAGAGGCAACTTCCCCATTTGGGATGGCTTGGTTGAAAAGGTAAAACAAAAATCAAATCAACTAGAAGAGACACATTCTATATTTTGGTGACTCTCTGGAAAAACGGTCTCCAAATCCTTTTGACTGGGCAGCCTTAGTAGTGAAACGTTTTGAGCATGTTTAATTCTTTATTTATACATTATATACATACATTGCTGTACTAATAGATGAGGTACATTATAAAACATTCTGTCTCGTGTTTTGTATATTAATCATTAGCATCTCTTTCTTTAGATTAAAAAATAAATAGATATTCTTTCATCTTTCGGTAGGTGTTGTTACTCTAAGTAGACTTTTTGCATGTCTTCTAATTTCTTCATCTACTGTAACAACAAGGGCACAAAAACTGGGCTCCACATATTTGCATCCACCCATTCTTTTACTGAAATATTTATTGGCTTAGTCAATTTTGATCTTTTCTGCCATGATCTTTTCAAGACTATTTTTTAGATAGATATTAGACAACCCCATCACCCATTGGGTTATCCTTTGAGAGAAAGGTAGAGCAGTCTGATGCGACCAGAATGAACATTAAATTGTAGGCTGACCATATATATTTTTAAACCTCAATGTTGGACAATCCCATGCTCATCTAAGAAGAGTAGCATATAGCAGTATTTATCATATATGCTGTCATATTTATATGATAGCAGTAGTCCAGTATTTGAGAGGCTGCCACAAAAGAACCAGAGGGCAGGACAAGAAACAATGGATGGAAACTAATCAAGGAGAGAAGCAACCTGGAATTAAGGAGAAACTTCCTAACAGTGAGGACAATTAACCAGTGGAACGGCTTTGCCTTCAGAAGTTGTGGGTGCTCCAACACTGGGGTTTTTAAAGAAGGGACTGGACAATCACTTATCTGAAATGGTATAGGGTCTCCTGCTTGAGCAGAGGGCTGGACTAGAAGCAGAGGTGGCGCAGTGGTTAAATGCAGCTACTGCAGGCTACTCCAGCTGACTGCTAGTTCAGTAGTTCAGCTGTTCAAATCTCACTAGGCTCAAGGTTGACTCAGCCTTCCATCCTTTCGAGGTGGGTAAAATGAGGACCGAGATTGTTGGGGGCAATATGCTGAACTCTGTAAACCGCTTAGAGAGGGCTGTAAAGCACTATGAAGCGGTATATAAGTCTAAGTGCTATTGCTAGAAGACCTCCAAGGTCCCTTTCAGCTATATTCTGATTGATTGAGTATATATCATAAATGGAAAAATAATTGGCAAATGAACTTAAAAAATAAGTCAATATTTCTTTACTTAAAGAGACAAACAGAATGACCGTGGGGGAGGGGGAGCAGGAGCAATTTCCAACTTCTTGCTGACTTCCCCACTGACTTTGCTTATGGGAAGCTGACAGGGAGTGTTGGAAATCATGATCATATGACTGCTGGGATGCTGCAATGGCCTTAATTTTGCAAATAAAACTGGTCTGGCCATTGTGGAAATTTCAATTTTGTAGGAGTGATGAGTCCCAGATATATTTATGCATTCTTTAAGATAGCAGATTTAAGTGCTGTTTGGACTAACTTGAGGGTACAAACAGACAGATAGATAAATACAACGACAATTTTAGTTGTACATAGAGCACCTTTTATATGTTGTGATGCACACCACCTACATTCAAGGAATTATAATCTACAATCCATCATAAAAGAGATAGCTATGATGAGGGCTAGGGGAAAATAGTGAGAGAAAGACTAGATTATTTATTAGGGATGGCAAATAAATGAATGGTCTAAAAGATCTGTGAGTTTGGATGAGAGATCTAAAGGGAGAGAAAATCTTTCTCCAGTTGAGCTACATTTTTGATGATTGCATAGACCTATGTCATCTTCTTGGCAGTAATATAGAAGTGCGCTTGTCTTTTTTTTAGGATTTCTTTAGTTTCCAACTCTGGTTGGCAGCCTTAAGATTTTTTTGGTGGTTTCCCATCCAAGTAATAACTAGATGTATCCTTCATAGCTTTACTGATTACTGAAGGACAGCTAGATGGGAGAAAGCAAAAGGGGGAAAATAGCTTCATCTGACTTGGAGGGCTGAGGGTGGGAGATTTGGCTGAGCATAACTGGAAGATCAAGATACAATATAAGACTGAAGAGATATGGGCTAAGCATTAACTATGGCTTAGAATAGAGAGAATATATTTCCTCTCTATTCTAAGCTATAAATGTGTTTTCAAAATAGAAGATCCAAGGTCTTTCCGAATAGATCTGGAAAAAACTTTTGCATGAAAATCTGAGCAACTTTTACTGTTACTAAGGGTCAAATACAAAACTTACCCAGGTATTGTGAAAATAAAGACAAAGAGTTTTTACTTGATCTGGAAGCAGACAGGATGTTGGAATTCGGGGAGGAGCTCAAGAAGTGAAGTGTTTTTGGCAATGAAACACAAAACACAAATAATACATAATAATACAAAAATATGTACCATGTACACATGCAACTGGTGTACAAACAATCCATGCTTATTACAAAGAGAGAGCAAGTTGCCCCACCAGACAATCCTTTATGAAGGGCAACATTTGCAGTATTAATGGGAATCTGGCATGTCCAGTTTTTTCCCTCTTGGATTGCAGACCCAAAGTGGAGTTTTCGTAGTCTCCAATCACTCAGATTGAAGCTCAGTCAGTCAATTCTGTTTGATTTGCAAAGTCCCCCATTGGCTGCCACAGAAGATGGGATAAAATACAATAATAGTAATAAAAACAGAAGTTAAAACTCCGGGAATTTAGTCCTTGGTGAAAGTGTAGGCAATTTCCTAGCAGTCTGGAGGACAAATGAAGGGCAGAGAACTTAGCCAGGAGTGGGCTGCTATGGGTTCGCCCGGGTCCGTGGGAACCCGGGTCCGGGAGAACCCATAGAAATCCCACCCCTGGCTGGCCCCTCCCACTCTGCCCCTCTCCTCCCAGGAGTCTTCACGCGGCCCATTTTGGATGTGAGGTAAGTGCAGGGCCCACGCGGAAGCTCAGAGAGGGGGAAAACAGGCCTCCTAGAAGCTCCGGAGGGCCTCCAGAGCCCAAGGGAGGCAGTTTTTGTCCTCCCAGAGGCTCGAGGAAAGCCTTTGGAGCCTGGGGAAGGCAAAAATGGCTCCCCCGCCATGGTGCAGGAGGCCGACTAGGCCATGCGCACCATGGCCACGCCCACCAAGCAACTGGACAGAGAACCCGTTGCTGAAATTTTTGAAGCCCACCCCTGGCCATGAGGAGAAGGGGTGTACAGCTCCCAACAGGTTAGCGGCACCAGTGGATTTTCTGGGCAAACTTGTGCATCACTCCTTTGTAGGCCTCACGGAACTGCCGGTTCATGGCTGCATAAAGTAAAGGGTTAATACAGCTGTTCAGCCATGTCAGATTAGCAGCGATCATGTGCAGGACAGTTGGAGCCCGGTTTTTGGCATCAAAGATGTTGATGAGCAAAAAAGGGATATAGCAAAGAACAAAGAAAATAAAAACCACAAAGCACATGCGGGTCACTCGCTGGAATTCGGAGTTGCTATCCTTGGATTTGCAGGGGGTCGCTTTCTTTGACGGAACCACAGGCTGGGCCACAGGAGGAGCCGTGCTGCTGTCCAAACTCGGGGGAATGCTGGTCTTGGATGTGGGCTCAGAGGGCAGGCTCTCACAGGAATGCTGCGAAGCAGCTGCACTGTCCACCCCACTGTCCAGCTCATGGTACTGTCCTGGTATAGCTGAGTTGGTTCCAGCTACATGAGCCTCCTTCAAGCTGACCTTCTTCAGTTTGTATTGATCCAAGGCCTGGGCAGCGCTCTTGACTTTGCGATGGATGAGGAAATAAAAGATGCCAACACAGCTCAGGCCCACCACAAAGTAGAAGCCCATGAGGATGGTGGTGTAGGGCCTCCCACGGATGCGATGGAAGCTGCAGGTACAGACTTTGGGGACCAAGACATAAACATTCCACAGGGGGGCAAAACTGACAATTCCAATGACCCAGGTCCCCAGACAAATTAGTATCACTCCCAGACGGGTGAAGATACGGTCAAAGAGAGCCGTATTGGCAATGAGGAGGTAGCGGCTCACTGCTAT